>NIVC01001478.1:0-163135 GCA_002269645.1 Macrostomum lignano
TTATCGGCGCTACCTGTATCGAAGTTAACAATGTCTTCGACTACTGCACCAAGGCCTCTAAAGAAGACAGTGAGAATAGAAATAAATGAAGATGGAAGCGAGCAAGTACTCCGGTGTTCGTCCTCGCGGCCATCTCTAATTCAAGATTCAAGGTACGGGCGTAGCTCCGATGCTGCTAGCGCTAGTTCTTTAAATAGAACTGACGTTCCTGTGGACCCCAGCGGAAATTATAATACTCAAATCGTGGATGCACTACTAACAGTAGCCAGCAAAGATTCTAGCAAAGCTCTTGCGCAGCCCAATCCCGCGGCTCTGCGAGCAATCGGTTCTGCAGATGCAGACGCTGACGCAGCTCAAGGCTCTCTCGCTGAAACTGCCGAAGATGAACGGGCGTTGGCAAGCCGGCCGGTTATCCCTACAGTCCGCCGTCGACCAAAGGTCGGCCGAGGAAATATCCATACAAGGACGGCAAGTACAAATGCAAAATGTGCGGCGTGAAATGCTCCAAGCCGAGCGTACTAGAGAAGCATATTAGGACACATACGAATGAACGACCCTATCCGTGCGAGACGTGCAACCTGTCCTTTAAGACCAAGAGCAACCTGTACAAGCACCTGAAGTCCAAGATGCACCGCACTCGCAATCCCGACGGTACAATAGGCGCCGAGCTGGCGCCTGGTCAATTCAACTCCAGCCTGGAGGATGGGGAAGACAGCGACGACCAGACCATGGACGAGTCGGGGCACAATATTGACGTCACCAGCATGAGAGAGGAAGACGAAGAGGAAGAGGAGATGATGGCCGAGGCTGAGCGCCAGCAGGCCGCCAGCGAGCTAGCCAGATTGGGCCGGGCGAATCAGCAGGCGTCCTTTGAGTCCGGCTTTGAATCGGCTGGGTCTCGGATGGCGTCCTTTGAGAGCGGCGTCACCCGGCAGCACAGCTTCGATCTTCAGCAGCAGCAGCAGCAACAGCAGCAGCAGTTCCTCGATGGCGCTGGGCTCACATCCGGCTCGTTAGCCTCCGAGGTGTCCACAGCCGGTTTCCAATTTAATTTGCGCAATCATCAGCTCTATCAACAGCAGTTACAGTTGCAGGCTCAGCAGCAACAGCAGCAACAACTTGAGCAACAACAGCAGCAACAGCAGCAACAACAACAACAACAGCAACAACAACAACAGCAGCAGCAGCAAACAACAGGCTTGAATCTCTCTAGAGAGCAGCTGAATCAGCTAGCTGAGATTCTGAAACTGCTCACAAACGCATGCGGCACCTCGGGCAGCGATCAGGGAGGCGGCGCCGACGGGATTTCTAGTTCTCAGACTGGTGTAAAACTAGAGTCGGAGCCTCCGCCCAGCATTAATCTGACCTTGAACCCAAGCTTCAGCTTGCCTGTCGGCTCTGCTGCCGGCTCTGCCGTGCCTCAGTTCGACGTCGATGCAGGCAGGAAGTCCTTGAGCAGCTTCTCTGGCTTCCAGCAGCAGTCCAGCTCTATTAGCCTTACCAGCGCAGCTAAGCCTGTAACATCGGCCAGCATGTTCGACAGCTTGCAGCTTCAAAACCACGACATCAACCTGCAGCTGCTTCAAGGATTGGCAGGATTCAAGCAGGAACCATTTTCTGCGGCTATGTCTCAGAGTATTAGTTCTACGCTTAACCTTATGGGACGCCAGCAACATCAACAACAGCAGCAGCAGCAACAGCAACAACAACAACAACAACAACAATCGAATCTGGTTCTCTCGTCGCTTGGCTTTCAGCAGCCCCAGCAACAGCAGCAGCAGCAACAACAGCAGCCGCAACAGCAGCAGCAGTCAATGACAGTCGGTGTGCTGACCTTAAACCAGGCCGGCGGCAATCCAGTCCAGGTGCCAGTAAAGATTGACAGCTCAATTCTACAGCAGCTGCAGGTGTCCGGTTCGGGTCAGCTGCAGGCGCAGGGACTCACCTTGTCCTCGGCTCTGCCAGTGAGTATTCAACAGCAGCAGCAGCAGCAGCAGGCCGGAATAGTTGGCATGGGTCTTCCGGTGCAGCCAGCTGATTGTGAGTTGAGTCCTCAGATTTTCGATTTTTGATGTTTAAAAAAACAGTTCCCTGAAGGATCAGTAGGGATCAGCTCCCACTGACTGACTGAAGGATCAGTAGGGATCAGTTCCCACTGACTGACTGAAGGATCAGTAGGGATCAGTTCCCACTGACTGACTGAAGGGTCAGTAGAGATCAGTTCTCAATTAATGATTCGGCTTTTCCATAATTTCCTCAATTCAGCGGCACCTCTCGGGCCGAAGTCGGCAGCGGTGGCGGCGGCAGTGGCAGCGCGCGCAGCAGCCAGGAGATGCAGGCGGCGCAGACCATACTGGAGATGGCCAGCCGGCAGCAGGCGGCCGCTTCAACCGGTAGCGGCGCGGGCCTTCAGCTGTTGATGCCGAGCGAGCAGGTGCAGGCTAACCAGAGCCAGGTGTTGAGCGAGCAGCTGCAGCAGCAACTGCAACAACAGCTGCAACAGCAAACTCAGCAGCAGCAACAGCAGCGCACTATTCAAATAATGCAGCAATCAGCTGAGCAGAAGCTGCCTATGCAGTCAGTGCCGTTAGACTCGAAGAGTTTGCGCATTCAAAGCCTGACGCTGCCCGACGAGTTGGGGCAGCAGCAGCTGGTGCAGACTATAGCCAGCCAGCCGGCCGCGCCCGCTGGTAAGAGCAATATTAGTGATTAAGACGTTAAAATCGAAAGTTTTCAGATCGCCTTGATTTCTCTCTCTAACAGGCGAGCCGACCTTCATAGCGCCGCGGTCGACTGTTGGCAAGCCGCTGCTTCTGTCCAAGTCCCTCGATTTAGGCGGTGCATCGGGCGGCGGCGGCGGTGCCGGCAGCCAGCAGAAGCGGAAGCCGCCAAAGCTGGAACTGCTGGGCAAGAGCAGCTCAGTTGATTTGGAGTCACCGCCGCCGCACGGTCAGTTCAGGCAGGCGCTCAGCCTGGACTGCGACAGGCCGCCTAGCGGAGGCGTGAAAGCTATTCTCAAGAGTCACATACTCAAACGGTCGCTCAGCTCGGACAAACAGGCCGAGGAGGAGAATGGCATCGGCAACGGTACGGTGAAGAAGCAGCGTACAGACTTTGGCGAGCAGCAGCAGCAGCAGCAGGAGCAGCAAGCCAGGTTGCGCTTCACCACCGATGAAACCTACTGCTGCACTACCGCCAGCCTGTCCTCGCCGGCTGTTGTACCAAGTAGCGGCGTCAGCGTTGTCGGCCTGGTTAACATGTCGAGCCAGGTGCAGCAGCCGCAGTCGGCCGCCCACAGCCTCATCGCCACCTTGCCGACGTCCAGTTCCGCGTCAGCCGGCGCTGTTGTCAGTACCACTTCAACCACAGCCTCGAAGCCGCACGCCGAGGTTCGAATCTTCAAAGGCGGCCTGCTGTCGCCGAACGAAGGCGAGGTGTACGTGAGAGGCCGCGGCCGGGGCAAGTACAAGTGCGAGATGTGCGGCATCCGCTGCACGAAGCCCAGCATGCTGAGAAAGCACATCAGGACGCACGCCGAGATTCGCCCGTTCCTGTGCCGGCACTGCAAGTTCTCCTTTAAAACCAAAGGGAATCTGACCAAGCATATGAAGTCCAAGCAGCATATGGTGCGCGCTAAGCTTCTTTTTTTATTGTATCCTATTGTTTCCCATTAGTCAATAGGATTTTGGTACCCCAGAGAGGCTCGATTTGATTGAACGCTGAAATCCCAAAGAAATTTGCCGCCTTTTTGGTCTTATGATAGGAAGTTACAAGTTGCACAAAAAGATCACAGTGCCCTTTATTTTCCTTTAAGTCCGTCTCCGCACGAGATGCCTTTTAATTAGTGAATATCACGGATTTCTCCAACAGCCTTCGAAATAAAGTGCGCCTGTCTACCTGAATTATTAATAAAAGAAGCTGGCAGACGTGCCGAAAAGAGCAGCGATTCCAATCTGGCTAAAATACAAAGTTTGCGCTGCATGAACTCGATTCGATGACTAGCAGACTAGATGGAGGTAAATCACGGATGCGGCCAGGCTTGAGTTGAGAGAAGTTATGAAGCTCATCGACATTTTCTCACCTGCACCAGGATAAAAAAATTAATTTAGCAAACGTTGCCCATCTTGCTTATCGCCCGACCGGCCTAAAATCAAGGATCTGAAATTCTGATGTCACGCCCACGCTGTGTGCATAGAATTGCACTGTTTGCTGCCTGTCTGCCTTTAGCAGTTCTTTGATTAGTACTTTTATTTGGTGATAGAATTAATTGTGCGCAAAAATAACATCCGGTATTTTTGGATCACAGATCAGGATGGGGATCGGAGATGTTGGGATAGAATGCAGATCCCGGATCAGGATGGGGATCAGAGATGTTAGGATGAGATGCAGATCCCGGATCAGGATGGGGATCAGAGATGTTCTGTTAGGATGGGATTCAGATCCCGGATCAGGATGGGATCAGAGATGTTAGGATGGGATGCAGATCCCTTCCAGACAAACCTTGTGTTAGAACTAGATCCTGAGTTCATTTCAGCGGCAAAACCCCCAAAACCCACCGACAGATTCGCTGCCTGAACCTCGGCATGAGCAAGGACTCCGTGCCCACCGAGATCGAGGAGAACAGCCAGGTGGACCAGGCGGCCCTGAAAGCGCAGCAGAAGCTTATCAAGGAGGGCCAGCTGAACGAGGAGGACTTGAACGATGACGAGGGCGTGCCAGACGGGGACGATTCCGGCGACGAGGATGACTCGGCCTCAGCTGCCGCCGAAGTCGCAGTGGACGACAGCGTGGAGACGTCCGCCAAGCAGATGGTGTCTACGTACAACAAGTCGCTGAAGGACAAGGTGCAACACAACCTCAACCAGATCACCGCTGCCGAGCGCCGCCGACAAGAGGAGAAATCGACCGCCGGCAACCCCGGCAGCGACGCCGCCGCTCTGCTGTCGCATTTGAACAAGTCCTCCCAGGATGTCAAGAAGCTGCTGGACTCCACGTCTTCGGCTACAACCGATGCCGCCGCCTCTGCCGCCACCTCCATCGAATCTTCAGCGACCTCCTCCGGCCTGGTGCCGCCCAACGTCAACGTGTCGCTGCTGGTGCAGGATCGGCCGCTCAACCTCAGCTCAGGTCAGGCTGCGGAGAGTCAGATGCAAGCGGCGGGTCCGTTTGTGGGGGGGAGGTCAGTTGATCCCCCTTGACACCTCGAGGGCCTTGATCCCGGATCCCCAGCATGGGTCATGTCGCAGGACTGAGAATAGCTCAGCACGTTTCAATTTTTGCTGCGATTTCCCATTGAAAATTAACTAGGTAAAAAGTAGATTCATCCCACCCAAGAAGTTCACTAGCCAGCATTCGCCATCATCCGCAGGCAAGACGCAGCTGCAGCTGGCGGACAAAGCGGCCGCCTCCACTGCGTCGGCCATCCCGGACAAGCTGAGGAAGATCCGCTTCGACGATGCCAACGGAGCCAACGGGGCGGGCGGACCCGACGGTCGCAGAGCTTCGCCAGCTCGGGACGGTGCCAACGCGGCTGCTGACGCCGCCAACGAATCCGCCACCGCCGGTTCGTCATCGCGTCAATCCGTCGAAGACGCCGACGAGGACGATAACGAGGAAGCGGCCGGAGATGCCGCCTCGGACCCGATGGCCAGCCTGCAGAATGACCGGCCCGCGCACGCCAGCAGCAGCCAGGCCGCCACCTCGGCCGCCGTCGGTATCAGCAGTGTTGCCGGCGACGCCGCCGCCACCGCCGCAGCCGCCGCAGTAGCAGCGGCCACCGCGGCAGCCACAGCCGTGACGTCCACGGGCGGCCGGCCGCAGTGCCCGGTGTGCAAGTGCACCTTCGACCAGCCCAGCCAGCTGTCGCTGCACCTGAAGACGCACCAGTTCGCCAGCGATACTGGCGCTCTGGCAGCCGAGGTGGCCACCGCTTCGGTCGCCGACTCGGCCGCGCCCGGCATCGGCGACATCAGCGACAATCCGCGCCCGTTCGCCTGCCTGGTGTGCCCGCGCAACTTCCGGGTGCCGGGCCACCTGGCAAAGCACTTCCGGTCCAAGCAGCACGCCAAGGGCCTGCTGACGGCCGGCAAGATGGCCGAGGCCACCTACCAAGCCATCGAGGCCGGCCGCCTGAACCTCAGCGAGGTTGTTGATCAGGATAGCGGGGAGGTCGTCGGCGGCGCAGCCTCCGTAGCTTCATCAGCTGGTCCAGCCGTCTCAAGCGTAGCCGCCGCCGCCGCCGCGGTGCCAGCCGCTGTGGTAGCAGCGGCGGCGACCCGTTCGATTGACCTAGACGACTCCGACCAGGAAGAGTCGGACAGCCAGCAGCTGGGCAAGATCGGCAGCAAGTGACCGCTGATGCACACTTCTCTACCTCTGCTGCCGCTCTGCAGACAAACTTGTTCAACGCAGGCATCTCGACTTGTCTACTAATTTGTCGACTTGTCGTGCCTTCGCTGTTGTGTAAAAAATGGTTAACTCGTCACTCTTGTTTGAGATGCCGCCCAGTCCCCCTTCCCCTACCGGAGTACCTGCGTCAGTCAGGCTTGTTATTTTTTTAGTGACCGCACTCACCTGTCTTTTATTATCTATTGTTAATTGATGTCTAGGCCAGCACGGTACATTTCAGTGAATTGAAGTTTTTGGACAGCGCTATTTTTTCACTATTTTGACAGACATACAGACAGAGCTCCCAGCGCTGTATTTACCCCTACTATAATAATTAGTTGTCCGCCGCTCGCTCAGTGCTAAACGATAAATTAACTCTATATTATATTTACTCTTTGATTGCTTTCTTTCGTCCGCCCGCCCGTCCGAACGTGCCTCACTGTTATCATTTTGTTTGCGCGTACTTTGTGTACTTTTAATAATCGCGTTACATTCTCGGGGTGCCGTAAACGCCCAAGCATGTCTTAAGCGGCATTGTTTGCTTCATTATTTGCTAAATAATATTATATTCCACGCGTGTGCAGATCCCCAGTAACAGGTTTATAAAGCGTCGGTGTTGTCAAAACAAAAATGAATATTGCTAGGCAAATAATAACAGTTTCTCTCGATATACGAGATGATGGCATTGCACTGGCAGCTCTGATTGAATAACATTGCTCCTCCGTCATCCCAATGTCCCATGAGAACCTGGCGCAACACATTATATTGCTTATCTCTTGTTTATCCAGTTAAGGATTATAGCCACCGCCTGCGAATGATTTGTTTGTTAAAAATTAAAATATAATTATGCTTTTTAAGCAGAACGAACTGTTCGTCAGGCTCTGTTCCTGTGCCTCAGGGTAAATTCAGTAGATAAGGATTTTCGGAACCTAATTAAATAATGGAACACCTGAATTGAAGAGGTGCGAGACACTATGCTGCTGTTCCGGCGAAATCGATTCGCACAGCCGCACAAACTTGGCGCTGCAGGTTGCTAAAAATACGTGAAACTAACTAGCGATTCCAGTAGAGAAGAAATGTTAGTAAGGCGGTCCTCCGCACCGATTTAGACTATGCAAATTGCAGCTGAGATTCAGCCGTGCTAAATTTATAACCTAAAATGGGGCCAAGCGATACTGCGCAGCTCTCACGTTTTTGGTGTTCGATCTTGAATTTTTGTAGTACCACATGTAGCTCTCTGTAGCCTGTGGCATAGTGCTGCAGCAACTCTGGGGATAGGGCGGTGCTGGCATTGGCCTGAAGCTGCCACTCTGCCCAGTGTATCAGTAGGCTGCCACTTTGCCCAGTGAATCAGTGGGCTGGCACTCTGCCTAGTGTATCGATCAGTGGGCTGCCAATCTGCCCACTGTATCGATCAGTGGCTGCCACCACTGTCCAGTGTATCGATCAGTGGGCTGCCACTCTACCCAGTGTATCAGTGGGCTGCCACTCCACTTTGCCCAGTGTATCAGTGGGCTGCCACTCCACTCTCTCCAGTGTATCAGTGGGCTGCCACTCCACTCTGCCCAGTGTATCAGTGGGCTACCACTCTGCCCACTGTATCGATCAGTGGCTGCCATCACTGTCCACTGTATCGATCAGTGGGCTGCCACTCTACCCAGTGTATCAGTGGGCTGCCACTCCACTTTGCCCAGTGTATCAGTGGGCTGCCACTCCACTCTCTCCAGTGTATCAGTGGGCTGCCACTCAATGCAGTAGGTAAATAGACAGTGAAGAACATGAAATCAAGTAGAAAACAAGAGCAACACAGGTAGAATTTGCAATAGTAAGAGGGTAGATAGATCTGCAGCTGCAGGTACTAAAAAAATCTGGGTAGAGTGCAGACACACTGCACTATTATTTATTTATTCTACTCCTAATTAAGCTAATTAATTGTGCATAAATAAAAATTTTCCCACCAGAGCAGGTAGTCGGGGAGGATGACGCAAGAACGAATATGGGTTATAGAGAAAAAAACTAATTTCAAAAGAGGACGAAAACGAATGTGAGAAATGAGGATCTACAATTCAATCTGGCTACTGAGTAGTTACTATTGTATCAAATTTGGGCCTGCGATGACTAAATAAGCTGGGCTTATGTGACGGCAAAAAGCGCAGATGGAAACTAATAATAATAATAACTAATATTAATACATGCATGGCTATGATAGTGTGACAGAATCCGCCCAGCCTACTGATGGTGAAAAACCGCCTCGTAGAAAAATATGCGTTTCACACTACTCTGCTAAAAAAGCGCAGCAGTAGTAAAAATAAATATTACGGAAAAACGACTGGACAAAAAATCTAACATACAAGGTGGGCATGAAGGGTGAAAACTTCGATACAGACAAATATTCACTACAAATAATAAAAGTCTGCGGGACAAAAAACTAACATTAAATAGTAGATATAATCAGAGCTGTTCGTTAATGGCGCTTTGTTAATTCCACAGGTTCTAAAATAACTAGATGGGCCACTCAGGCATATATACTTAGCAAAACAGCTTTCTACTTTCAGTTCAGTAGCAAAAAAGAATACATAAGCTATTTTATAAAAATAAAGACAGCTAAAATAACTTTGATAAGTTTAGAAGCCCAAGCTTGCAGGCGTAAACAGCTTGCTAATTGGTTCAGCAGTAATGTACATTAGCCAGTCCAATGAAATGTACATAGCAGCTTTAGGCTGGAATTCCGAGAAAGGCAATAAAATTGGGGCGGGGCGAGGGGGTAGTGTGGAAAGGCGCGGTTGGAGGGTTTACTGTAAGAGCTAATAATTGAGCCTTGGCTTTAAAAATACATAAAAATGCTTCTGTTTAACTTACTACTGAATTGAAAGTAGCTTGCACGCAAACGTGTTGAGTGGCCCATCTAGTTACTCTAGCATCCGTGATTAAATCAAAGTGAGAGAAAACTAAATTTAGCAAAGCCGCCAGTTTAAAGGTTATATATAACTCAAAAACAAAGCGAGCACACGAGACACTAAGAAAACTAATCGATTTAGTTTCAGTTTTACTTTCCGAAATCACAAAATCCTTCGGCATCCAGCAATTTCGAAAGCTGCTTAGTCGAAGAAGGACACAATGTTAGGCGCCCCGATGTAGGAGCTGGCGGCCTGCTCGGTCACCTGCACGATGCGCAGCGTGTTAGTAAAGCCGGCGCCGGCCTTCCAGCCGGTCACGATCACTACAAAGTCGCCAACGTTGATGAATTCGCGTTTGCGACCGTAGTCGATGGCGAAGTCGATGCGCTTGTCCATGTCCTCAGTCCACTGCTCGCAGCGGGGCGCTGTTGGTGGCAGGGCGAAAGGTGAACCAATATAGGTATGGCTGTGCCGTTGCTAAGGATATGTTGTGTCGTTACTAAGGTGTTTTTATAGTGCTAGAGGCATTGCTATGCAGTTACTAGTGTAGTTTCTATGACTATGATGCTGTTAAAGTCTTGGCTGCTGTTAATATAAAGCTGCTAAAGCATTGTTGCGGTTGTCATGGTGTTGCTAAAGCATTGCTGAGGTTGTCATGGAGTTGCTAAAGCATTGCTGCGGTTGCTATGGAGTTCCTAAAGCATTGCTGCGGTTGCCATGGTGTTGCTAAGGCATTGCCGCGTTGCTAAAACATTACTGCTGTTGCTATGTGGTGTTGGTAAAGTCTTAAAAAAGTTTTTAATGTAGTTTTAATGCTGTCGCTAAGGTGTTTCTATGCAGTTACTAACTTACTATGCGGCTGCTATGCTGTTTTAATACCGCACAGCGGCAAAATTCTTACCATCATAAAATAGCGGATGCAGGCCGCGGAACAGGTGAGCCTGGCGGCAGGTCTGGGCCAGGCGGCTCACGGTGAGGATCGGGCAGCGCGGCCTGTGCCTGGAGATGAGGCTGGCCGAGCGGCCAGTGGTGGTGATGACGATGATGGCGGCTGCCCGGCAGCGGTTGGCGGCCTCGCTGGCGGCGATAGCCGTAGTGTGGGTGATGTCGGTGGGCTCCAGAAGCTCGGCTTTGAGATCCTCAAACAGCTGGCTTGAGAACATGGCGGATTCGGCCTCGCGGCACACCTGGTGCATGGTCTTGACGGCCTCCAGCGGGTAGGAGCCCTTGGCCGTCTCGCCGGACAGCATGACGCAGTCGGCGCCGTCCAGCACAGCGTTGGCCACGTCGGAGATCTCGGCGCGGGTCGGGCGCGGCTTGGTGATCATCGACTCGAGCATCTGAGTGGCGCAGATCACAGGCTTGCCAGCGCGGTTGCACCTGCGCGTTTGGCGCCATTTTGATAAATTGATAGAACTTACACCTAGAGCATTTGAGCATTTTGATGGAAATTGATAGAACTTAGGGACCCGGAACCTTGCAACTTGGGCACCCGGAACCTTGGAACTTGGGGACCCGGAACCTTGCAACTTGTGGACCCCGAACTTTGCAACTTGTGTATCTGGAACCTTGAACTTCTTGACCCGGAACGTTGGAGAACCAGAACCGGAAACTTGGAGAACTTGAAACCAGGGGACTTTGGACCATGAGGCTTAGACAACTAAAGACTTGCTGAATTTAAACAGATCCAGTTCAATATATAGACTCAATCGCTCGATCGCTGGGATCGCTGGGATTGAGGACTCATAATGCACGAAATCCTTGAACGCTATTGACTTGAATCAGTCAGATTCATTTATTTAGTCGCAATTCAATTAGCATAACTAATTACCTGCCAATCATCATCTTCTGGGCCAGAAAGACCTTCTCAGGCGGGATCTCAATGCCGAGATCGCCCCTAGCAACCATGATGCCGTCGGCGGCCTCCATGATTTCGTCGAATCGGCGAACGCCCTCGTGGTTCTCGATTTTGGCGATGATCTTGATGTTCTTGCCTTCTTCGCCTAGGATGTGCTTGATCTCCCTGTATGAAGGTGGGTTGAGTGATTAGGAAACAGGAATGGGATCACTAGATGTGAGGATTGGATCCCTAGATGTCAGGGTGGGATCATTAGATGTCAGGGTGGGATCACTAGATGTCAGGGTGGAATCACTGGATGTCAGGGTGGGATTACAAGATGTCGGGATGGGATCACTAGATGTGAGGATGGGATACTAGATGTGAGGATGGGATCACTAGATGTGAGGATGGGATCACTAGATGTGAGGATGGGATCACTAGATGTGAGGATGGGATCACTAGATGTGAGGATGGGATCATTAGAAGTGAGGATTGGATTACTAGACGTGAGGATGGGATCACTAGATGTGAGGATGGGATCACTAGATGTCAGGATGGGATCACTAGATGTCAGGGTGGGATCACAAGATGTCAGAGTGGGATCACTAGATGTGAGGATGTGATTCCAATGTCAGACTAAACCAGCGGAAAGCATAGCGGCTCACCTGATAGCTTCGGCATTGCGAATAAACGAGGCAAAGACAATGTCCAGGCCCATCTCCACAGCGAAGCGCAGGTCGGATTTGTCCTTCTCGGACACGGCCGGCAGGTCAACAGGGGCGCCGGGCAAGTTGACGCCTTTCTTAGAGCCCAGGTTGCCGCCGTTCTCAACCTCGCACAGCAGGCTGTTGTCGCGCACCTCTTTTACTAGCAGGCTGATCAGGCCGTCGTCAACGAACACCCGGCCGCCCTCGCGCACCACCTGTAGAGTTGACGAGAGATGCACCAGTAACTGGTCTGCTTGGGCACTGACAGATTTATATTAAAGGGCCTGTCGATTCCAGATTGCTGGGACTATAAATCTACATTTTTAATAAGACAGGAGTATAAAGAATCATCGATTAGCTTCAATGTCACGCAATGGGGATTCTTAGCTTCGCAGTTGGGATTCTGGGCTACGCAGTTGGGATTCTGGAATAATCAGTTGGAATTCTGGAATAATCAGCTGGGATTCTGAAATAATCAGCTGGGATTCTGAGATAATCAGTTGGGATTCTGAAAAAATCAGTTGGGATTCTGAGATAATCAGTTGGGATTCTGAGATAATCAGTTGGGATTCTGAAAAAATCAGTTGGGATTCTGAGATAATCAGCTGGGATTCTGGAATAATCAGCTGGGATTCTGGAATAATCAGCTGGGATTCTGGGTTACACAATTGTAATACTTAGCTCTATAATTGAGATTCTCATCAGGGTGTATGAAAAAACGTCTTTTTAACTTTGTAACTCTCAGTTCGAAGAATTCATGAAGCAACTACCTTGACAATATTGGGATAGTCAACCCAGAGCATATCGGCAGAGCAGTTCTCAGAGTGGGCCGGATCCGTAGTAACCACAATCTCGCTGCCACGTTTCAGCTCGACCTCTGCCGTCCCTGAGCCGCCGATAAGGCCGGTGCGAATCTCCGGGCCCTTGGTGTCCAGAGCGATGGCCACCGGCCGGCTCCAGCCTTTGAACGTATCGGCGGCCTGGCGCACCAGCTCAACAGTCTCCTTGTGGTATTCGTGCGTGCCGTGAGAGAAGTTCATGCGGGCGATGTTCATGCCGGCTGCGATCATCTTGTGCAGGACGGCCACGGACTTGCAGGCCGGCCCGATCGTGCAGATGATGCCAGTGTTGCGCACGTAGGCGGGGTCCAGGTCGATGTCCAGCCGGCACAGGTGCTCCAGGTGCGAGCGGGCATTGCTAGCCTGCAGCTGCTGCTTCTGGATGAAGTAGGGATTGGAGAACGAGCCGTGAGAGTCGGCGCCTGGCTGCATAGTTACTAATTAGCTTGCTAGAGTTTTAGATGGCAGTCAAATTTGCTTAGCTGGTGCAGCTGGCGCGCTGAAAATTCAATTGGGAGGGGGCGGGATGGTAGTAATCAATTATTGAAATATCTGTTTCAACTACTGCAAGTAGTAATTGAGACCATGCAAAGTTGCTGATCTAAACTCTATGCTAATTATAACTTTGCCGTGGAAGTTTTAGCCTAGTGGTTAGAGCGTTTGACTCACGACTGAAAGGTCGGTGGTTCGATTCTCGGCCCACTTAGTCCTTGAGCAAGAGCCTTGACACTGCATTGCTTCAGTTCACCCAGCTGTAAAATGGGTGCCAAAATTAGCTGGGGTAATTGAGGGTGTGTGTGGCGACCCCCCCCCCCCCAGTCCTTGGACTGAACAGCCGTACGCAGCCTTTGCAATAGCTGCGGCCGAGCTGTCGGTTGCACATCTTCCAATTAGGGCAGGTGTAATAAAAAATCTATTAGGATGCTGTAGGGGTCGCTGGAAGGTCACATTGATTGGATCGCAGCTACCCTGTAGATGAGAGAAAACGGAAAGCACTACCCGAGACAGAAATCAGAAACAGTAAATAGTTTTATTTAAAGTCCACGACACGCCAAGAAGCAGCATAGTTCGGCATAGAACTCGGGCCTACGAGTAGATTACAAGCAGTCATGCTAAAAAAGTACAAAAGACTTTATCGTTCTATTTCGATAAAAACACCGCTTACAACCAACGAAAGTAAATGCACAGGCGCATTTTACTTCCACTATAAATAAGTGTAGTAATTATCCTAATGAATGCTTTACTCAGAAAAAATTAGTTAAATAAAAGAATGGTACAATACAATGGTAATAAAAACTCTCGGTATTGGACTTACCAAGTAATTGAATTACAGTATTTTAACGTCAAACTTATTTGAGTACAGCTCAGATGCTTAGTTTCTCTGTATGCTCATAATAATGAAATAATGAAATATACTGTCTAATTATGAGTGTATTAACAGCAAACTCTACAGACTAGCATAAGCTATGAAACAACAGTGATAAATTATAGCCATAGATAAATTATTAATTCGATTCTTTATTGGAAACGGCCTTGTCTGAATTATAAATAGAAACGCCTTAAGCGAGTCAAGGCAACGCCTCAATCAATAAAGAAAATTAAATCTGAGATCAGTAAATGGTTCAAACAGAAACACATATAGGAAATATATATTCATATAGGAAAATCAGCAGATAGAATTGGAATAATAGTCAGGTTTGGCACTAGGCTATACTGGATGTAATTTAACACTGTGTGCTGCTGCTGCTGCTGGCATTACAGTCTGAAAACTCTTCACTGACTACCCATCAGATACCACCTGACAATCTATCAGATGGTGTCTGACAAACTTTTAGATAATGTCTGACAGACCTCCAGATAATGTCTGACAGCCCTCCAGATGGTGTCTGACAACCTTTCAAATGGTGTCTGACAACCTTTCAGATGGTGTCTGACAACCTTTCAGATGGTGTCTGGCAACCTTTCAGACGGTGTCTGGCAACCTTTCAGACGGTGTCTGGCAACCTTTCAGACGGTGTCTGGCAACCTTTCAGACGGTGTCTGGCAGCCCTCCAGATATTGTCTGACAACCTATCAGATGGTGTCCGACAACCTATCAGATGGTGTCTGACAGCCTTTCAGATATTGTCTGACAATCCTTCAGATAGTGTCTGACAATCCTTCAGATAGTGTCTGACAAACCTTCAGGTAGTATCTGACGAGATTTATATGATCTACAAGGGGAATCTTTTAGACGGCTCCTTGTCCTTGACCTGGATCTCCTTACATTGAAAAGCTTTAGGCAATGATTAACATTAAGTACAGAAGAAATATAGGAACAAGTTAAACATTAGTAGAACAAGAACAGAAACAAATTACAATAAAACAAGGCACAGAAAATCGGTGTAGGATTAACAAGTAAAGATGGTGAAAGCATCATTCTATCAAAACGAATTTACTCTAGATCTTAGACAGTATGGAATAAAACTAAAACACGGCACGAAATCTAGGCTAGAAAAGTTCACAACAGACAGTGCAAAAAGGCTGAGCACACGTACCCGATGGATCCCTAGCTAAACAAAAAACGGATGGTTGGCAGAGGAAAGACAAAGGTGGGACTTAAGAGTCACAAATATCCCCACAGTGGAGTCACGGATTTCCCCATGGTGGAGTCGCGGATTTCCCCATTGTGGAGTCACGGATTTCCCCATAATGAAGTCACGGATTTCCCCATACTGGAGTTACGGATTTTCTCATTGTGGAGTCACGGATTTCCTCATAGTGGAGTCACGGATTTCCCCAAAGTGGAGTCACGGATTTCCCTATAGTGGAGTCACGGATTTCCCCATACTGGAGTTACGGATTTCCCCATAGTGAAATCGCGGATTTCCCCATAGTGGAGTCGCGGTTTTCCCCATTGTGGAGTCACGGATTTCCACATAATGAAGTCACGGATTTCCCCATTGTGGAGTCGCGGATTTCACCCTAGAGGAGTCACGGATTTCCCCATACTGGAGTTACGGATTTTCTCATTGTGGAGTCACGGATTTCCCCATAGTGGAGTCACGGATTTCCCCATAGTGGAGTCACGGATTTCCCTATAGTGGAGTCACGGATTTCCCCATACTGGAGTTACGGATTTCCCCATAGTGAAATCGCGGATTTCCCCATAGTGGAGTCGCGGTTTTCCCCATTGTGGAGTCACGGATTTCCACATAATGAAGTCACGGATTTCCCCATTGTGGAGTCGCGGATTTCACCCTAGAGGAGTCACGGATTTCCCCATACTGGAGTTACGGATTTTCTCATAGTGGAGTCACGGATTTCCTCATAGTGGAGTCACGGATTTCCCCATAGTGGAGTCACGGATTTCCCTATAGTGGAGTCACGGATTTCCCCATAGTAGAGTCACGGATTTCCCCATAGTGGAGTCACGGATTTCCCCATAGTGGAGTCACGGATTTCCCCATAGTGGAGTCACGGATTTCCCCATAGTGGAGTCACGGATTTCTCTATTCTTGTGCTTTAGGGACTCAAAACTTGGCAATCAAGAGCTCAGCAAATTGCTTATGAATCGATCAATCCAAGTCAAACGACGACAACTTCTCAGATTCCTTCTGCGGCCTAGGAATCGGGGTTGAATATCTCGACGGTGACGGCGTTAAAGGCGATCTTGGTGCGGACTTGGCGACACTGCGACGACGATGACTGCGGCTAGGACTGCGGCTACGGTGGCTTTGCGGCGACTGAGACCGGGAATCGGACAGGCTGGGCGAAGACAGGCAAACGATAGGCGTAGGTGAGCGGCGCCGACTGCTGCTGGCGTGGTCGCGCTGGCGCCGCTCCTGCCAAGCATTGGCATTGATCTGCGCCTGTTCGTCAATAGCCCGCTGGGCCTTGTAAATACTGCTGTGGAAAACTTCAATGTACCTGCAATTTAATATTTAATCAACTGATTGAGAGCTTATGCAACAATATTATTGAAGGCCGATTCAATCAGCTTATTGAAGGATTATTCAACCAAACTTGCCTAAAAAGGATTATTTATAACATTATTTAAGCTCTTATTGACGAGTGACTACGCGTACAAGTACAAGCTTGTAGACAAAATTACAATAACGTGCTTTTTTAAACACCGTATCTTTACAAAGCATGAGCTGCTTAGCTGCTATAATATAAAATTCTCAATTTGAGACTGACTGTGTGTAGACTTATGGAAAACTTCAGAGACATCACAAAAGTGATAAAAGACGTCTCGAAATGGATCAGAGACGTCTCAAAATGGATTAGAGACGTCTCAAAATGGATTAGAGACGTCTCAAAATGGATCTGAGCCATCTCAAAGGGATTGCAGAGACGTCTCAAAATGGAGCGGCGACTTGTGCTTTAGGGACTCAAAACTGGATCAGACATGGATCAGATGTCTCAAAATGGAGCAGAGACGTCTCAAAATGGATCAGATGTCTCAAAATGGAGCAGAGACGTCTCAAAGTGGATCAGATGTCTCAAAATGGATCAGATGTCTCAAAGTGGAGCAGACGTCTCAAAATGGATCAGATGTCTCAAAATGGAGCAGAGACGTCTCAAAGTGGATCAGATGTCTCAAAATGGATCAGATGTCTCAAAATGGATCAGACGTCTCAAAATGGATCAGACGTCTCAAAATGGATCAGATGTCTCAAAATGGATCAGATGTCTCAAAATGGATCAGATGTCTCAAAATGGATCAGATGTCTCAAAATGGATCAGATGTCTCAAAATGGATCAGATGTCTCAAAATGGAGCAGAGACGTCTCAAAATGGATCAGATGTCTCAAAATGGATCAGATGTCTCAAAATGGATCAGATGTCTCAAAGTGGAGCAGATGTCTCAAAATGGATCAGATGTCTCAAAATGGATCAGATGTCTCAAAGTGGATCAGATGTCTCAAAGTGGAGCAGATGTCTCAAAATGGATCAGACGTCTCAAAATGGATCAGATGTCTCAAAATGGATCAGATGTCTCAAAATGGAGCAGAGACGTCTCAAAATGGATCAGATGTCTCAAAATGGATCAGATGTCTCAAAGTGGATCAGATGTCTCAAAGTGGAGCAGATGTCTCAAAATGGATCAGATGTCTCAAAGTGGAGCAGATGTCTCAAAATGGATCAGATGTCTCAAAATGGATCAGATGTCTCAAAGTGGATCAGATGTCTCAAAGTGGAGCAGATGTCTCAAAATGGATCAGATGTCTCAAAATGGATCAGACGTCTCAAAATGGATCAGATGTCTCAAAATGGATCAGATGTCTCAAAATGGAGCAGAGACGTCTCAAAATGGATCAGATGTCTCAAAATGGACCAGATGTCTCAAAGTGGATCAGATGTCTCAAAGTGGAGCAGATGTCTCAAAATGGATCAGATGTCTCAAAATGGATCAGATGTCTCAAAGTGGATCAGATGTCTCAAAGTGGAGCAGATGTCTCAAAATGGATCAGATGTCTCAAAATGGATCAGATGTCTCAAAGTGGATCAGATGTCTCAAAATGGATCAGATGTCTCAAAATGGATCAGACGTCTCAAAATGGATCAGATGTCTCAAAGTGGATCAGATGTCTCAAAGTGGAGCAGAGACATCTCAAAGGGATCAGAGACGTCTCAAAATGGATCTGAGACATCTCAAAGGGATCAGAGACGTCTCAAAATGGATCCGAGACATCTCAAACGGATTAGAGACGGCTTAAAATGGATCAGAGACGTCTTAAAGAGGCAAGAAAACAATCTGTCATAGAAGAAACATAACTCCCTATCAACAACAGAATCACAGATCAAAATTTTCGTTTAGAGAAGAAGCGGGAGGCAAATATCCATGTATTCTTTCTCTTAGGGAATCTAGGTCGCTCACCGATCCCCAATGTACTCCCGATGCCGGGCCAGCGCTCGCGGCATGGATCTGGCCGAGGCGAACTGGACAAATCCTTCACCTGTGCACCGGCCATCGGTCTCCAGCAGCAGCGCGATGCCGTTATCGGCAATTTCTAATCCGTCAAATAAATTCACAATGTCAGCTTTGCTACATTGATACGGCAGGCCGCGCAGGTGCACTATGCAATCGTTCAGGCTTCCATGAGAGTTCCTGTCTTCACTGCGGCTGCTTTCACTGCTGCTGCCGCTGCTGTTGCTTCTGCTCCGCTTGCTGACAGCATCGCTAGCCCGTCGCTGGCATCTGGGCAGCTGGCGAGGCATTCCACGATGCAGCGAGGCGCAATAAATAGCATCTTCGGCTTCGCGACGCGTACAACTGTAGACTTCAACGTAGCGCCGGCCCATGTACAACCGGTTGCGGCCGAGGGCGCGGTCAGCCTCGCGCTTGGATCGGCACTCAACGTAGCAGTCGCCGGTGATGTCGCCGCGCCGGTTGCGGACAAACCGGATACTGCGCAGGCCGTTGCGCAGGGTGACACCTTTTAAAAAGGAGCTCACGTCGCGCGTGCTCGCCTCATAGGGCATACCGCGCAGGCAGACGAACCGGCTGCTGCCGCTTCTGATTGCACCGCCGGCGCTGCCGCGACTGCGGCTCCGCTGGCGACTGCGGCTGCGCTGGCGGCTGCGCTTACGTCGACAATCTTCTAATGCCGACATGCCGACAGTTGGCTGCAGTGCAGAGGAGATAAGCGAGTCTGAGAGTGCCGAATTCAAAAGTAGATAAACAGCGAGCAGGGGGCGTCATCACCAGGGGGACTTTTGCTACAGGGCGTTAAAGATGAGTGCCTCAGGCGTTAAATTGGGTGTCTGAGGCGTCAAAATGAGTGCCTATGGTGCCAAAATGAGTGCCTCAGGCGCTAAATTGGGTGTCTGAGGCGTCAAAATGAGTGCCTATGGTGCCAAAATGAGTGCCTCAGGCGCTAAATTGGGTGTCTGAGGCGCCAAAATGAGTGCCTATGGTGCCAAAATGAGTGCCTCAGGCGCTAAATTGGGTGTCTGAGGCGTCAAAATGAGTGCCTATGGTGCCAAAATGAGTGCCTCAGGCGCTAAATTGGGTGTCTGAGGCGCCAAAATGAGTGCCTATGGTGCCAAAATGAGTGCCTCAGGCGCTAAATTGGGTGTCTGAGGCGTCAAAATGAGTGCCTATGGTGCCAAAATGAGTGCCTCAGGCGCTAAATTGGGTGTCTGAGGCGCCAAAATGAGTGCCTATGGTGCCAAAATGAGTGCCTCAGGCGCTAAATTGGGTGTCTGAGGCGTCAAAATGAGTGCCTATGGTGCCAAAATGAGTGCCTCAGGCGCTAAATTGGGTGTCTGAGGCGCCAAAATGAGTGCCTATGGTGCCAAAATGAGTGCCTCAGGCGCTAAATTGGGTGTCTGAGGCGCCAAAACTGAGGGCTAACAACACTGATTCCCAAAAAATGTAGGAATAGTTGTGTAGAATTTTTCACTTTTTCTCTCTACCATAAAATATATGGCGAGGCTCTTGACAGTGACAATACCAAGATTATCTAGATTTTTTAAACTCTATATATACATTGTGTAGAAAGGATAATAGGGAGCTAAAATTAAGATCTTAAGTACTTAAGATCAAAGACTTAAGCAATAGATCCATATGCATTATTGAACAATGTCAATTAATAGCAAAAATTAACAGGTAAAATTTTGCTATTATGCCACATTTTATCATTATATTACAGTGAATGATAAATAGCTATTATTATCAGATTTAACATCATTAAATGTTATAGAAGTAAGAACAAATTAGTTATCTATGGAAATAGATATAGATAAGATAGGTTATAGGAAAAATAGATATGGCTATAGATATAGATATAGAAAAGTCTGGTTATATTAAAACAATTTTTATAAATGATTATAAATTTTTTTATAAAAAAGTATATAGACTTATCATAGGCTTAGCTTTTGAATAAATAAACTTATTATCTTAAACATTTACCTAGAAATTCTACTAATATCTGGTAATAACATAATAAATGGCTTTAATTTATTTAGGAACTTTAGTGAGGGTCCCATGACTTGCCAATATGCATTTAAAAGGAAAAATTTAGTAAAAACTAGCCATTTAGCCCCCCTTCGGGTGGCTTCTTAGCAGTTTAGCGCTTGTCTATAAGCAGTTTTGCATAGTCACTGAGCAAGTACCACTAATCTATAAGTAGTTCTGCAGTAGAAAATCTCTAAGCAGTTTTATATTAATTCTAGTGAGACTAAAAAAGCTCTAAAAAGTTACATTTCACAATGTTTGTAACTTTGCAATGTCAATTCATTTATAGTTCTCTTATCATTATTCGTTATTTTATTGTATAAGTTACACTTGTAGTCTTGTTTTAGCAATATTAAATTTCGCAATAATTGTGCGAAAAACCTGACACAATGACTACCATCAAAATTGCTCTACTCTCCCCAGATTAGCACTACTTCGCCAGATTAGCACTACTTCCCCAAGTTCCCCTCCAGATTAGCACTACTCCCCCAGATTAGACTCTCCTCCCCCAGGTTAGCACCACTTCTCCAAATTAGCATTATTGAATTAGCACTATTCTCCCAGATTAGAGCTACTCTCTCAAAATAACACAACTCCCTTCTAGATTAGGACTCAGCCCAGATTAGCCCCATTTCGCTCCCCCAGATTAGCACTACCTCCCCCCAGATTAGCCCCATTTCGCTCCCCCAGATTAGCACTATCTCACCCCAGATTAGCCCCATTTCGCTCCCCCAGATTAGTACTACCTCACCCCAGATTAGCCCCATTTTGCTCCCCCAGATTAGCACTACCTCATCCCAGATTAGCCCCATTTCGCTCCCCCAGATTAGTACTACCTCACCCCAGATTAGCCCCACTTTGCTCCAGATTAGCTCTACTCCCCCAGATTAGCGCTAATCCCCCAAATTAACACAACTCCTCTCCAGATTAGCACTACTCCACCAGATTAGTACTACTTTCCCAAGTTCCCCTCCAGATTAGCACTACTTTCCCAAGTTCCCCTCCAGATTAGCACTACTCCCCCAGATTAGACTCTCCTCCCCCAGGTTAGCACCACTTCTCCAAATTAGCATTATTGAATTAGCACTACTCTCCCAAATTAGCGCTACTCCCTCGAAATAACACAACTCCCTTCTAGATTAGGACTCAGCCCAGATTAGCCCCATTTCGCTCCCTCAGATTAGCACTACCTCACCCCAGATTAGCCCCATTTCGCTCTCCCAGATTAGTACTACCTCACCCCAGATTAGCCCCACTTTGCTCTAGATTAGCTCTACTCTTCCAGATTAGTGCTAATCCCCCACATTAACACAACTCCTTTCCAGATTAGCACTCCGCCCAGATTAGCAAGTCTCACCCCCAAGTTTAGCACCACTTACCCCAAAATCAGCACTCTGCCCAGATTAGCCCCACCCCCTCCAGATTAACACTACTCCCCCAGATTAGCCCAATTTGCTCCATATTAGCACTACCTCACCTCAGATTAGCCCCACTCCCCTCCCCGAGATTAGCACTACCTCAGCCCAGATTAGCACTAACTCCCCACAGATTAGCACTATTGACCCCAAGATTAGCACTACTCCCCAGATTAACACTACTTCCCTCCAGATTAGCCCCACTCCCTTCCCCTAGATTAGCACTACCTCAGCCCAGATTAGCCCCACTTTGCTCCAAATTAGCACCACTCTTCCAGAATAGCACCGCTCCCCAGATTAGCACCGCTCCTCAGATTAGCACCGCTCCTCAGATTAGCACCACTCCCCCGGATTAGCACCACTCCCCCAGATTAGCATCGCTCCCCCAGATTAGCACCACTCTCCCAGATTAGTACCACTCCCCAGATTAAGCACCGCTCCTTCACTCTAGAAGATTAATGGAGTCCCGGAATAATATCATTAAAAGAAGATTTCAAAAAAATCTGGATCAATCTGCTTTGGAGGAGACACCATTATTGTTGCGAGTAACAGGGATAAATTTCTGCTTCAAGGCAGATTTCAATTTCCAACCTCTTAGGCTTTGCCTCTACAACACATTCTGCACGCAGTTCTCCTCTCAGCTGGCTCCTCAGTCTCCTCAGTGAACTTGCAATGATCCTTTCAACAATTGAAAAATTGCTCAGCTAATTGACTCACTAATCAGTATTTGATATATATCGGCAGACTTTAGCACAACTCAGGATTAGCTGTGCCATTGATGAGATCAGCAACACTTGAAGCAGTTTTACAAATCAAATTTGCTTAGTGACTGGTGCCAATTAGCAAAAATAATTAATTGCTACTTAATAAAAATGCTCTAATTGCTACTAATTGAAAGATGTTTTAATTGGTCAATGCAGAAATTACAAAATTAATTAAAATAATTAATTGCTACTTAATAAAAAATTCTCCAATCGCTATTAATCAAAAGATGTTTCAAATGGTTGATGCATAAGTTACAAATAAAAATTAATTAACAAAAAAATTATTTGTTCGCAGCAAGGTGGACTCAAACCTAGGACCTTAGGCCTAGCCTAAACCTAATGACTATAGTGTGGCTACTCTGCCTATTGATGGAAAGGCGAGAACATTAGCAATATAAGCTTTGGCATTGCAGTCAAATACATAGCAGTGATAGGTTGCTCAGTGCACAGGCAGAGCCAATGCACAGTTGAATAAAATCTATAAATAGCAATTGTCTATGCAGTGCGCCAGTCAGCCAGGGTCAGAATGTACACACGCAGCCACTGAACATTTTTTCTCTCCCTTGCACACTGCAGCCAATATTGAAGCTTGCACAGTGGAGAAAGAAATTGCTATGGCGCAATCTCAATTGGAATTGAAATTCAGTCAGTCGAGATTTTGACCTTTTCTAGCCTCCTATTGAAAGCATTGGTAAAACACATTTTTTGAATATTTTATTAATACCTTTATCATTGAAGCAAATTAAAGAAATTTTATTGGTACAATGGCCAACAATTTGCAATGTTTTGCAGAAAACGTGGTTAAAATGGTTGAGGCATTCAATCTGTAGAGTGAAATTCCACAGACAGACTTTAGACAATTAGTATAGGTGGATTTAGTATATAAAATATTTTTTGCAAATGAATAACATTGCAATATAATTACACAAAATAAAAAGCAACTATAAACCTCAGCTAAACTGACTTAGATTAGAAATTGCTTTAGGTATAAAAGCTATTTATTCTTATCACTTTTAATTGCCTTTAAGCCCACAGTTTTGACCATAGTCCAAAGACAGTTCTATAATAATTTCATATTAGTTCTGTCACATTTTAATACAATTTTAAATATCTCATTTTTTAGGGATTGGAAAAGTTTTGGAGACCTACTTTTATATTTTCTATTGTTTTAAGAAGTTTATCTTACAATTGTTTCATTTCTAATGAAAAAAATTATTTATAAAATAAGAAAATTGTCAATTTTTTTATATTAGTATTAGAAAAAAAAAATTAACTAGCTATGCCTAGACTATAGATAGTCAATACAGAATTAAAGTGGTAATATCTTGAATTTTTTATTTAAGTAGGCATTCTGGTGAGGGTCACGTGACCTGTGCGTGCCGAGCAAAATCTGCTAAAAAGAGCTAAATGATACCAACTTCATATGATAAAAAAACTAGAAAACCAAGAGAGTTAAGAAAAACGGAAATATATGTCCTGAAGAGAGAGATTTAAGCTTTAATTTGAGACTACTTGGAGGTTCCTACAATGTCAAATAGTGAAGCTACGGTAATTTGAAAAACAAACAAATTCACCATGCTTTGGAAACTGTGACAACACGGGAAAATTAAGTGACCGACAGAAATTTGAATTGCATCAAAACGAGTGCTTTTTTTGATAAGCGGTTTTCAGTAAAACAAAGATTAATAGTTACGGAATATATTTCTTCTGCAATGCAAAGAAAATTGAGATATTTTTCTTCTATAAATATTAGTCCAAAGTCTTCAACTAAAATTTTTGACTCGAAACAAGACTGGTGACAGGGTGGTGACACGATGTTTTTTACGTAGGATTTCATGGTGAATAAGATGCAAAAATAATTTTGGAGCTATCTTAACGCGCAACAACGCGCGACTGATTCAAAGTAAACCACCCTACGTTGCATTTCAGACTACCCTTTTAGAAGCAAATGGACTTTCTTTTTCTTCTTTTTTCTTCTGTTTTATTCATCCAAAATGGCATACAAACACGAGGAAACAATGATCTCATTGCTAGATCTTACCACAACTCCAATAATAGTACCAATGTTTTGGGTAAACAGCAGGAGTAAATACCTCGTCATCTAATTAGTACTTGTTTCCTAATTTAAAGTACTAATTAGATGGGCATTTTTGCAACTTATCTTGGCTAGGCCCCTTGCCAGACAGCTAGATCTGCTGGGTATTGCACTTGGATGATCTATATAAGGATAAAAATGGAATAATTGTGGTCTGAGGATTAAAATTTCATTTACGTCACCTCATTATTTTGAGAATAGAAGAAAAACTATCAATTGTATTTTGCAAAGTATTAATTCAAAAAATCTACAAGAAAAATGCTAAAAAATGACATATTAGGCATAAAAATGCATTGGATAGTTCAAAAGCTATATTATCTATAACTCGGAAAATCAGACATTTTGAAGAAAAATGATCACAGTACCTTATGGGAAAAATGCATTACGGAAGTGTCAAAAAATGTGATACTAAAAATGCTATAACTTTTTCATTACTTGACCAAAATTCAAAAGTGAGGTGTCTTTTTACTCATACTTGTATGCTCAATCAAAGAAAAGCAAAATATTTGCTAATCTTAAAACTTCAAAAACCTCACCAGAATGCCTAATTTAAGCACTTAGCTAAATATAAAAAGTGTTTTTTAAGTGAAACTAACCAATGTCCTTATATCTATAAAACAAATGTAACATCTTTCTTATTAAAAAATAAGCTATTAGCTAGACCTTGGCTTTGGCCTAGGCTAGGCCTAGGCCTAACTGTTTATTATTGGACTAGGCCAATAAAATAATAAACTTAAAATTGTTAATTCTAATCTTTATTTTATTCTTAGTAAAGACTTATTCAAGACAGGTTATAAATACATATAGAATAGACCTAGCTACTTAGGCCTAAGTTAAGAAAATTAAAACTAAAATTGTCACTGTCATTTGTTAGGCCTATCTATAAAGATATTGTTAAACTGCTAGATAGAAATTAAAATTTGATAGGCAAAGTTGACCTGATTAAAGTTATGATAAAATTATTAAATATTAGGCCCTATTAGAATAGAACTGTGGTGTGATGAAATACTCGTAGTCATGAAAGCCTAGGCCTAATATGAATAAATAAATAATAATAACATTAAAATTGAAAGCAAATTACTTTGACAATTAAAAAAATTGACATAATCAGTGAAATTCTACAGTTCTACTATGGAAAGTCAAAAGTAGAAAAAGTTTTTTTTAATTTTTACAAAGGATAATAAGCCTTAGAAGCTCTTATCACTTAATGATTGATGAGGTTTCAAGTGTGGTAGGCCGGTCTACCACTGGGGCTTCGGCAACAGTTTGCGACGCGCGGAACGCCTCCACCCGGCGGACGATTCTTTGACGTCATTTCGGCTCTTCCGGTTGAACTGTCTTCTTCCCCCCGTTGTTCCCACCTCCGGTCCATCGGTTGCCCCTTCCCTTGGTCCCGCTTTGTTTTGCCGTTTTCCACCCCGGTTTGTCCACTTTTCCCACCGGTGTTCCCCCCTGTGTTCCCTCTGGTGTCCCCCTGATTGTTTTTTTTGCGTTCTTTTGGTATTTAATCTTTGCGTTGCTTTAGTTTGTCAACCCCTTCCCCCCTTTTCTTCTTTCTTCTTGGTTGTTTTAGTTTGATCTTATAGGCCGTGACTTAACTTTGCCTTGTTAGTTTTCTGATAGTTGCACGGCACTGTCTCGTAATCATCCGTCTAATTGTAGTGTGTAACAATTACTCTATCGCCTAACTTCATTTATTTGTCAATTAGCTTGTCTTTTATTCAATTAACTTCGTGAGTAATAACAATTTCTTAATCACTGACTACCGCAAAATTAATCGATAATAAATAACGAGCAATAATAGTAAGCTTTATATCAATATTTATCCAGTCGGTCTTAATCGAAGCCTCTAGTTTATATTGAGTTCTTTGCCCGCGGGGCGTAAAATAACCAATCAGTCTCAACTCAAAGAAAGCTCTGAGACCCTCAACGTTCCGTAAAACGACATTTACGGTGGTGGCAGCGCTACTTTTACTACTGAGAGTAACACAACTAGCAATCTCGACGAATTACGAGTTTACGGTGTCTGAGAACCATTCTGAACGACTCGGGCCGCTACTAGACCGCTCGACTGCGATTACGACTACCCTCCCCCCGGAATTGAGGACCCGGCAGACGGAGTAACCAAGGAGAAGAATCAGCGCATCAATTCGTGCATTTTCCGGCTTTATTCGTGCTTCTACAACGCCGGCGGCAATTCAAACGAGGAATCCGCCCCACCTCACTGGTGTCAACAAATATTTTGAAACCGAGAGTTTCCAAAAGTTATTAAATTCTTCTCCACCCCCACCTCACAAGAAAGAAAAACAGACTTTGATACTAGTTAAAGTACTTCTAAGAAAAGCCGTATTATAACTATATAAATGTGGCATTCCTTTGGTTATCATTTTTTTCACTCGCACTTCTGTTCACGATCTTCATGTAAATTTCCATTTCAGCGATAATGGCCTGGTTGAAAATTGAAAAACCAGGCATTTTTGGTGCACTAGAAAGAAACGGAATAGAAGATCTAGTGTCTCCACTAGATTTATAGATATTAGGAGAATTGGATTACCATTCTTCAATCCGAAGGTCTCCTCGCAAAGACACTGCAGTGTCCAACATGCGAGACTGCAATGAAAATAAAGCCTGCCCGCAATACTACGGATGGCTTCGTCTTTCGCTGTAAAGCCAACAGTAAATCTCCATTTGGTGCCCATGAGAAACGGGTTTCCATCCGAAAATTCTCCTTTTTCGAAGGGTCGAAGTTAAACCCGATGGACGTCGTGGCCTCATCACGCACTACCTACTTTGGTGTGTCACAGAAGTGAGTAAAGCCCCCATATCCACTTCGGTTTACGATCATTTAAATGGAAGCGATACATGTAAATGATCGTGAACCGAAGCTAGCCATGTATCGAGATACTGATTGATTTCATATAAAGCTTGTAGCTATCTCAATACATGGCTAGCTTTGGTTCACGATCATTTACATGTAGTAATCCCATTTAAATGATCGTAAACCGAAGCTGAGGGGGGGTGCCTCAGACATGTAGTAATTAATGTATGCTTATTCATTTTTCCTCATGCACAGCTAGGTCTCTACAGGCGATGTATGGACTGGAGTCGGAAGCTGCCGTACAGTGGTCGAACTATATATATACTGTCGCGACATAATGTGCGAGTGCAGTTCAAGACTCAACGTGACAGCATCATATATGATTGGTGGTGTTGGTCACACCGTCGAAATTGACGAAAGCCTTTTCGGAAGAAAAATGAAGTACAATAAAGGAGCCCGAAAAGGCTGCCAGGTATGGGTGTTCGGCATGGTCGACCCACAGGACGTAAAACTCAAAAATCGTGCAATTTTTTGGAGGCCACGATTTCCTGGAAAAAATACACTGCGAAGATAGGAAAAAATCAGTTTTTCGTCACAAAATCTGTGATTTTATTTGATCTGGGGCAGTGAAGACTACCATTCTTTTAATTTAGCATGCACAACATGTTACTCTATTATATTTTCATATAGCTATGTAGTGAAGTTTTAATTTTCATATTGTTTTCACTTTATTTCTTATGCCCAAAGTTGCAAACTCACAAGTGGCATTAGCCAAACTTTTTGTGAATTGTTCTTTTTTAAATAAAGTATAAAAACATTGCATGTAGGTACTCTTAGTCTTAAGCTATTATTGTAGGTTTAGTAACTATACTAATTCCTAGGCCTACTAGAACTAGACCTATCACTGCACTATCTAGCCTAATAAGTAATTAAATTTAGACAAAGATTTTTTTATTATATATAGATTACCAATACATAGTTTCATATTGTTGTTTACCTAGGCTTGAGAAAGCTGTATTATCAGTTTTTAAGCCAAACCTATATTTAAGACTAAGATTTAAGAAGAATAGACTTAATCACAAAAATAGGCCCTAACCATTTTTACTAGGTTTAACCATCTATAACTTAAGAAAAAACATTGATTAGTATTTTTATAATTTTTATTTTAAAGGCTAAAAAAATTATTATATTACAAATTTGAAAAGCTTTTCTTTTCTTGAATTTGATATTTGGCTAATGCCACTTGTGAGTATTTGCAACTTTGGGCTTATGAAATAAAGTGAAAACAATATGAAAATTAAAACTTCACTACATAGCTATATGAAAATATAATAGAGTAACATGTTGTGCATGCTAAATTGAAAGAATGGTGGTCTTCACTGCCCCAGATCGAATGAAATCACAGATTTTGTGACGAAAAACTGATTTTTTCCTATCTTCGCAGTGTATTTTTTCCAGGAAATCGTGGCCTCCAAAAAATTGCACGATTTTTGAGTTTTACGTCCTGTTAGTCTAGAAGTCCTTGGGTCGACCGTGATGAGGGACGTTGTATCATTTGGCCTGTATTGGACAGATCCGCGGAGACACTTCTGCCGATCATCCAAAAATTTGTGCACAGCCAGGAACGGCGATTTTTAGTGACGGGTGGTCAGCGTACCTGAAAATGGAAGACTTGGGCTATACGCACTGGACTGTGTCACACAAGGAGGCCTTCAAAAGTGACAATAACTCGTAATTCTGAGGTGCGTGACGTGCATACTAACCGCATTGAAGGTTTCTGGGGTAACAGCAAAGTGAAATTCAAGTCAATGCGAGGAACTTCAGCTGCGCATTTTGCTTCGCATCTCGTTGAGCAGATGTACCGAACCCACCATAGCAAAGATCGAGCCACGCGAGCTTAAGTGAAGCAGTTCTGGAACGATCTGAAAGCTGTCTATCCGTGCACGGCGCCGGCAGTAGTTTCTGACAATCGGTTGTTTGAATTAGACTTGTCGGCGATCGACATGTCTTGAGCCAACGTGCGCTCCCAAGTAACTTGACGCTTTATTATTCTCTGCACGCTGCCACCCCCTCAGCTTCGGTTTACGATCATTTAAATGGGAGTATAATACATATGTAAATGATCGTGAACCGAAGCTAGCCATGTATCGAGATAGTGCTTGATTTCAGATAAAGCTTGTAGCTATCTCGATACATGGCTAGCTTCGGTTCACGATCATTTACATATGTATTACTCCCATTTAAATGATCGTAAACCGAAGTGGATATATAGGATCCTCTTCACGGATTCATATTTGGAAATTGATTTCACGCACTATGAACCCTGTTACACACACGCTAGTAGCTTCGGTTCACGATCATTTACATGTATCACTTCCATTTAAATGATCGTAAACCGAAGCGGATATATATAGGATCCGATCTTCATGGATTCATTTTTGGAAATTAAATTCAACTATCAACCCTTTGCACACGCTAGCTTCGGTTCACGATCATTACATATGCTGCTTCCATTCAAATGATCGTAAACCGAAGTGGATATACAGGATATACAGGACTCGTAAAGTGGATCACAAAGCCCCTTACCTTCTCTTTTCGTTCGAACATGATCTGTAGCTACGGCCTGTGTTATGATGGATAAATAAAAAGGATTGGAGTGCTTGTTGCCAGCTGTTGTTTTGCATTTTGATGAAAAAACAGCACTTTCGTCGTCTTCCTATCCCTCCAATGGGGATCGTCACTAATTTCAATGATCGTATACCGAAGGAATGCCTAAATGTAAGACCTTTACTCAAAACAAAATCTCCAATTCTTACCATGTAAAATCTTGTAAAAATGAGGACCTACTTGTATACTTGTCAGTTGGTTTCCAAGCCTCCTTTGCAATCTAGCCTTCTTTGATAGTTGCAAATGCTAGGTGGGTGGCTTTTCCATCGCCTTCATTAATCTTAACTTAAGCCCTTACTATCTTAACCACAACATGCATATGGTCTCAAAAATGTTGTTTGAGTCCTTGATATCAGGGACTTAGAAGTAGGGGGCGACCAGGATGGCCAAAGTTGGGCCCGGGTCGGGCCCGAGAATGAGGACTTAGGCCTGGGTTGGGCCTTGGGAATTCGAGACAAGATCTTTAGAACAGCTTAATAATTGGAAAAAATCATCATAATAAATCTTAATACTTTTAGCATGTGTGGATAACTATTAAATACATAATAAATATATTAATATATTAAAAATAATATAATATATTTTAAATATATAATAAATATAAATATTGTCGTAGGGGTGTTCCCGTACGATACAAAATCCTACCGCTGTAACCAAAGTTGTTACAAAGCTATTTCTCCTTAACAATTCTACTGGTTGTTAATTAATTGTATTTCTACTGGTAGCGCATGTACTTCTATTGGTAGCGTATGTACTTCTATTGTACTTTTTGGCCTGAGCGGTCTAATAGCACTGTCTATTCTATTCCTATATTCCTCTAAAGATATTATTCTCTCAGTCCTGGCGTTCCCGGGATCAGAGGGTCACAGCTCTAAAGCGAAATCTCTGCCCTGAGGCGTTTATTCCTGCTCTGAAGCGATTCCTCTGCCCTGAGGCGAATATAGCACTTTCCTACCCTGAGGCGATTCTCGCTTTTAGCGGATTTCTGACTCTCAATGTGAGGATTTCAATCTTAGCAAATAACTAAGTCTTTAAAATACTGCGAGTAACGATTTCTAGGTTTGCTTATCTGAAGCCAAGAGGCAGCAAACGAACACGAAACGAGTTGAAGCTAAGCGAAGCGATTCGCGGTTTATTTTTCCTGGCCCAATCTGGGCTCCTATTTATACACTTTTTCGGCGTAAATTTTAACAAAATAATAATTTCCGAAATTATTTTTGCAGATCACAACGTTTAAACAAAATATTTAGTTTTTCGTGCAAAATTGAATAAAAGCTTTCTAAGAAATACCGTATTCGTGCATAAAATAGTTGTTACTTCTTAGGCACTATATCAATATAAATAAATTTAATAAATAATTTTTTTCTTATTTGCACGCGGTTTGTGCCTTTAGGCTTTAGGGAAAAAAGAGTTGTCGCGATTTCCTGACTTTTTTAAGGTCGGGCCACGATTTTGGTCGGGATTCCCAACTTTTTTGGCCTGGGCCCAGGACTGGGTCATCTTTACTTAGGAGCTACTTTTATATTGAAAGTAAAAAGATATATCTTAACTTTAGCCCCCCTCCTATTTCAATCCCAATATGCATATAAGGCTCAGTGTCAAAAATTTCTGTCTTTGTTGCTTGAGTCCCCAATTTTTTCCCTCACATTGAATTATCATATTGATATCAAAAGCTTCCTTTACATTGAAAGTTGAAACTTTAACATTATTGACACTATTGCTTAGACATTAGGCTTATGCTATCAATCAAGAAGAAATATCTTGCTCAATTGTTTTATTTAGCTTTTTTAGGTTATAAATAAATATAAAAAACTTGGCTATCTAGGCTAAGCCTATCTATTTGCTATATATACTAAAAAAGCAAATCATAAATGTCAAAGATTTTAACAATGTAAATTATTTTGTTACTTGTTTATTTATACTTAATAAGACAGACAGAGATATACACAGAGTTTTGATTTTTTAGGTATAGATTTATGCCTTGTTTTGTATCCAATATCTAAATTAGCCTAAAAAATCCTTTAAATTAGGCCTAGCTTATTTGATTCATTTCTCTATAAAGTAAATAAGTCTATATGGATATCATCTAATGTACTCATAGATAAAGAAATCAATTGGTATGCCTATATAATTGAACATGTTTAAAAATGTAGCACAACAATTGCCTGCACACAAGTGCCTGCATGACAATTGCCTGCATAATAACTGCCTGAATGACAACTGCCTGCATGACACCTGCCTGAATGACAATTGTTTGCATGATACCTGCTTGAATGACAACTGCTTGCAATGACAATAGACTGCTGAGACAACTGTGCAACAAATGCCTGTGGCAATAACTTTGTGTGTGTGTGTGTGTGTGTGTTCCCTATTGCTTTTGTTCAAGTTAATAACTAAATAAACCAATGTACTGTAGTAGTAACAAATAGTTTCTGTTGATTTAGAATTGTGTAGTCAGTTGTTGCATAGGCAGTTGTTGTGCAGGCAGTTGTCATGCAGGCAGTTATAGTGCAGGCAGTTGTGTACAGGCAATTGTTGTGCTACTAGTTATACAAGATTATCATAGATTATTAATATTTTAGAAAAAAAATAATTTACAAATTTATAATAGCAACTCTCTTTTTCATATTAATTCTAATATCTTGTAAAACAGACAATAGATGCAAGAATTATAAACAGAAATGTAGCACAGACTTTGCCATTGACTTATAGTTTTTCAACAAGCTAGTAGAAAGTAGTGAAAGTACTTTTGCTTGAGTGCACTCAGAATTCTTTGTTAGGCTACTGTGACAAAGAGATATCTATGGAAAAACTTGAGAATCATAAAACTTTTGAAGCAGCAGAATTTTGCACTGGGCTTTAGCTTCATTGCTTTTTGTTGCCTCTTTGCTGCACAAAAAATCATGGATGTGCATTCAAGTGTTGCTTAGAGAAGTATCATTTATACCCTTTAGGGGGATAGGGCACAATGCAGCCAAGATTTATGGGCAACTTTTATTGGCTCATTGGTCTAGCACAGTCATTTACCACAATTATTTCATACATTTATTGCAGCCAGTTACTCATTTGTGTGTTGCTCCTTCCCAAGTTCTTTAAGATGTTCCTAAGTTAGACCTTGCTGCTCCGGAAGTAGCTAGATAGTACCATTGTACTACCTATCGATTTGCCTGAAATTGAACCTAAAACGTTAGCCTTTACTTGGTAGGGTTGCTGCCACCTTGGTGTGCAAACTCGAGGCGTCGCAGAGTTGTCTATCCATCACCTGAAATAAAATAACAAAGTTGCTCGTAGCAAAGGCAAATCTGGAAATGTCTGGACAGTCGATCGTCTTAGTGGAATGCTGCTCAAACCTGAAAACCTAAAAAACCTGAAATGAGAGGAGAGCTTGGAGGCAAAGAGGCAGCTCCAGTTGAACCCAGGCTGGACGACACGATCTGGAGAAAAATGGCTTGCAGATGCTCTATATTTATAGCCAAGTAGACCCCCAAATAGGGGGCGACCCAGTCCCGGGCCCGGGCCCAAAAAGTCAGGAATCCCGACCAAAATCGTGGCCTGACCCAGGCCTAGGCCCAACCCTAAAAAAGTCGGGAAATCGGGACGTCTTTTTTCCCTAAAGGCACTAACTGCGTGCAAATAAGAATAAAATTATTTTTCAACACATTCACACTAATTTACCTTTAATTCCAGCCTTGTCTTGTCTTGTTGTCTTACTGAATACTGACTGTGTACATGGCTCTTTATATTGAAGCTATGTAAAGGAACTAAAAATTCAAATAAAAGAATCAATCAATTGATTTGGTTCTTACTTCCTTACTGCTTCCAATGCCAAGTGCCTTACACTTAATGTTTCAGCTTTTCTTCTTTTTGCTTACTGCCACTACCAGTGCCAGCCGCACTGCCGCAGTGCCTGCTTGCCTACCTCACTGCCTATTAGTGTCACTGTCACTGGCACACATATAGTACTTATGCCACATAGTGACATTGAATTTGAACTATTGAGTATATTGATATTTTGAGTATTAAGTCTTTTAATGTAACTCTAATCTATTCTGAAGTCTTAACTAATGTATTAAATAATAATAATATTTATTATATATATATTATATTTAATATATTTATATATTATTATATATTTAATATATTATATATTATTATATATTTAATATATTTATATATTATAATATATTTAATGTTTATCATATATTTATTATATATATATTATATATATATTATACATGTATATTTAATAGTAATCAGCATATGCTAAAAGTATTAAGATTTATTATGATTTTTTTCCAATTATTGAGCTGTCCTAAAGATCTTGTCCCAAATTCCCAAGGCCCGATCCGGGCCCGAGTCCTCATTCCCGGGCCTGACCTGGGCCCGACTTTGGCCATCCTGGTCACCCCCTACCCCAAAAGTCACGTGAGTTTCATGTGGTGAGCGCGTGAAACTTCCTTATTTGGTCATCAGGATCATGCGAGCAACGCATGATCCAAGGCTAACTTCTAAATAAGGCAAGCCTGTCAGGCAGCAGTGGCGTGACTCAATGTCAGTGGCCACACACAGTGTGCATGCACAGTCATGTGCTTTTCTGTGCTAAAAATAGAACTTGGGCAGATGAGTCATCATGTTTACTCCCTCTAGGCAGCCATTACACTCCGCGTAGGTGATGAGTCATCCTGCTACAGCTCCTCAGCGTGGGAGGGGAAGACATTGAGTGTGGCTGCCACACCCGCTCAGGCGATGAGTCATCGGACGGTAAACACTTAGGCCCAGCACAGGGTAACTCTCTCACTAAATCAGGTGGACTGAGCCACTGTGCAGCGTATCACAGTGCCCTTAGGAAAGCTAGTGAATGCTGTTGAATAGCCAGTTAGCAGCCAGTCACTACATTTTGTCTACTTCCACTTCAAAATTTTGCTAACTTATTGACTTACCCTACACCTTTACCTTATGGTCAAACTCCTGCTACATTTTTTCATAACTTTTGTTTCCTTTGTCTGTTTTTAAAAATGTTTAAAGTTATTATGAAGAAGAGAGTTGCTACTATAAATTTGTACATAATGATGTGATTTGGATCATCAGAACAGGTATAATGAAAAGTAATACTACTTTTGAGACAGCCCTCATAGATGAGGAAGGTGTCTGACAGAAGTGAAATTTTCTATACTATTGTGTGATATATATCAGAAAGTGCTACATGCTAAATACCATTTGCCAAGGGCTACTTTGTTGTCATATACCAAAGGCCACAATGTACCAAGCTTAATCTTATAAAAAATATTAGGTCACTTTGACAATGTGTTCAATGGCTATTTGCCATTTAGCTTATTTTAAAAATAGTGGCTTTGTAGGAAAACTTGTATTGATTGGTGCTGGTTTCATATCCCAGCTATAAAAATCCTATGAAATGCAATGCAAATTTACCTGGCTAATCTCTAGCTAGACAAAGGTATTAGCCTTAGTATATAAAGATTTTTTAAACATTCATAGCACTTTTAAGACTTTTAAAAGCAAATTTGCATTTCTTTTTCTTAAAAACTTTATGAAAATAAAGATGAATGCTATAGTATGCCTGATTTTAATATTAACATTAGTGCCCCAACTTGACTCAACTTTGTCAAAGACTGACAAGAAGAAAAAGAAGTCAACAGTGGATGTGGTATGAGTATTTTATTTGCATGGTTTTAAATTTGCAATAACTCATTGGTCATGGTTTAAATGTTAAAACAAAAAATCATTCAATCTTATTGATTCAGACTGTGCCTCCAGCTGATTCACTGGTCACCCAACGCAACCTTGTTACCGAGAATCCAAGCTACAAGGACATTCTTCACAATCACTTGTCCTACTCACATGCCCACGCCAAGACTAAACTATTCCCACTGGCTACTCTGGCTTATGTAACACCTGTGAGCTCATTTGGTTATTCTATTCTGCTAAAAGTGTAAACTTTATTGTGACTTTTGGTACTAATTAACCCACAGTGGAACTCAAAAGGCTATGATCATGCAAAAACGTTTGGACCAAAGTTTTCATTTGTATCGCCTGTTTGGCTGCAGCTGAGGCCAGGAAAGTCTGAAACAGGTTTTGTCATCACTGGCGACCACGACATTGACCAGGGTGAGTCACTGCATTTCATTGATGTGACCTCCATCTGCCCTGTGTTTAGTGCATTCTGTCCTCCATCTGCCCTGTGTTTAGTGCATTCTGTCCTCCACCTGCCCTGTGTTTAGTGCATTCTGTCCTCCATCTGCCCTGTGTTTAGTGCATTCTGTCCTCCATCTGCCCTGTGTTTAGTGCATTCTGTCCTCCATCTGCCCTGTGTTTAGTGCATTCTGTCCTCCATCTGCCCTGTGTTTAGTGCATTCTGTCCTCCATCTGCCCTGTGTTTAGTGCATTCTGTCCTCCACCTGCCCTGTGTTTAGTGCATTCTGTCCTCCACCTGCCCTGTGTTTAGTGCATTCTGTCCTCCATCTGCCCTGTGTTTAGTGCATTGTGTCCTCCACCTACCCTGTGTTTAGTGCATTCTGCCCTCCATCTGCCCTGTGTTTAGTGCATTGTGTCCTCCACCTACCCTGTGTTTAGTGCATTGTGTCCTCCACCTGCCCTGTGTTTAGTGCATTGTATCCTCCACCTGCCCTGTGTTTAGTGGATTGTGTCCTCCACCTGCCCTGTGCTTAGTGGATTGTGTCCTCCACCTGCCCGGTGTTTAGTGGATTGTATCCTCCACCTGCCCTGTGTTTAGTGAATCGTGTCTTCTATCTGTCCTGATGTTTGTTGGACTGTGTAAACCATCTGTCCTGTCCTGATGTTTAGTCGATTTTGTCCTCCGCCTGTCCTGGATATCTTAGAACCGACGCCTTTTTACTCCATAGATATTTGCGCTTTAAAGGCAAGCTTTTGACTGCTGCTACATGTATGTTGTTATCACAATATGTAATATACATGCATTTACTTGTCTGCTTCTTTGAAATTCGCAGGCTGGATTCGTTCTGTCAAGTCCGCCCGCAAGGTTGCCATTGTGCCGCGCATTATTTTTGAGTCGTGGACTTCGCAAGATTTTCACCGGCTGCTAACCAATCAATACGTGGCTAACGGCTGCGCTCAGACTGTTGTGAACTTTCTAAAGAAGTACAGCTTCGACGGCGCCGTGCTTGAGGTCTGGTCGATGCTTGGCGGCCACAGGAACAAAGAATTGGCGCATTTTGTTAGGCACCTTGCGGAAGACATGCACGAAAATGGTCAGCTACTGATTCTGGTTGTGCCGCCGCCTTTGCTGCATAAGTAAGTAATTTATTTCTAATTCAAACAAGTAACAACTCAAACGACTGTGCGTATTAACACATGGCCGGGGTCTCCGCCTGTCGGTAGGGCGGCCGATTCCAAAGAAGCGGACACCTCGATCGACTTGGCTCATAAATCTCGCATAACAGACAGCTGTTATGTGGGTGTCGGGTTTGCGGGGCAGCTGAACAGGTGGGTCACCGTTTAAACTTGGTACGAAGTTTAAACTGGAGCGAAAGGAGGCACTTATGCTGTCGGACGCGGAGCAGCCGGGCTTCACAGTGGAGATCCGCTTTGGATAGTTATCCGCTTATCCGCTACTATTCGCTATCCGCTTTGGAGAAACCTCAAACTGACTTTTAAGGCGTCTATTTGATGAGTTTCTTAGCGACTTGTACCGTGACACATCTTCGTTTTAGAGTCGTCTTAGAGTCACTTCTTTGTTCTTTCCTATTTTACATGTGTTACCTTCAACGACTCTGGGGCGACGCAAAGGTGACTCTGGGACGCTTCTTGGCCTAGGTACCGTTTTAATCGGAGAAAAAATATCACTCTTACGACCCGGTGACACCGAAATTAGTTTGAGATTAATAGCCATTGCTCATCGGTCATTGAGTTCCAAGAATCGTACTGCATTTTTTACTTTTACCTAATTTAATGTGTACGATTTTCGTGTAGCATTGAACTCAATTGAATTACGTCAACCTCACACACATTTACAGCCAAGCGTCCACTGTATTCTCCAAGACTGACTTCGACGCGTTGAGCGCCTCGGTTGACTATTTCTCATTGATGACGTACGATTTCGCTCAAAACTCTGGCCTAAACCAAGCGGCGCCCAACGCTCCCGTGACTTGGATGCGGCTCTGCGTTGAAAATCTCGTGCCGGATTCGGCTAGCCCGCTTCGGGCTAAAATCCTGCTGGGCCTTAACTTCTTCGGCTACGATTTTGTGCCTGGCAATGTTGAACCGGTGATTGGATCTAAGTACTTGGAGATACTCAAAAAGCACCGACCCGAATTGCAATGGAGCTCCGAGTATAAGGAACACTTCTTAGAGTATTCGTAAGTTTACTGCATTCTCTATTATCTAGCAGTTTGCTACATAGATGCTTTAATTGGCAAACATCCTGTCCAGTCTATGGACGGGAGACAAAATTATCTATCCCTCTCCCGTCTATAGATAATAGTTATAGTTATGATAGCTCAGTCCATAATTCAGTCCAGGAACAGGAAATTCAGTCCATAAACCGGAAAACCAGTCCCATAGACAGGAAACGCTATCCATTGACCGGAAAATCCAGTCCCATAGACAGAAAATGCAGACCATAGACAGGGAATGCTATCCATTGACCGAAAAATCCAGTCCCATAGACAGAAAATGCAGACCATAGACAGGAAATGCAGATCATAGACAGGAAATGCAGACCATAGAAAGGAAATGCAGACGATAGACAGGAAATGCAGACCATAGACAGGAAATGCAGACCATAGACAGGAAATGCAGATCATAGACAGGAAATGCAGACGATAGACAGGAAATGCAGATCATAGACAGGAAATGCAGACCATAGACAGGAAATGCAGACCATAGACAGAAAATTGTCCATAGACAGGAAATGCAGACCATAGACAGGGAATGCTATCCATTGACCGGAAAATCCAGTCCCATAGACAGAAAATGCAGACCATAGACAGGGAATGCTATCCATTGACCGGAAAATCCAGTCCCATAGACAGAAAATGCAGACCATAGACAGGAAATGCAGATCATAGACAGGGAATGCTATCCATTGACCGGAAAATCCAGTCCCATAGACAGGAAATGCAGACCATAGACAGGAAATGCAGACCATAGACAGGAAATGCAGACCATAGACAGAAAATTGTCCATAGACAGGAAATGCAGACCATAGACAGAAAATTGTCCATAGACAGGAAATGCAGACCATAGACAGGAAATGCAGACCATAGACAGGAAATGCAGACCTTAGACAGGAAATGCAGAACATAGACAGGAAATGCAGATCATAGACAGGAAATGCAGACCATAGACAGGAAATGCAGACCATAGACAGGAAATGCAGACCATAGACAGGAAATGCAGACCATAGACAGGAAATTGTCCATAGACAGGAAATGCAGACCATAGACAGGAAATTGTCCATAGACAGGAAATGCAGACCTTAGACAGGAAATGCTGACCATAGACAGGAAATGCAGACCTTAGACAGGAAATGCTGACCATAGACAGGAAATAGTCCAGAGACACACATGCAGGTCCACAATATGGAGGAGTATTTCATTCAAACATATATTTAGCCTACAGAGAAGTGGAAAGTAAACAATAATTAATTTTCCATGCACTCCATTATCAAAATGTAAGATTCTACTCTATTAAACCTAAAAACTACGCCTTACCACTTTCAGCACTGGCATCGGTACGCATGTACTAGCTTACCCTACTTTGGCTTCTATTCAAGCCAGGGTTGAACTTGCCAAAAGTCTTGGAACCGGCCTTTCAATCTGGGAGATTGGCCAGGGCTTGGATTATTTTTTCGACCTACTTTAACTGAAATTCAACTCACTCGTGGTATCCATTTTGGACTCTGTGACTGTGTGAATACCATTTATTTGTCGTTAGTTACTTTCTTTTGCTGTTTTCATCTGCTATTTGAATTCAGTTTTTCTATCTATGCTTACTATTTGCTGATCATTACCATGCTTTCTGTTATCCTGTTATTTTTTGTCATTCTTTTCATTTATTAGGCTATTTACATAAACCCGCATAGAATTTTCATTACACGGTTCTGGCAACTAAAATCTCAGAATTGCAATATCCGAGGTTTCGAATTCTGAACTATGCGCGTATAGATTGCTATCACTTTCTTAGTCACTACAAACTATTTATCCTACTGCCAAAAGTGTTGCATGTTTTCTTTATTGTCATGTCTTAGTTAGTTCGAATTGTGCTTCTTAAATATTTCACTGTGTTTATATGCATTCTACTATACTTATATTCCTGCAAATCTATGAACAGCGATTGCACTAAAAACCTGGGAACGAGCATATAATAAAACCGGTTACTTTTATTCTAAATATACACTTGACACACACTTAAAATTTGTTGTTGCGCTAGTACATTTAGTCTAGCTTTCAAAGCTTCAAAACTAAAAAAATTCCCGTTTTTATTCAAAGTCAATACACTAGACTGCTGAGCGGACCCACCTTTGATCGCATCTTAATACCCTAAGTCATGTTTGTCCACACTTAACAGGGTCAATAAAATATGGCGTTAGGAATGGTGACTTTTTTTGCTTGTATTGTATTGTGACGTAATACTTGTGAATCAAATAGCTCGATTTATTTGCTACAAGGCTAATACATGTAAAAATGAAAGGATTTTTGGCTTTTAGACTCTCCCAACTGGAGTTATCTCGGTTCCAAAGTCCTAAAACGTTGCCATGGTGTTTAGTGTAACTTTAATTCTTTAATACTTATCAGCACTTCCATCGTTTGATAAACTACTGTTCAAAAGCAATCACACTAAAGACGATGTAAGTTCGCATCGTGGGTGTTCGTATTAAAGAATTAGGTATAAAAAACTATTTATAAGAAAATATCTTCAAGCAACTACGGTTAAACAGTAGACAAGGCACAAAAACTAAATTATTATTTGTTTTATTTCCAAACTGCAATCGTTCTATAAATATTTCATAGTTTAAATAATATATTCTCAAGTCCGTTCGTGGAAACTTCTTTATTTTTAGCAATGACAGTAACTCGAGACTTGAGTAATCACAATATACTAAATAATGGCTATAGCCAATAACTGTTAAGTGTTGCAGTCTGACAGTGACAGTTATTTAGCTACAGTTGACTCCACTCAACTACACCTTCGACGAACTTGAAGAACAATGACTGGAACGATACGTGCTGAACGTGCGTCGGTGTATAAAACTGTTTTTAATCTACCTTCCTTCGTATTTGTGACTAGCATACACTTTTTGATGCTGATGTTGATTATTCTAAGGCCCAGTCATATCTTAATATCCTAGGCATAGTTGACTTAGGTAATTTGTTAATTCTAAAATAGTATAGCTATGATTCCCATAGTATTTAAATTTGAGTTTTAAGTAATTTAATTTACAGATATGTAACCCATAGTTTGGAAGGGGAACATGCTTGCTGGGATTTCCTGGCATACAACAAGGGTCTTACCATTTTTCAGCGTACATCAGGATATATCCCAGCATAGGGCCTACATGACATAGCAGTAGCAGATAATACCTCTATAACTTTCGCCGACACATTTTCAGACAGATCTTCTGACACTTTTATGACACTTAAAATGTTGCAAAAAGTGTCAGAAAAAGTGTTGGAAGATCTGTCTGAAAATGTGTTGGCGAAAGTTATATTGGTCATTTTAAGTGTCAGAAGATCTGTCTGAAAATGTGCTGGCGAAAGTTATATAGGTTGAGATATATTGTGTCAAATAATAATTTTTTTGTATTAGTACACAAACCCAGCATACAAATGAGGTCTCATCATTTTTTCCAGCATACACTAATACATGATCTGAACTATGGTATGTAGCCCCACAAACAAATATCCTGGCCTTGCCTTGGTAATGTCCTTATGAGATTAGTAGCCAACTTTTTGTAATATGGGCCTAGGAATAGGGTTATAACTTATACCATAGACAGATAGGCCAATGGGTTAATATGATTTCTTTATTGCAAAAAAATAATTGCTTTGTTAATTAACTAAATCCAATAAAAATTTTACTTAAACAAAAAAATTAAATAAAAAATCATTAACAGTTAATGATTATTGGGTATAAATTGTTTAAAATCTTTAATTTGTGTTCACAAAGTTAATATCAATGCCAATGGCTCTTTTTTGCTAAATTAAATCAGTTAATTGTATAGCTGATATAGTATATAGCTGTATAGGCCTAGTATAGCTGTCATTTTATAAGACAATATCTAAATAAAGAAAATATATTTTTATTAGAATCTAATGCTAGCAAATATTTACTTTTAATAAATAGAACTAATAACTTAGCAAATAATAACAATTTTTTATTTTCAACATGTAGCATACATGTATATATGATATATGTAGCATGGCAATCTTTCTGTTTTTTGCATTAAATTATTTTAACATGTATTATATATTCTAACATATAAGAGTATATATGGCATCAAATGCACTAGAAAAATCTAGTACAAAGGTCCTTGATAGACTTGGCATTATATATGCCTATATTGGCCTATTATATGCAATGGTAGTATTAGTAAAAGTCAGTATAAATTTTAATTATTAATATATATTTAGATTTATATTCAAAAGTATTTACTATTTAGATATCATATTGTTAGTACATGGATTGCCTTTTAAAAATCTATTCTAATATATGCCATATCATTATAGCAATAACATAGTGATGTAAACACAAAATAATTGTTAAAATATATATTTATAAAATCCATATTATTTATATAATTATATTTACATATAAAATATATATGTAATAGATATTACCTAGTTAAATAATACTATATATTTATTATATGCTTTTCTTTTTTGATTAACATTTGTTATCTTGAGTAATTTTAAATTATATAAGATTTTATAGCTTAGTATGAGCTATATCTCATATTCAAAGCTGAGTGGACTAGCTAGCTGGGTTTAATGTATATCTCCTCTTAGATATCTGCCAACTCAAATATAGGATATAAAGACAAAGAATAAAGACTTTACCATTATAAAATATAAAGTACTCTTAAATAAGATTCTTTTGATATTATTTCAGAAAATTGGAATTTTTAATAAAAAATATACAATGGCAGAAAGCTACACGGAGCCATCAACCTTGCCAATTGATAGAACTGTTGACTCAATCTCAATGCTGCGGAGTCTATCATCTAGGGAACCAAATGTTAGACAAGACACTGTTTCCCAGTGCCAGACCACATTTCGAGTGTGGTACCATGGACTTGGTTCGCCGCCTACTCAAACCGAGTCTCAGTACTTAGACAGCTTAAGTCTCGCAGGTGGAGATCCATCATTTAGGCGAAACATTGAAGAACAGCTGCCTGAATTGTTGCGGCTGGCCAAGGCTGCACCTCTGGCTGACACTCGTGAGAAGGCAAGCGAGCTGCTCGACTTTGTCCAGGTAAAAATTTTAGCTAACGTTGTTCGGCTTTACTCGCGAACAGCTAATCCACTTACTCGCGCACGCTGTCACTGTCACGCGGGGCGCAGAAGTTAAAGCAATGTCATTCGTGAATCGGCTGTCCCATGAGAGTCAGGCTAGTTCAATAAATCGGTTGGTGATGGTGATGGTGAGGTGATCAGCATGCCCACGAAGTGACGGCACTTTTGCATGCTCGTAGTTCCTTTACAAGTTCACGCGTTATGGATATTGAATCTCTAAAGAAGGGCTTAACTTATGTGCCCCGCGGCAGCCGACAGCGTGAGTTAAAGCGGATTTAGCTGTTTATTGGGTACTGTATGTTATTTTGCCCAATCTGTTAATTATTTTGCGCCGAATAATTTATTAACCGTGGTTTTTCTGTGCATGTCTTATCATTTGTTATTCACTTATTTACAGGCCTTCCTTAACTAATACATAGGCGTAAGGAGTACCAGTTTTTTTATGTGGGGGGGGGGGCGTGTCCCAAACTTTTGCTAAGAAAATCTATAGTGCTTACGGTTATCATGTATACATACGGCTTTCATTTTTGTCTTAGTCTTATTCCACCAAGCCTTCCTTGCTGGCCTCACTGCAATATTGTTGCGTTCAATTCAGTTTGATTGGATCTGCAACTGCATGTTGTTTACAAGGCTCGGGTGCGAGTAATGATACCGCCGATACGTGTTTTTGTTTCGTAGCCTCCGTCCTATATTTGTACTTTTCACTAATTTTGCGCAATAATAATCAGAGGCCTGGGTCGGTTCGACTTTTCCTCTGATTAGTCATGCCTGTGTGTGGTCCTTGCTTTATTCGCTCATGAGGGTAGCTATTTTTAGAATCAGTTTATTTCCTACAGCAGCAGGCTCCCTGGCCTTTCCTTGCCCCAAAACTATTCAAGGCCGTCAAGTTCTCATCAACCCTCTCCCTGGCCCGGCCTGTCGTTTTTTTCCAAAAACACTAAATGCACGTACGCACTTAATACTGGTGGGGCGACCACACCCGAAGGCCGTACAGTGTGCATACTCGGGCGCTGATTGGTCCCTCGCGGACACACCCCCGGCTAATTAAATGTCCTTTTCTTATTATACGTTTCACCACTTTAATATTTATCTTAAGCTGTGTTTCAGCAGTCTAATAGTGGTGAGATCCAGAATTTCAAGTTCAACCTTCTACCCCACGTGTAACCTACGTACGTACCCTGTTGCCTAAATACATTGCCCTAGACTTTACTTATATACGCAAGTGTTTATTACTATTCTCTCTCAGTGCCATCATCATTATTTATATTATCCAACCAAACTATTACCTAGTAAGTGAACCGACGTAATTAACTTCGCTGTTTTATTGCATACATTAATTACTGTATTATAGCTCATATTATATTATCTATATGTACAAGTAAAATTGGGTACAACTCACTATATTGTGTGACGTTTTAGCTATGCTATATTTAACTTAGTAATCAACAACTTTGATGGGGTGAATTATATCCTACCCTAGTAATGCAGTAAATTAATAATTAGTTATTTCCGTTATATACAGTGGAAAATTATTGCATGTATTTGTACTTTCTAAAATCTGTACACGAGTTGTCTCTTTAAAGTTGAACTTCGAGCTAAAGTAGTAAATAAGAAAGTTTTCCTAAGATAGTCAGTCTAGCTCCTCTAGTCAGTCCTGTCTGCTAACTAAGCATTTGAATTTTTCGTTAGCTACATTCATTGTATCGCCTTTTGTCTGTTCACGTTTTCTATTCCTATATTGATGCACCACTAGACTCGACTCGATGCTAGCTAGACTCGACTAGCCAAATCCGTCTGCCTTTCTTTAATGGATTTTTAGTTTGCACTGTACTTTTGTGTGTTATGTTTGTATATAGGCTTACATGTAGCTATATACACCATATGCAGCCTTAGGGTAGGGACTAGGGTTTGGCATTGTATTTCCGTCTCGGTAGTACCACGGAAAAGAAACTTTATGCCTATGGTAAAAAGGCTTTAAGAGCGAAGAGTAGAGAGAGAGAAGGGGGTTAGACCCTGGAGTGAAGAATGAGTAAATTATTTCAGCTATGTAAGGGCAGAGTCGGATCAGAACTTATAATAGACACTTCTGGTCTATATAGGACTCTACTAGGGCTAGGACTAAGAGTTATGGAAGCTGACTGAACTAAAGTCAGTAGGAGTGAAAGTTTGTAGATTATAGAAGGCTTAGTCCTGGCTGGGGCAGAGAGGTATAATATAAACTAAGCCGGCTTGCACAGTCTATAATGTTGTTTATAGAGAATTAAAAGTACAAGTAGCGGAGCCAGTAACTTTGTTTTTTTATACTTGCGTCAACTTAAAGAGATTAAAAAAGCGGGAGAGGAACAGGATGGGTTGGCTAAAATTGTTAGTTTAATTGAAGCTGAATGCATCTAGCATGATGTGCACTGTTTATGTACAGTGATTATCCCCATTCTATAATCCCAGCACCAGGCTATTCCTATCCTAAACAAATCCACTAATGTTGTTTTGTCACGAATTGCTACAATGTCAAATCCAGAGGGGGTCAAGAGAGATGGTCCACTGACCCTCGAGTTAAAAATTCTAAATCCTATACATATGATAGTACGTATATACACAGTATTATAGCTGAAAAATAGGCTGTAAACATCATTAAAACACGATTCAAGGTCGAGGTCGAGGCTTCAGTTTTGTTTTCGAGCAAGAAATAGAAATGATTAAATAATTGTAAAGCAATAAATGCCACTACACTGTGTGCCCTGTCTTGTATTAGTTTGAGTGCAAATTCATGAATCATCTGTAGGTCAAAAAACGTTTGTTATTATCAAGAGTGAATAAGTACAGTTCTTACTTAACATGGAAAATGGAAAATAAGTGCAGTTGAAAATAATATTTACTGAAGTTGAATTCCGCAGCTCATTTTGTATAAGCGTGATGCAAAAGTACTTCTGTCTCTGAGATATTTTGGTCCCTAGCTTTGGAATTAGCTGATAACAATTTGCTTATTTTTTAATGTGTCTGTCAATTCGTATCTTTTTATCTTCGGAAGTTTACTTTGCTTTGTTTAGTTAGCCAGTCAAGTCAAGTCAAGTTAGCCAGTTTAATAAGTGCTAAATTTCCAACTAAAAGTACAAGCATGTCTGCAGGTGAGGTAAACTAGATCAGTTGCACTACAATAACTGATTATTACAGGTATAATCGCAGTTAAGGCTAAAACAGTTCTTACCATTTTCTACGCTAAGGTACTCCCTCTCTCTAGTCTAGTGCATTTTGGGTGTAAAACAAGCTCTTGCTTCGTTCCCCTCTGGTCCTTGGGTTCATGCAAACATTTTTCTTTCAATGTCAACTCTCAACTTGTCAGTCGTCCTCGCCCCTCCCCTAGCCGCCGCCACTGGAGCCTTGGGGTTGTTTTTTGTCTGCAAAGTACAAATACGAGCAATTATTAGGTCATCACCTATGATAAAATTCATATTGAAGCTGTAGTCTAGCTAATAATGGAGAATTAGATTTGACAAAAACAAAATGCCAAGCATAGGTGGGCGAGTGAGGTAAAGTAAGGCTTTGGTTTTGAAACTGAGAGGTCGCGTCAGTTGAAATTCGCAAGACCATTCGCTTCGTGCATGCTTTGCCGTCAGTTCTAAACTTTTCTAACTCACCACCCCCAACCCCCCTGGCCTGTTTACTGCCTGTCCCAGCCAATAGCGTTGCTCCTCGCCTTCCCTCTTCAAGGTCGCGCCCTGGGCTTGGGCAACCCCGCACTGGAATTCCCCGCAATAAACCCCATAGCTGATGAAATTTCTCTGGTTGTGTTATGCCTTGTAGGCCTGTAGGGTCATGCAAGAACAATGCCGCTGAAGGCCTTGCGCCCTGAGTCTTTCAACCTTTAACGCCCACCTCACCTCCCTTGTTTCAGAAACCTATTAAAGGGCTGTCCCCTAAGTTTGCATGATTCAAAACCCAATCGTGTATTGACTAGATTACCTTTACTTTTTATATCAAGCGTTGTCTGCCTGCAAAGGTTCTCAGAAAGTTTTCCAATGACTAGAGAAGCAGCCACCGAGTCAATGCCTATAAGGCAGACTAGTCGAAGAAAGCGTTCTCCACAGAAGCCCACTGAATCTGCCTGCACTGCCTGCACTATGTGTCTGTCTAGTAGTTTAGGCGCCAACGTTGGGCGCAAACGGAGCTCTGCTAGTAACAAAGAGTGGAGCCGAGCGGATACAGAGTATTACAGAATGCTGGCCGATCGGTATCGGGACAGCTTGCGTCGTAGCAGAGATAGCGAACAATTTGGCAAGCCCTTGGCTAATGGCGCCAAGGCGGCATCAGCTGACGCAGTGGACAATGCCGCTGTTCCACCGTCTTTGCAGGATTCGTTGAACATGCGAGTGCCCAGGCCACGCATCGATCGAGCTTCGAACTTCATCAAGCAATGCGACCTGGTGCCACTCGATCCGACTATGCAGCCGCAACAGTTGCCTCGGCGACGCCATTACAATACGCTGAATGGCGACGGCGACGAGGACGCCGGCGCCGCCGGTGAATCGACGGCTGGCAACCTTGTAGCCCTGTCGGCTCACGAGCTCGACCAGGAGCAGGTGGAGCGGAGTCAGGCGCTTCTGCTGGAACAGTTCCACGAATGGCACAGGTGCTGCAATATGTTCCACGTTATGGCCTATCACCCGGACTACCTGGCCATATTTTTGCAGTTCCACAATACTCTGCTCCAAGGCAATGGTCCTATTGGCGTTGCCGAGCGTCACTACCTGGCTATCATGGTGAGTTCCCAGTTCCCATGACCTTTCTCCAATGATTATAGAATACAGTTTTATAGAAACTTAAAGCTATTATCTGCAGTAAATAGTAGGTTTGCTCATCATTTGTTAAAACATTTATTTGATCAGCTGACTTCTTAATGTTTACTATCAACAGGCCGCCGCGAGACACCGCTGCTCCTACCTGGTGCACCTGCACGCTATCGAATTTTTGCACCTGTCCGGCGATCCGGAGTGGCTGCGCGGCCTCGCTCACGCCTCGCCCAAGATGCGCAAGTTGGGCCCACTGTGCCGCCTGCTGGCCCACCGGCCGTGGGACGTCACCCCAGCCGTGCTCCGCAGCCTGCTGTCCGGGCCAGACTCCTACTCTCAAAGCGAGTTCGTCCACGCCCTCTGCCTGCTGTCCCATTTCATCGCCCTGTCCGGCTTCGTGGCCGGCACCGGGGTCCGGCCGGAGCTGGACTTTCCGCACGGCCACACCTATCAGTTTGACAGCGGCGCAGACCGGTTCGGCCTGCACGCAAGCGCCGGCGGCAGCATGAACGGCAGCTGCGGTGTACCGGCAAGTCCGGCGCCGTCTAGCCCTGGGGTGAGCAGCCGTAATTAGTACTTGAAAATGAACTTTTATTGTACAGCTTTGTCAATATTTCGCTTAGAATGTCGATCATTTCTAAACAACTTGATGGTAAACTAATTAGCTGTGGACAAGCAAATAATATCAACTTATGTTGGACCTAAATACTTAGTGAAAAACGTAAAACTGCTACGAACTGTAGCCATAACTGTTCAGCTTGTGTGCTAATAATATTAGTTTGCTTTACCGCCTACGCAATGCACCCTTTCTCGTCTTAAAGAGTGAGTGATAGAAGCTCCGATGCCCACTCTGCTTCTCTCGGCAAATGCCGACTGTGAAAGGCTTGTGGAAAATCCCCGGGTTTTTTCCACTTCTGCATACTGCCTGCGCTGTACAGTCTGTCCTCCTCCTCGGCCCTGCCGTACTCTCTCCCTCATGCTAGATGCAAATCCTAATTCCTTTTCCTATCTTTCATCCTCTCTTTGACCTCCCTTCCTTCTATTCAATCTTGATTTGCACTTTTCTTTCTTTTTTTCATGAAGCTGTGCTCTAACAAGCAAATAAAGGCTTTAAAAGGAATTCAAATTCGAAACTATCTAGCTAGCATCATTGAGTTAAGCATGTGATAAGCAGTTAATCAAAATCGTTAATTCCTAATCCCCGTACCCTCCCCTCGCCTGCCAGGCTGACCCAAAGCAGCGAGTGCTAGACCTCATGGAGGCGATGAAGAGCATTGATGGTACAGTCGAATCCGGCCTGCCCGAGGACCAGCTGCTCGAACGATTCGAAACCATGGAAGAGGAGACCGCCGGTATTCGATTTCACAAGGCCGCCTCTAAAGAGCAACTAAGCGACAGCAGTGTTGAGCAGGTCTGCGCCGAGCTCGCCAACTTCTGCGACGATCCCAGCTTTGAGTACAAAGACTTCCATCAGGTTAAGCAGGACACCAAGTGCCACAGCTTCCGCATCCAGGACTACTCCTGGGAGGAGGACGGCAGCTGCCTCATTGACCGCTTCTTGCCAGCCTTTGGCACGGAGCTGAACCGGCGCTTCCAGGCCTGCTCCAGCCTCACCTACGGCACAATGGGCCCCAATCAGGACGTAGAGACCACGCCATTCAGGCGGGCTATCTGGTACTATATACTGAGCATATTCGGCCTCAGGCACGACGACTATGATTATCAACTAATTAACAAGCTGCTCAACATCGACCTGAAGAAGTACTGCAAGTTGGTGGCCTGCTGTCCAGACCAGGTTACTAAGGCCCACTATAAGGGCGCCATGCCCGGCTTCAGGCAGTCTGAAAAGGTAAGAACTGCCTTTACACTAATTAGATAACGAGGCATTTGCTTATGAAGATGCACGAATTTCTACTCCGGCCGTTTACCCCGTGCACAATTATAATCATGGTTGATAAAATCCCCTCACCATCCTCCAGGTGCACGTGAACCTGGTGATCATGGACTCCAGGATGCAGGCCAGCCTACTCTACGGCCTTCGCGCTCTCAACAGTCACATGACCGAGCAGCAGTAGCCTTGGCAACCTGTCAAGTCTGACTGCTTCCGTTTCAAACTTATATTTATATATTTATTCGCAGACACCTTCATAGATTGAATTCGAGACTCCGCATGCTGAGCTAGTAAAATAAAGCTGATTTTTATTTGTCCCCACGCCTAATCACTGTCTGTCTCTCGATCTCCCTCCCCGTCATGCATTTTAAATTCGATGCTTTACTTACAAATTCAGAGCATACGCGTGCATAGATAATGTGCCAGTTGTTCAGTGGCTGGACTCGCCGCCCACACAATTTTGTATTTCTCTCTCTGTCCTTAGTGTTGCCGCCCCAATCGCTTCATGGTATTTTTTGTTTAATCGCTTTGATAATGCCTGACCGGTAAATATTAACGAATGTGTTCTAAACTATTACTAATTCTAAATTATACTAATAAAAGTTTAACGGGCTTTTTAGTGCCGCCATTGATTGATTCGTGCTTTTATTTTGTTGGAGCGAATTGGCACATTTCGGCTCTTCCTGTGGTGGCTCGTTTTCAGTGTTTGTATTAAGCCTCTTATATCTGCATAGTTAGCTGCGCTTTCATCTGCCAGATGAAGCTTACACCGAGTCAGTTTGCTAGTTGCTAACTGCCTGCTATTTTAGCTATTCTATCCTTTATTTTAAAGCATAGCTCTTCTCTGAATCTGCTATACCAACAAGTCATTAGTTTGATGAGTAATTCTAAATTATTTATCAGTTTATGTAATGCTTAGCATTTCATTACCAAATCTATACATATATCGAGCAAGGCTAAACTGTCATTGTCTAAAAGATACGGTGTTTCTCAATTTATTATTAATCTATTTGCCGAATGTAATTTATGTGTATGCCATATTGTCTTTTTATATATTATTATCATATTAATTGTGAGAAAATGGAAAATTGCATTCAAAACAACCCGGCCCATGGCAGGCAAGAGCAACAACGCACTTCTTTCATGTAAAGTTTTACTACGACAACTTTCTTGTGCTGTAATTGCTATTACTATTAATATTAGTTATGATTTATGATTATTATCATTAAGGATTTATTGGTCTGGCTTCCCATTCCTGTGGGAGAATTGCAGTCGGTGTGTGTATTTCATGTCTACAAGACCTTGTAACGGGAGCGCCTCCCTGATCACTGCGCCCTTGCAGCTCGGATTCTCTATTAGAATCGTATATTTTTCTCCCAAGCAAAGGTGTACTTGAAGAAAATTGACTGCGTTGAGCAGTTAGCAAGTTTTTTTCCAAAGAAAAATCCCCTCTTCTTTCCTGTTTCACATTATTGTCCTCTTCTTTCTACGTCATTTTTCTGTATTGTTTATACTTTTTTATATTTAACGGACAAGCGTTAAATAGGTAAGACTTGGTCTTTGGCTGGTAATCTCAATCTCTTATTAATAATAAACTGTACTAATGCCCGTAGCATAGCTTGTTACTAAGGATTCTTAGCGAATTTTCTCCTTTACCTTTAAACAACTATTTTTCACATAAAATCGTTTATCTGGGTGTCTTTTTTAATCTGTTTTTATTGGTTTCATTTCTGTTTCCCAAATTCGTGGAATTGTTTGTCAGACAATGCAGTGCGGCCGAGTTTGTATTCGGACAATCGCTGCGCGCCTTTTTTCTGATTAACTAGCGGTCAATGGCTAAAATGATGGCTTCTGTGCTCTTTAACTAATTGCTTTTTAGTCTTTAACTTGCTTTAGGTTGCAATTCTGCGTGCTGAAAGTGAAACCCTTTAACCTTAGTGATTTTTCTTCGACGGGTTTCCCTCGATAGGCTCAGAGCCGAACTCCCTCGAAGTTCGGCTAGGAATACAAATCAATAACAAGCAAAATCATATATTGCACCGACTTCGCAGTTCCTCTTAGCGCTAAGCCGTTTAATCTGCTTCATTTTTCGATCCGTCTTCCTTCCTTTCTTTAAAAGTTGAATGCGGCAGAAATGTCTCTTCACTCGATGCTGTCAGTCTCCGTGTTTGCAGAAAATATCGGAGCGCTTTCATAGCTCCGACAGACCGACAGACCGACAGGCTTAATCCTAACGGTGATATGAAGTGTCGGAGATATGAAGTGTCCGAGACATGAAGTGTCGGAGATATGAAGTGTCCGAGACATGAAGTGTAGGAGATATGGAGTGTCGGAGATATGGAGTGTCCGAGACATGAAGTGTCGGAGATATTGAGTATCGGTGATATGAAGTGTCGGAGATATTGAGTATCGGACATACATGCGCAACCCCCTGATTTACACTGGCCATGCGACTTACTTTTTGACCAAAAATGCGACTTACCTGTAAAAGAAACCCTAACGCAATTTTGGGTAAACGGCAGGAGTAACTATGACTGTCTTATAAGGTATAAATGCCTCGTCATCTAATTAGTACCATGTCCGCATTCTTCAGGCTGGGAATTTTTGCGACTTACCCCTGGTCCACCACAATTTACGGTGGCCAGATCGGCCAGGTCGGCCAGCAGTTGCGCATGTATGGTATCGGAGATATGAAGTGTCCGAGATATTAAGTATCGGATATATTGAGTGTCAGAGGGATATAATGTGTCAGGTATATGAATTGTCGGAGATATGAAGTATCGGAGATATGAAGTGTCAGAGAGATATAAAGTGTCGGAGATATTAGTATCGGAGGTATGAAGTGTCGGGTATATGAATTGTCGGAGATGGAGTGTCGGAGATATTAGTATCGGAGGTATGAAGTGTCGGGTATATGAATTGTCGGAGATGGAGTGTCGGAGATATTAGTATCGGAGGTATGAAGTGTCGGGTATATGAATTGTCGGAGATGGAGTGTCGGAGATATTAGTATCGGAGATATGAAGTGTCGGGTATATGAATTGTCGGAGATAGAGTGTCGGAGATATTAGTATCGGAGGTATGAAGTGTCGGGTATATGAATTGTCGGAGATATTAGTATCAGAGATGAAGTGTCGGGTATATGAATTGTCGGAGATATTAGTATCAGAGATGAAGTGTCGGGTATATGAATTGTCGGAGATATGCAGTATCGGAGATGAAGTGTCGGAGATATTAGTATCGGAGATATTAGTATCGGAGGTATGAAGTGTCGGGTATATGAATTGTCGGAGATGAAGTGTCGGAGATATTAGTATCGGAGATATGAAGTGTCGGGTATATGAATTGTCGGAGATGAAGTGTCGGAGATATTAGTATCGGAGATATGAAGTGTCGGGTATATGAATTGTCGGAGATAGAGTGTCGGAGATATTAGTATCGGAGGTATGAAGTGTCGGGTATATGAATTGTCGGAGATATTAGTATCAGAGATGAAGTGTCGGGTATATGAATTGTCGGAGATATTAGTATCGGAGGTATGAAGTGTCGGGTATATGAATTGTCGGAGATATTAGTATCAGAGATGAAGTGTCGGGTATATGAATTGTCGGAGATATGCAGTATCGGAGATGAAGTGTCGGAGATATTAGTATCGGAGATATTAGTATCGGAGGTATGAAGTGTCGGGTATATGAATTGTCGGAGATATGCAGTATCGGAGATGAAGTGTCGGAGATATTAGTATCGGAGATATTAGTATCGGAGGTATGAAGTGTCGGGTATATGAATTGTCGGAGATGAAGTGTCGGAGATATTAGTATCGGAGATATGAAGTGTCGGGTATATGAATTGTCGGAGATGAAGTGTCGGAGATATTAGTATCGGAGTCCGGAGATATGAATTGTCGGAGATATGAAGTATCGGAGATGAAGTGTCGGAGATATTGAGTGTCAGAGAGATATAAAGTGTCGGAGATATGAAGTTTCGGAGTTGTGGAAGAGCTGCTTTTCAGATATATTAAATTTCGGAACTATTCAGCCTCCCCCCCCCAAAAATTTTCTACACGGCAAACTTGTGCACAGTTGTTGAAAATTTTAGACAATAATAATGATATAAAGAAGATGCGCAAAGTTGCAAAGGGCAGCGCAGTCTCATTCACTGACATTTGAAAGAGAGAGTTGCGTACACTCGTATCTGTTATAGACATATGGGCACAAAAAGTCTTGAGACCTTTTTCAAAAGCTCAGTTTCGCAAGCAGATAGATGGCCTGCCTGCCAATGTGGAGAAATGTTGAATAGAGAGCTACTACTGTATGACAAATTGGCTGCTAGGCGGGTGTTTTTTGTAAGTTTCCATTCAAGCGTTTGGCAGCATCAGCACAAAAGTTCGCCCGAAAAATTCCGCTATTGTACTTACTCATAATCCGATTTAGAAAAATATCCTACATTCAATTAGGCATATAGGTTCATTTCCCTAGCATGAAATTTCGCACTTTCAAATCAAGTGTTTTTACACGCTTCTGCTTGCTCAAATTTCTCTATTGTTAATACCATGACAACTTGAGCTTGTGAAGTTTTGCTGTTGTCAAAGCATAAAAGCTCTTAAACGTAAATTGGATGCAGGAACGGGGATAAAGATGGGAGAGAAGGATAGAGGAAATGGGATGCAGGAACGGGGATAAAGATGGGAGAGAAGGATAGAGGAAATGGGATGCAGGAACGGGGATAAAGATGGGAGAGAAGGATAGAGGAAATGGGATGCAGGAACAGGGATAAAGATGGGAGACAGGGATAGAGGAAATGGGATGCAGGAACAGGGATAAAGATGGGAGACAGGGATAGAGGAAATGGGATGCAGGAACTAGGATAGAGATGGGAGAGAAGGATAGAGGAAATGGGATGCAGGAACAGGGATAAAGATGGGAGAGAAGGATAGAGGAAATGGGATGCAGGAACAGGGATAAAGATGGGAGAGAAGGATAGAGGAAATGGGATGCAGGAACGAGGATAAAGATGGGAGAGAAGGATAGAGGAAATGGGATGCAGGAACGGTGATAAAGATAAGATGCAGGAACAGGGATAAAGATAGGAGAGAATGATAGAGGAAATGGGATGCAGGAACAGGGATAAAGATGGGAGAGAATGATAGAGGAAATGGGATGCAGGAACGGAGATAAAGATGGGATGCAGAAACAGGGATAAAGATGGGAGAGAAGGATAGAGGAAATGGGATGCAGGAACTGGGATAAAGATGGGAGAGGGATAGAGGAAATGGGATGCAGGAACAGGGATAAAGATGGGAGAGAAGGATAGAGGAAATGGGATGCAGGAACAGGGATAAAGATGGGAGAGAGGGATAGAGGAAATGGGATGCAGGAACGGAGATAAAGATGGGATGCAGGAACAGGGATAAAGATGGGAGAGAAGGATAGAAGAAATGTGATGCAGGAACGGAGATAAAGATGGGATGCAGGAACAGGGATTAAGATGGGAGAGAATGATAGAGGAAATGGGATGCAGGAACAGGGATAAAGATGGGAGAGAAGGATAGAGGAAATGGGATGGAGGAACGGGGATAAAGATGGGAGAGAAGGATAGAGGAAATGGGATGCAGGAACAGGGATAAAGATGGGAGACAGGGATAGAGGAAATGGGATGCAGGAACAGGGATAAAGATGGGAGAGAAGGATAGAGGAAATGGGATGCAGGAACGAGGATAAAGATGGGAGACAGGGATAGAGGAAATGGGATGCAGGAACGAGGATAAAGATGGGAGAGAAGGATAGAGGAAATGGGATGCAGGAATGGTAATAAAGATGGGATGCAGAAACAGGGATAAAGATGGGAGAGAAGGATAGAGGAAATGGGATGCAGGAACGAGGATAAAGATGGGAGAGAAGGATAGAGGAAATGGGATGCAGGAACGGTGATAAAGATAAGATGCAGGAACAGGGATAAAGATAGGAGAGAATGATAGAGGAAATGGGATGCAGGAACAGGGATAAAGATGGGAGAGAATGATAGAGGAAATGGGATGCAGGAACGGAGATAAAGATGGGATGCAGAAACAGGGATAAAGATGGGAGAGAAGGATAGAGGAAATGGGATGCAGGAACTGGGATAAAGATGGGAGAGGGATAGAGGAAATGGGATGCAGGAACAGGGATAAAGATGGGAGAGAAGGATAGAGGAAATGGGATGCAGGAACAGGGATAAAGATGGGAGAGAGGGATAGAGGAAATGGGATGCAGGAACGGAGATAAAGATGGGATGCAGGAACAGGGATAAAGATGGGAGAGAAGGATAGAAGAAATGTGATGCAGGAACGGAGATAAAGATGGGATGCAGGAACAGGGATTAAGATGGGAGAGAATGATAGAGGAAATGGGATGCAGGAACAGGGATAAAGATGGGAGAGAAGGATAGAGGAAATGGGATGGAGGAACGGGGATAAAGATGGGAGAGAAGGATAGAGGAAATGGGATGCAGGAACAGGGATAAAGATGGGAGACAGGGATAGAGGAAATGGGATGCAGGAACAGGGATAAAGATGGGAGAGAAGGATAGAGGAAATGGGATGCAGGAACGAGGATAAAGATGGGAGACAGGGATAGAGGAAATGGGATGCAGGAACGAGGATAAAGATGGGAGAGAAGGATAGAGGAAATGGGATGCAGGAATGGTAATAAAGATGGGATGCAGAAACAGGGATAAAGATGGGAGAGAAGGATAGAGGAAATGGGATGCAGGAACTGGGATAAAGATGGGAGAGAAGGATAGAGGAAATGGGATGCAGGAACAGGGATAAGGATGGGAGAGGGATAGAGGAAATGGGATGCAGGAACAGGGATAAAGATGGGAGAGAAGGATAGAGGAAATTGGATGCAGGAACAGGGATAAAGTTGGGAGAGAAGGATAGAGGAAATGGGATGCAGGAACGGGGATAAAGATGGGATGCAGGAACAGGGATAAAGATGGGAGAGAAGGATAGAAGAAATGGGATGCAGGAACGGAGATAAAGATGGGATGCAGGAACAGGGATAAAGATGGGAGAGAAGGATAGAAGAAATGGGATGCAGGAACAGGGATAAAAATGGGAGAGAATGATAGAGGAAATGGGATGCAGGAACAGGGATAAAGGTGGGAGAGAAGGATAGAGGAAATGGGATGCAGGAACAGGGATAAAGATGGGAGAGAAGGATAGAAGAAATGGGATGCAGGAACGGGGATAAAGATGGGAGAGAAGGATAGAGGAAACGGGGTGCAGGAACAGGGATAAAGGTGGGAGAGAAGGATAGAGGAAATGGGATGCAGGAACAGGGATAAAGATGGGAGAGAAGGATAGAGGAAATGGGATGCAGGAACAGGGATAAAGATGGGAGAGGGATAGAGGAAACGGGATGCACGAACAGGGATAAAGGTGGGAGAGGAGGATAGAAGAAATGGGATGCAGGAACAGGGATAAAGATGGGATTGATGAAGAAACACAGATAAAAGAGACCTGTAAATCAGCATTTTTGTGTCATGGAATTTAAATAACGAAAGCATTATTGAAGTAAATTAAAATGTATCAAATTTTCAATGGGTGCTTTAGCCCAGAATTAGCATCTGAAATAATTTAGTGGTTAATAGCTGATGGGAATTTTCTGTTGACAACATAGATTAGTTTTTTACTCGCAGTCACTCCGCGGTAGCTATGATAAATGAATATATTAATAATAGTTTACGGAAAAGTATAAACAGTTTCGTGTCTATAAATGTACGCTCCAGGTGGTGCTAAAAGGGCGTACAGTCTGTGTGGGTACATTCGAAGGTATTGCGAACACTGAAAGCATTAAATGCATATATGCCCAGTACACAGGTGTGAAAAAATATGAGTTTTACTTTAATTGCCACGCCTGGCACAAAGGTTTACATGGTAACACAGCTCATTAGGTGTTTTAATCAGATGTAATTGTGTGTCATTCGGCAATGGGAAAGGAAAGATCCAGCATTGGGTCATATCGAATAGGGAAGTTCCGGTGAGTTCAACAAGAAATTGCTGCATGCATACAGTAAGGATAAATGTAATATTCCATGGGATCAGAGCACGAGGCTTGCGACTTTCAATTGGGAATCGAAATTAGCAATTTTTGGACGGCAATGAAAAAAATATGATTGCCAGCATCAGCACATTTCAGCATTGAATTTTTAATAAGTTACGCATATAACAGCCAATCCTGAGGCAGACAATTATTTTGTTTAATGGCATGGGGGCGGTAACAGTAGTAAAAACCAAATATTAACGAAAACCAATTAAAGTATTAGGCTTCACAACATAAAAAGATCAGAAGTCATTGAATTTCAAATTTAACAGAATTTGACGCAGTAAAATTTTTGGACGCTTTTCAAAACAAAACTGATTGAAGAAGCAAATTAAAATAGTAAAATCAAATGCGCTTTTTCGGAACAGGAAAGCTTTGTCGCGAAAGATTTGGTTTTGAGAGATGATAATGCGGACTGCTTTGCCGCTTATGACTATACGAGGAAGGCTTGTTGAGTAGACGGGCAGGTCGCATCAAGGTTACACAAAGTTTATTAGTCTGTTTTTTGTGAGGCCAGCACTTGATTGACTTGCCGCATTACGACTTCCGTAGCGTAGATAAAGTTGCATCAGGTGTCTGTTTTTTTCATCTTGAATCATTTTTACGATATGTCTTAGTATAAAATGTCTTTACCGGTTTCACCGGTTTTATCGAGGTATAGGACAAGGTTTCACCGGTTGTACCGAGGTATAGGACAGGGTTTCACCGGTTGTACCGAGGTATAGGACAGGGTTTCACCGGTTTTATCGAGGTATAGGACAGGGTTTCACCGGTTGTACCGAGGTATAGGACAGGGTTTCACCGGTTTTATCGAGGTATAGGACAGGGTTTCACCGGTTGTACCGAGGTATAGGACAGGGTTTCACCGGTTGTACCGAGGTATAGGACAGGGTTTCACCGGTTGTACCGAGGTATAGGACAGTGTTTCACCGGTTGTACCGAGGTATAGGACAGGGTTACACCGGTTGTACCGAGGCGATAGAACAGGGTGATTATCATTTAAAAAAGAGTATTAAAATATGGGTTAAAAAGCTTGGCTTATCCCGGGTAACGCACAATAATCCATCAGCGTGCGTACGTGCTCCTCCCAGGTACAAAGCTAACGCATTGACTCCTCAATTATAACTGGCGCTCCGAGAACGGCGCGCACCGCAAGCTGCAGAAGAAGAAATTGCAGCTGGAGACGCGATGCAGTTGCCGCTGTCGCAGCCGGTTGAACTGCTTCGCCGATTGGCTCCGGAAGAAGCTGAGGACGTCGGCGAGCTGCGACTGCAGCTGTGCAATTGCCTCCGTCTGGCATTGTTGGAAGAGTTGACGCCGCCGCTAGGCCTCGAGGAGGCGCTGGTCACGGGCGCCGCGGGTATGACAATGTCCTGCGACAGCCGCTCGTCATTGTTCTTGCCCGAACCGCCAGAACTGCCGGTTTTACGCCTGGAATTGGTCGAATACCTTGGCGGTATGAATTTCTTCTTCTGCATTTTCAGCCGCATCACAACGGCCACGACGGCTATGGAGAGGGCGAACAGCAGGCTGAGGGTCACCGCTAGGCTGATTATGGCTTCCCTGCTCAGGGCACCTCCGTCGCTCTCTGTTGGCCTGCCACTGCTCATTGTCAGAATCTCATCCTGCGGAGGTTGCGTGAAGGAGAGAGATTGGCCTTTGTCTGATTGGGTGCAGCACCTACGGAGCGAGTGTACTGGGTTGATGAAGTGATTCATGAGTGAGTGAGCGAGCTCACTTTTATGAGTGAGTTCATGACTAAATTCATGCGTGAATTAATGACTAAATTCATGAGTGAATTCATGACTAAATTCATGAGTGAGTTCATGACTAAATTCATGAGTGAGTTCATGACTAAATTCATGAGTGAGTTCATGACTAAATTCATGAGTGAGTTCATGACTAAATTCATGAGTGAATTCATGACTAAATTCATGCGTGAATTCATGACTAAATTCATGAGTGAGTTCATGACTAAATTCATGAGTGAGTTCATGACTAAATTCATGAGTGAGTTCATGAGTGAGTTCATGAGTGAGTTCATAACTAAATTCATGAGTGAGTTCATGACTAAATTCATGAGTGAGTTCATGACTAAATTCATGAGTGAGTTCATGACTAAATTCATGAGTGAGTTCATGACTAAATTCATGAGTGAATTCATGACTAAATTCATGCGTGAATTCATGACTAAATTCATGAGTGAGTTCATGACTAAATTCATGAGTGAGTTCATGAGTGAGTTCATGACTAAATTCATGAGTGAGTTCATGACTAAATTCATGAGTGAGTTCATGACTAAATTCATGAGTGAGTTCATGACTAAATTCATGAGTGAGTTCATGACTAAATTCATGAGTGAATTCATGACTAAATTCATGCGTGAATTCATGACTAAATTCATGAGTGAGTTCATGAATGAGTTCATGAGTGAGTTCATGACTAAATTCATGAGTGAGTTCATGACTAAATTCATGAGTGAGTTCATGACTAAATTCATGAGTGAGTTCATGACTAAATTCATGAGTGAGTTCATGAGTGAGTTCATGAGTGAGTTCATGACTAAATTCATGAGTGAGTTCATGACTAAATTCATGAGTGAGTTCATGAGTGAGTTCATGAGTGAGTTCATGAGTGAGTTCATGAGTGAGTTCATGAGTGAGTTCATGAGTGAGTTCATGAGTGAGTTCATGAGTGAGTTCATGAATGAGTTCATGAGTGAGTTCATGAATGAGTTCATGAGTGAGTTCATGACTAAATTCATGAGTGAGTTCATGAGTGAGTTCATGAGTGAGTTCATGACTAAATTCATGAGTGAGTTCATGACTAAATTCATGAGTGAGTTCATAACTAAATTCATGAGTGAGTTCATGAGTAAGTTCATGAGTGAGTTCATGAGTGAGTTCATGAGTGAGTTCATGATATACAAGGTGAGCGAGTGAGGAGCCAAAACGTGAGCATTTCCTTTCATCTGTAGATTTGAGTTCACGCCGGTCTTACATGCAATGAAAAGAGCAACGAGCATTAGGCCCTGCAGTCCTTACCAAAGTTTTATTTCGCGGTGCCATGCAAGTAAGCCGTTTCTTCGGCCAATTGGGTCATCAGTGTCGGTAGTGGGCCTTGCTGCGCTCAAGATAAAATGTCTCGGCTTGTTAGTATAAATTGCTGCACTTTTTGCGATTCTCAGTTCGGGTGGTTTAATAAATTAACTGGTGTTCTCTCAATTGATTAGCAGGTATGCAGCCGCGGCAGCTGCAGGTTCGTCTATGGTACTCATCGAATCAACTTAGCTCGTAGTTTAGATTAAAATGTCAACAACGTAAACACGAGAATAAGTGCAAAATATCAGCAATCCCCTATGTAGCTAACTAACTAACTAACTAACTAACTAACTAACTAACTAACTAACTAACTAACTAACTGACTAACTAGCTAACTAACTAACTAACTAACTAACTAACTAACTAACTAACTAACTAGCTAACTAACTAACTAACTAACTAACTAACTAACTAACTAACTAACTAACTAACTAACTAACTAACTAACTAACTGACTAACTAGCTAACTAACTAACTAACTAACTAACTAACTAACTAGCTAACTAACTAACTAACTAACTAACTAACTAACTAGCTAACTAACTAACTAACTAGCTAACTGGTTAACTAACTAACTAGCTAACTAACTAACTAACTAACTAGCTAACTAACTAACTAACTGACTAACTAACTAACTAACTAACTAGCTAACTAACTAACTAACTAACTAACTAACTAGCTAGCTAGCTGACTGACTAATTATGTTGATCGGGAGTGAGTCTTGAATGCATTAAGAGTGACGAGAGTGCATCGAAAAGGAAATATTGAGATTTTCACCCCTATCACCCATAGACATTTTGTGCAATAAGGATATTTTCGACCGAGACAAGTATAGAGGTCATGAGAAGTCAATTCATAAGCGGACCAAGTTTCTGGGCACGCGAGGCAACATCAACGCGGGTCCGGGACGATATTAAAGCAACACGGCAGTGCCAACAAGAGCATCACGGAGTCAGCTAGTCCGGCACTCACTGCAGCATGGCCTGCTACAAGGCTGCTAACCTCCGCCTGCCCTGTTGTCCGGACTTTCGCAACTTGTCGCCCGGTCACGTGGCCGGCTGTCACGAACGAACTTCGACCGAGCAGCTTCAGCAACTGCAGGAGCAGCAGCAGCAGCATTGCAAGCGGTGCAGGAAATACCTGCGACTGCTGATGGCGCTCAAACAGCAGCGGGCGTCAATCAGCTCCTGTTGTTGCTGCCGCGAGGAGCAGCTGGCGCAGAAGCAGCAAAAGGCGGAGCTGAAGCAGGCGCAAGCTGGAGACGAATCAGACCACAAGGAGCAGCAGCAGCAGCAGCAGCAGCAGCAGCAGCGGTCTGGCGAAAGTGGCCACTCGTGCGTTTTGATGTGACCGCCCGACCACAGCACCGCCGCCTTGTACGCCGCCTCCCTTCGGGCAAATACAAAAGACTAAGTCTCCCCTGCAAGCCAGCTGGCATCTTCAATGTGCCAACGATCGGCATCAACCTTTTTGGGGGCATAATTTTTCTTCCTGATAAAATAATTTTGTCTCAATTGTCTCTTGCGCACGTCAATTGTCTTCAATTTGGCGATGTCAGCAGCAGCATGTAGCGTCTGGGTTATGCAGACTCATATTTTCAGTTAATTTTTTGCTTTCCCCACCTCAGACACGCCAGAGGTCTCCACCAGCTGATTGCCCAAGCAGTCAGCCTAGTTTTGCATTTTAAACTCCTTTCCCGTACATTGCAAAGTCAGTCAAAATAGACAGGTATAAATTCCACAGCATTTCCTTAATGAAACTCTTCGTATGCATTCGATGGCGTCGCCGGAGTTAATATTTTATTGATGAAAGTTCTTCGATGCCTACTAGCAGTACCATTGTGCGTAAAATGCTAGAACTTCTAATGAAATTTAAAATAGAATGAATCGATGTCATGCTGGGAATGAATCAAATCCGATTCATTCCAATAAAAATGTTGCCAATCAGGCCCACAGCGATAAAGGAATAGAATGCATTGCTAATCTAGCTCACAGCACCCAAGTAATAGAATGGATTGCTAATCTAGCTCACAGCACCCAAGTAATAGAATGGATTGCTAATCTAGCTCACAGCACCCAAGTAATAGAATGGATTGCTAATCTAGCTCACATCACCCAAGTAATAGAATGGATTGCTAATCTAGCTCACAGCACCCAAGTAATAGAATGGATTGCTAATCTAGCTCACATCACCCAAGTAATAGAATGGATTGCTAATCTAGCTCACAGCACCCATGTAATAGAATGGATTGCTAATCTAGCTCACAGCACCCAAGTAATAGAATGGATTGCTAATCTAGCTCACAGCACCCAAGTAATAGAATGGATTGCTAATCTAGCTCACATCACCCAAGTAATAGAATGGATTGCTAATCTAGCTCACAGCACCCAAGTAATAGAATGGATTGCTAATCTAGCTCACATCACCCAAGTAATAGAATGGATTGCTAATCTAGCTCACATCACCCAAGTAATAGAATGGATTGCTAATCTAGCTCACAGCACCCAAGTAATAGAATGGATTGCTAATCTAGCTCACATCACCCAAGTAATAGAATGGATTGCTAATCTAGCTCACATCACCCAAGTAATAGAATGGATTGCTAATCTAGCTCACATCACCCAAGTAATAGAATGGATTGCTAATCTAGCTCACATCACCCAAGTAATAGAATGGACTAGCAATCTTCGCCCCCCGTTGGGGGACATCTGTATAGAATCTCTGTTCTCTACAAGTAACAAAAAGACAGCCAAATAAAGCCTTCACAAAGACAACAGACAAACTGCTCAAATAAAGTGTAATGCAAAAAGAAAACATCCCAAGACAGCAAGCATCCCCCAGATTGCAAGCATCCCCCAGATAGCAAGCATCCCCAAATAGTAAGCATCCACCAGACAATAAGTAGCTAGTGCTGCAATTTCCTTAGCTCTATAGTGGCTCCTTTAAAATTGGCATGACGCTTACTTTTACGTTTGAAATTGTGTATCTTTTATGTTTGACATGGTGGCTCTTTTATGTTTGACATGGTGGCTCTTTTATGTTTGACATAGTGGCTCTTTAGTGTTTGACATGATGGCTCTTTAATGTTCGACATGGTGGCTCTTTAATGTTAGACATGGTGGCTATTTAATGTTTGACATGGAGTCACATATATGTTGGACATGGTGGCTCTTTTATGATTGACATGGTGGCTCTTTAATGTTTGACCTGGTGGCACCTCAATGTAATGATGGCTCTTTAATGTTAGACATGGTGGCTCTTTAATGTTAGACATGGTGGCTCTTTAATGTTAGACATGGTGGCTCTTTAATGCTCGACATGGTGGTCCTTTTATGCTTCACATGGTGGCTCTTAAATGTTTGACATGTTGGTCCTTTTATGTTTGACATGGTGGCTCTTTAATGTTTGACATGGTGGCTCTTTTATGTTTGACATAATGGCTCTTTAATGTTCTACATGGTGGCTTTTTTATTTTTGACATGGTGGCTCTTTAATGTTCGATATGGTGGTCCTTTTATGCTTGACATTGTGGCTCTTTAATGTTTGACATGTTGGTCCTATTATGTTTGACATGGTGGCTCTTTAATGTTTGGCATGGTGGCTCTTTGATGTTTGACATGGTGGCTCTTTAATGTTAGACATGGTGGCTCTTTAATTTTTAACGTTTGTTAAACGTTTTGTTAAACGTTTTTGACGTTTGTAACGCAAGAATTTTTTGTATTTTTTCGCGAATAAACTTGAAAAGTACAAAGTGAAACTTATGAACATGGCATTAAAAGTACAACCGATATGTCACGTATACATAGCGTGTGCAATGGCTGCATGTGACCAGATGAGTTCCTTTAATACTCTACGTTAGTCTATAGTCGCAGCCCTCGGATTCGCTCATTCCTGCCCTCAAATCCATAGTCAGAACAATCAGTTCGGCTCTATTTCCTTAGCCTTTGCGCTTTGCCACAGACTATTCATATTTGTTTCGCCAAAGATTAAGAAATGAAGTAAGACAAAAGCTTCATTCAGGGCCTTCGCCTTAGTTAAAATTGACATCTTGTGAGTTTCGTATATTATTCAACTTTCAATATATGGAAGACGAAGGCCCCGTCGCAAGTTGATGCAAATCGTTTTTTATAAGCTTACAGTTACAGGTGACTTGAGATATTTTTGATTTTTGAAAAAAAGACTGTCACTCGTAGTTTGCGTAAAAATCCATATACTAAAATTCACTCTAATGTTAAGTTTTTGCGAACCTTGGAAAACTAAAAACAAAATTGTTTCGTCTTTTGCATAAATTTGCGATATAAAATAAGTAAAGTTTTTACACGAATTATAATGAAATTTCAGGTGAAAAATAAAAGACAAAATTAACTGCTCATCAAAGATTGAATTCATTAAAAGCAGTGCAAAAGAAGGTTTGTTTCAAAAGTTACTTTCGGCTAATATGAAATTGCCTTAAAATACAAATTAACTGTAAAGTGCAAATTGACTGTAAAAATTAATACAATGAATAAAATAAGCCTAATTGAGCTTCAACATAAAGTTCATCAGCTATTAGCTCGTACTCACTGCCATGCAATATCTAAGCTTCGTTAGAAATGAGGTTGGGGCAATAAGTTTCCTGCGATTCTTTTAGGAATGAGAGCTATTGACAGCTATTGCTTTAGAGAATGAGAGCTATTACTTAAGAGATATGGGGAAATAATTATTCTATTTTTCCTTAAAAATAAATGAATATAATTTCTAGCCTTTTGCATAAGGAAAATTATTGCTCACCCCTCATTTTTTGCGATAAATAAATTACTCTTCAGTGAGAACTTCTGGAAACACAACGTTTCTGGTCCTTGTTCCCGGAATCCGGACGCGAACATTTGCCGCGTTCTTTGCTCGTGACAGCGCCGTGTACAGCTGGCCATGCGTGAAGCAACCGACTGACAGGTCAATGCCAACTGTGTCCAGAGACTGTCCCTGCGACTTGTGAATCGTCAGGCAGAAACTCGGCTTCACAGGGAACTGCAGCCGCTTAAAACTGACGGGGAGGTCCGCATTGCTAGGAATCAGCGGGATTCGCGGCAGAAGAATCTCGTCTCCCGTGAACTGGCCGGCGGCAATCTTGCATCTAAGCACGTTCTCGCCCATTGCGAGTATGATGAGCCGCGTACCATTGCACAATCGTGGCGGGTTGATGTTCCTGAGAAGAACTACTGGCATACCCACTTTTAGCCTCAGCAAGTGAATCGGAAAGTTCGGGGCATCCAGCTGGTTGAGCAACTCAGGCGGGAAGTGCGTAGCGGCATCCTCATCGGCCACACTGTCTATTGAGCGGTACTCCCGCAGGCTGCCGGGAAACATGCCCAGGCACGTCTCGTTGATGGCATCCACTGAGTCATTGTACGGCGCCAGGATCGCTCGGCTTGCAAAGTAGCCGTCCCTCTCCACTGACGCCTCAAACGATGGGTACACAAAATTTATCAGATCATTGAGCGGCGCCTCCGCAGAAATGATGATCTCAGCAGGAAGAGACACTTTCTCCTCTGCATCCTGCTCAATTGTTCCGGATCCGATCTGGGGGAGTTAAAAGTCAAATATTTAAAACGCTAGACAGACTTTAAGCTAGGCATTCTTGAATAAGCCACAATTTTTTAAATGGAGCTCTCAACACGAAAGAAACCGAATATCCTTAAATCTTCCAATAAATAAACTGATGAAAACAAACTTACCTGCTTGAGTAGCTCGGTGTATCTCAAATACGTTGCAGAATCGGAACTGCTCAGCAATCGGATGTTTCTTGTAAGGCGATGCCGCCGGAAAAATTTCCACAGTGGGGATCTGCTGACACACGCCATGACGCTGTTGGCTCGAGTCCCATGCACCACAACGGGCAGCAGCTGGCGAAAGTCCCCAGCGCAAACGAAAACCACTCCGCCGAATGGCACGTCCTGCTTCCGCACGTCTCGCAAGCACCGGTCGACGGCCTCCAAATCCTTCGGTTTGTCATAGAAATCTCGTCCCAGACAATTAGACGCACTGTCCGAAATACAGCGGCCTGTTTGGACTGCGCTCCAACAGCGCACACGTCTTTGCTCGAACGGATCGCCCGAATTGGTATCTTGAACCTGGCATAGACAAATAGTTTCACCATGCCTAACATATTTACAGCACACGAAATATTTACAACTGCTTTTTGAAATATTGACAATAAATTACTCACGTTGAATGCGCCGTCTGTCCACCTGGCAAAAGAGTCGCTGCGATTCCAGAAGCCGCAACGGCGAGGGCGACTTCACCCCGGCTGCGCACGAAGGCTAGCAGAACCTCTAGCAGGAAGGTCTTGCCAGTGCCAGCAGGTGCGTCCAGGAAGTGCAAGCCGCTGGTGCCGTCCACAAGATTCTGAGTCACGGACTCGTACACCGCTTTCTGCTCATCTGTCAGCATTGGTAAGCGCGCCTCAGTAATCAGTGCTTGCTCAACCGTATCAAACTGCATTGGTCCATCTTGAGGTGTCACGGAGGCCGCAGGCAGGCCGTACTCTGGCAGGCTTCTCCCGCCCATGGAGATCAGCATGCTCTGAAGCTCACGCAGCGCCAGGTCAGTAATCTCCTCGGTGCTCAAGTCTCGGTGGTGGAACCGCAGGTCCTCGCTGAGATCCTCGGCAAAACTGCACCAGAGGTCGCTGCCATCCTCAGGCTCACCCCATATGAGAATTACGGCCAGAAGATGTCTCAGGGCTCTTGGCATTCTTGACTGAACGGCCTCAGCTAGACACCGCCGCCAGTGATCATCTCGCTGCAGCAGGCCAAGGGCCATGCAAGCAGCCTTGGCGCTCGGATGCACAACGCCGTCCACGGTCTGCAGCGCCTCGAAGCTAGTCGGTCCCCTAACATTCAAAAGGAGCATTCGAACATAAAATAAATCACCTGCTCTTGGACTCACCGTGTACATGCGTGCAACGTTTTTGTTCCGCACTACACCCGGATGGCCATCGACTCGCACACCCTGCTTGGCCCGCCGCCACTCTCTTTCGCTGGAGTGCCACACAAAGTAGGACGGCACCTCCGTGTAGAGCAAGGACCCAGCAAATTCGTCAATACGGCACAGCTTGAAAAATGCCGTCAACGTCGAATCCTTCGGCGTTCTCGCTTTTGCTCTTGCGGTCCCCTCGTTGAAATACACGAGCTGCTCTTCCGACTTGTGAACGCAGAGTCGGATGACCGCCGGAAACCTGTTGTGCACCTGATCAGAAAGTGGAAGGAAAATATACAGCCTTTAAGTTTCGATGGAAATTCAATTTATACTATGACGAGGTTTCACAGCTCTGGTTAAAATGAGCCAATAATAATTAGAATGCGAATTACTTCAAAGCCCAAGATGGTATTCACGGCTTCCATTGGACCAATGTAGCGCGCGGACAGGTACTCCTTAATCTCATCACGCCGCGGCTCATTTCGTGTCGTTTGCGTCGGCTGCTGGTTACCCACTGCCTGCTCTCTCGGTTCAGTAGAATTCCTATTGGCATCGACTTTGAACGTCGCCATGTCGCCACCCTTTAACAGGTACTTGATCACGTACTTGACCGACTTCACAGTGGCGCAAACTTCGACGTTCAAGTGGCACGCAAACTGGAGCAACAGGTCAGGGCTGTACGGAACGACCCACCTGTTTTAATGAAAAAATAATATCATTAACTTTCAGAAACAAAAGCTGCAATGCACAACTAAGCAATATATTAGCGTTTGAACTTCCCTGTTGTCCATGCGAATGCTCCGGCCTTTGAACAGTTTGTCCACTGTAAATCCGCCCATCTCAGGCGATAGTCTGCGGTACAGTGGGTAGCCAGTATCGCTGGTCAGCGTCACCTGCTGGAACTCTTTCGGAAAGCCCTTGCTGCATTCGCCATTCTCCATGCAAGGACACGCCGGATTCTCCTTGCCGCAGGGGCCATGGATCATGTGCGTCTTCACCAGCTCATACAGCACAGGCTGCTGCTCTGGGTCCGGAATCTCGGCAGACACGATGTCATCGTATCGGTCCGGAGTCACTCGCTGACCGCTCACGAGCCACAGCAGAAAGTGCACATGAGGAAGACCTGGAGCGTCAAAAAAGTATTAAAAAATATCACAAAACCTTTGTAAATCTAAATTGTAATAAATCTTAAAACTTTGATTCTTGCAAGTCAGAATTTTTACTCACCACGCTTCTGGTACTCCAGTGAGCAAACGTGAGCGGCCTCTTTCCCATAGCGCTTGGTCAACTGGGCCAGAAGAGCTTTCTTCTTCATTTCAAAGACTCGGCTAACAATGTCCGGCCGGTCTTCTGCCCGCTGTCCAGGCAGCAGCTGAGCGCTGATCTCCGGCCATTTCGGATTGCACGTTGCGGTGACAAACAGGTCCGGCTTACCGAACTTGTGAACATAGGTCATAGCGTCCTGTAGCCTCTCCATCAGGTACCTTGGCCCGCCAACGAAGCTCGAAGACAGAAGCACATGCGCGGGCTTGCCTATGTCACTCGGATCTCTGTCGGTAGACCTGCCATCAGCTGCAAACAGAGCGTCCCGCAGACCGCTGTATGTCTCGCTGCGCAGGTCCTGCTGATGGGTCCGCAAATACAGCAGCCTCTCTGCCTCAATCTTGGCACACATGTCCACCAAGTACTGCTGAAATAATCTTCGGCCATAGTGCAGCACACTGAACTGGCCCGCTCGCACCATGATTTCGCTCGCATAGTATTTCATGGGCGTCAATTTCTTGCCATTACTCATCAGCAACTCTGGGTGCCAGCCATCTTCGCCATTCGGGAACAGCAGCACATACTCCAGCGGGTCATATGAGCGGTGCGTCTCGCTGATTCTCTGGGAACCGCCACCACGCAGTTGAATCACGACGTCCCGACTGGCCGGTGTGTTCTCATTGTCCTCCACAATCAGGATACCGACCTCGTTCGCCGTAGGCAAGTTGTAGCGCCTGATTTTGAACGGAGTTTGTGGGATACAGAGTCTGTACAAATTGGATAATTGGATAATTTATTACGCAAAATATCTTATTAGAATGTCTTGCAGACATACCGAATGTGTTCCCCAGATGGTCGACGGTCAGGGTGAATTACGATTCGCGCATCTCCCAACTCCGGATCTTGACTGATTCGATGAGCGACTGCCCTCAGGCTGCGGACATAGCCGTTGCACTCGTGAAGCAGCGTCTGCAATAGCTCCAGTAGCTCCGGCTTCACCTTCTGGCTGAGACTCTGGCGGCTTTCAAGTTCGCGATCATTGAAATACACCTGCCAGCCATGGGGCTCAGCTGAATCCTCTGCAAACAGCGGCGCCGTGTTGTGATGCAGCCTGGCACCAACCGCAGTTTGGCACCCAGCGATGTCAGGTGCAGCGCCGAGTTGTAACTCCGAATGTTGGTCAGGAACTCGGCACTCATTCTGTGCCGCCCCAGGTACAGATCTGCCAGCACTTGAGGCACGGTGCGGCTGGGCAGCTTCACCTTGCCTTTGGCGCAGCAGAAATTCCTCGTCTCAGAGCACCAAAGTAATGCACCGCATTGGTCGCATGCTCTGTCCATTGGGCCACAGTTATGGGCTGGCGCTTCAGGCCTGATAATCCGTTCTGGCCTGTGATTAGAAGGATTAGGATTAGGAAGGATTAATGGCAAACAGTTTTCCCAGTTAATCTTTCAGTTTACAAAAAAATTTATTGGAATAAAACAACTTGAGTTCGATGACAAATAAATTATGATGACCAGTCACACCAATGACCTACCTCTCTTGAGCAGGTCTTGCGCCAAAATGACCTGCACTCTGCTGAGTTAATCTTGGCTCCTCTGCATCTACAATGGGCTCAGAAACTGGAATCGGATTAGCAAATCGCAATGACTCATAATGCTCATGACGCAAAAGAATTCGGACGATTGCAATCGGTGGCTGCAAAGGGGACATACAGTACTGCAGTACAGTGCCGTTTTCTTGATAAATCACCAGATCAACATTAAAACAACGGCTTAAAAGCGGAACAACTTCATCAGGCACATATGTGCCTTCAGAAAAAGAGGAATCAACAATGAAATCAGCATTTTCTGGCAAAACAAAGCCTTGTTCAATCAATTCTGGCATAATCTGCACTACACGGCTCGTCAGCTCGTGTCTTAAAGATGCCGCATCGGTCTCAAGTGGAGTGCCCTGCAACTGATCACAGACTGCATAAAAAAAACAGTTCCCATCACCAGGAATGCGAATTATGCGCAACGCATCAAAAGGTACCACAGACGGTGTGGCCAACTCACTACTATCAAACCTGGAATATAGGAAAAAAATTATACACAACTTCATTTGCCGGTAATTAAAGTAGTGACGAATAAATTTTATGCTATTCTATACTGATCTCTTAAATAAAACTCTTGGAAAGCAATCGACTTGAAAAGATGAGAAAAAATGCACGAAACAGATTCCAGTTTTTAATTATATGCCCAAGTACCAATAAAACATCAGCTAAGATAGAAAATACCCCGAATTAGGCACAAAGGGCACTTGGATTTTATATAGCTATAAAATATATAGCTCCAATTAAAATGTCATCCTACCTGCCAGCCGACACTCCTCGACGGCGAATTTGCTCGGCTTCCACTCGAGCTCTTCGTTGCTCTTCGGTTTCTGAAGCGCGTCGCTTCTCCGCACGAGTTCTGTCTCCAGATCTACGCTCTTCTCGCTGAGCGTCTGTTTCCGTTGCCCTTCGCTCAGCATTTTCCTGCCGGAGTCTCGTCAGGCGCTCTTCTCGCTGAGCGTCGGTTTCAGTTGCCCTTCGCTCAGCATTTTCCTGCCGGAGTCTCGTCAGGCGCTCTTCTCGCTGAGCGTCGGTTTCAGTTGCCCTTCGCTCAGCCTCCTGCTGCCGGTGTCCAGCCAACCGCTCTTCTCGCTGCGCGTCAGTCTCCATGGCCGTTCGCTCATTCTTCTGCTGCCGCAGTTCAGCCAGCCGCTCCTCTCGCTGAACGGCACTCTCTTGCTGACGCTTCTTCTTGGCATCTCTGCTCTTCTTCAATGCGCTGGTGCCACGTCGAGCCATATTGGAATTCAAATTGAAAGATAAGAATTTTGAGTGATAATGAAAAGAAAGGATAGTAAGGGTTGTGTGCGAGAAAAGAGAAAGGTATGAAGTCTATAATGTCACGCGTTTTAAACTCAGCAACCACCCAATCCCAAAAAGCTGGACACCATTTGTACACTGTTAGACTGTCAGTGTGTACAGCAAGCCTAAATTCTCTCCAATACCCGCCTGCTAATTGGTCAGGACTCTTTTTATTATTCAATACTCTCTCTCAAACACCTAACTCTAACTCTCCTATGTGAAAGGATTCAGATAAATTTTCTGAAGGAGGCGCAAGCCTCAGTAGCCAATGTACATCTATCTCTGTGGCACTTTTGGACTTTTTTATAATCAGACGGTTTTATTACATTTTGGAGGGTCAGTCTCAAACATGGTTCGTATATTGTGAATCAATTAGATACTGTATATATGTGCATGTATTTCACTCTCTCACTCTCCCTCTCTCCAGCATTTAAAGTTAGTTTGTCAATTGTGCACGGGAAGATTTTATAATGTACAATCTTTTCTCGCAGTCTACATTTATAGTTCTCTAGCCTGGCGACAAAAAAATACTACTTTACTGGGCGCTGCAAAGTTTAATTCCAATCAGAATGGCTCACAGTAGGAAGTTCTGCTTGACCCTTGCAGAAAGGCATGTGTGTTATTCGAATATTCGCGCTTCTTCTATGCTTTACAGGAACTTTTCATGCTTAAAATGACACTTCTTTTACGATTTTTATGACACTTGTGGTTCTGAATTAGTAAGCCTCGACGCTAGCATTTTTTAGGTTTTTCATGACGCTTCTTTTATGTTTAACAAAAATTACACTATAAGATGAGCACGAAGCAGTTATGACATAATCAATTTTTCAATCGGTCAGTATGGTTACGCAGTCTAAATCAAGTCTCGTAATATGCTTCTACACAGTGTTTTCAACACTGTGACGCAATTCAAGGCGGAGGTACAATTCAGCTGTTATGCAATCTTTATCACAATCAGAATTCAGTCAGTCAGTTTTTTCTCTAGCATTTTTACAATGCATTTCAGGTCGAAAGAGCTGCTTGACCTTTGCAAAAAAGCATGTTTTTCGAATATTTAATCCCTTTAAAATTGAGCAATTTCTTAGCCAAGATGCATGTACCGTCCCAGGAAAATTTCTGATCGAATGGTGCAAGTTGGAAGAAAATCGGTTGAGCCATTTTTTCTGAAATCTATCGCATACCTACCCACATACATACAGACAACTCATTTTTAGTATATTGGACTAGCCATTTAGCCCCCCGCTGGGGAGCCCTAAAATGACACCAATTGGTTTTTATTTTGACACAAGAGTAACCTTACTATAATTATCCAAAATGTTGATTTCCATTAATCAAAAAATTACCTTTTCTCATTTTGGCAAAAATAAATTGCCATGAATCAGAACTTTTATCAGCCAAAAAAGTTTCCTTCATCAGCCCAAAACCCTTTCTCAATCAGCAAATAGTGCTGATCCTTTCAAGCACAAACTCTTAGTGCATATCGTCGCTGGCCGGGGGCATATTCTTATCCGCAGCAAATATGCAAATCATTGACGGCCTTAGACCCTCTCTTTTAATTAGCCTAAATCAAAGAATGAAACCTTTAATAAATGCGCTGGTATTTCCTATTAGCAGAAATCAGCATCACTTGTGTGTACTATTTCAATATCTGAACTACATGAGCTACTTCAGCCGTACTACCTGACTATCTGACAATCGCCCAACAACCTAACACCCCCAATAATTCAGCCATCGTCCATGAGCCTTGTCATCTTAGCAATTCCCCTCAGTAAGCCTTGTCATCTTAGCAATTCCCCCCAGTAAGCCTTGAAATCTCAGCAATTCCCCAAGTAAGCCTTGACAAGAATTGCTAAGAATTTCTAAGAATACTTAGCTAACAATTGCTAATACTTGCTAAGAATTGCTGAGAAGCCTCGAGATCTCAGCAATTCCCCCAGTAAGCATTGACATCTCAGCGATTCTCCCAGTAAGCCTTGAAATCTTAGCAATTCCCCCAGAAAGAATTCACATCTTAGCAATTGCCACAGTAAGCCTTGAAATCGCTGCAATTCCCCCAGTAAGCCCTAACATCTCAGCAATTCCCCCAATAAGCCTTGACATCTGAGGAATTCCCCCAGTAAGCCTTGAAATCTAAGCATTTCCCTAGTAAGCCTTGAAATCTCAGCATTCCCCCAGAAAGCCTTCACATTTTAGCAATTCCCAGTAAGACTTGACATCTTAGCAATTCCCAGTAAGACTTGACATCTCAGCAGTTCCCCCATTAAGCATCGACATCGCAGCAATTAAACTCGAGCCTTGACATCTACGCAGTTCTCTCAGCTGAGTAAGCCTTGACATCCCAACAACCCAACTCCCCTCCCCAAGAATTCAGCAATCCCCTTATGAGCCTTGATATCTCTGCAATTTCTTCATAAGCCTTGTCAACTCAGCGATTCCATTCATGAGCTTTGATATCTTAGCAACTCCCATCTTAGCAAGTCTTTAGTTGATGGTTAACAGAGTGGTTATTCTATGATTGAACCAAAACTGACCCTAAGCCCCTAACCCTAACCCATAAGTGAGTCTTGGCATGTTAGCAATCTCCCCCGTGAGCCTTGAGCCTGAGCATTTAAGTAACTTCCTCATAAGCTTTGAAATCTAAATTTCACCGAAAGCCTTGAACTGTCAGCAATTCCCTAAGAGCCAAAGCATATAACTAATTCGCCCCTTTAATCTTTGAAATTCCTTGATGAATCATTTATGATTGACACGACGATCGCTCTATAATTAAACTCAAATCCTAACCCTTAACCTGCAGCCGAGTCACAGCATTTCAGCAACTCCCCCTCTCAGCCCAAGAATTTCAGCAATTCCCCAATGAGCTTTTGAAATCTTAGCAATTTTCCCATGAGCATGAAACTTTAGCGACTAACCTTTTGATATCTTGGCACTTTCACATGAGTCTTATGGTTGAAAACTAACCCTGCCAAGTCACAGCATTTCAGCAATTCCCACCGTAAACCACAGCATTTCAACAAATACCCAATGAACCTTGACATTTCGTGAATTTCAGCTATTCGCTTTAGGAGCCTTTGAAATCTCAGTCATTCCCCCGTGAACCTTAGCATCTCAGCAATACCCAAGAGTCACAGCCTACAGCATTACAGGGATCCCCCGTGAGCTTTGAAATCTCAGCTATTCCCCAATGAGCCTTGATATCTCAGCAACTCCTATTTGAGCCACAAAATTTCGGCATTATGAGCAGGTACTGCAATCACAACAATCCCCCTGAGCATTGAGCCACTTTATAATTCGGATATCCCCCCACGAGCCTTTACAACTTAGCAATTCCCCAATGAGTATTTAATGTTAGACAGGCCTATTCATTTATATGGTTTACGTCTTACTCCTGCCCTAACAATGTCGGCAATTCCCTCAAGAGCCACAGCATTCCAGAAATTATTTCCATGAGCCTTGACAGCAAATAATTTTAATGAGCCTTGATACCTCAGAAATTTCTCAAATGGAATTTGAAATCAAAGCAATTCTGCCCAGAATCACATCAGTATAGGAATTTCCCTCTGAGACTTGACAAGACATCTCAGAATTTCTCTCATGGGCCTTGATCTGGCCCATGGCCCAGTAAGCCTTGAAATCTCAATAATTCCCCAGTAAGCCTTGACATCTCAGAAATTCCCTCATTAAGATCGACATCGCAGCAATTGAACTTAAGCTTTGAAATCAAAGAAATTCTCCCCAGAATCACATCATTATAGCAATTACCGCTGAGCCTTGAGATCTTAGAAATTCTCCCATGAGTCTTGATATCACAGAAATTTTCCATACCAGCCTTGACATCTTAGCAATTCACATTGAGTATTTATTCTCGACAGACCGCTTCTTTTATGGTTGACATGATGATTCTTTTGTCGCTTTTTCTTGTGTTGAGTTTTCTTCTGTTTAAAGTAGCATTTATTAAAAACTTACAGTGGTTTACCATCACTTTAGCAATGGTTTACCATCACTTTAGCAATGGTTCACCAGCAGTTTAGCAATGGTTCACCAGCAGTTTAGCAATGGTTCACCGGCACTGTTCCGCAAAATCTGGGAGCAGATGGCTACTGATCTCCATATGCTTCTCAATAATCGAAACCATTTGAAATGTTTGCAACTTGCAGTTTAAAATTGATTTGCAATTCTCTTGCATATTTATTAATTCATTGTACGTCAGATTAGCACTGCTCACCCAGATTAGACCCTTTGAAAATTAGTACTTACAGCAGATTAGCACTGCTCTAGAAGACTAACGCAGCCCCAGCAAAAGTATCTTTAAATTTAAGTGTTTAACATCTCCATGAATCTGCATAGGATGCAATCATTATTGTCACAGGTCACAAAGATAAATTCGCTGCTTCAATGCAGGCTCGAACTGCTGACATCAAAGCATTCTGTTTGCTTCTGCTTGATACTGCCTGCCTACTGCGGCTATTGTGCCTATTGACATGTGGTCGAAATAATCTAGTTTAGCAACTTCAGCCGTTTGAAGTTAACCCCCGGAAATCGGCATTTATCCCCACAACAACCTGAAATTATCCCTTCATCTAATCCCGCAAAAAGACTGCAGTTATTTCTTAGCAGCCGGCATTTATCATCCACTTTGCATTTTAAAACTTTTATTAAAATTAAGAATGCATACCCTCAGCGGCATAGAATAGTCCCCTTAGCCAAAAATATTTCACTTAGCAGCCGCAGAAATCCCCTAAACAACTTGTACTTAATCTTCCACAGTAAATATCCACTCAAAACTCAATAGTTAGTTATAAGCCTCAGAAGTCTGCCACTATCCTCTAATTAGTCCGCAGTTTTCCCTCTCAGCAGTCTGCAGCTATACGCTCATACGTCTGGAGGAACTACCTCAGCAGTTTGCAGTTGTTTCCCCTTTGCAATCTGCAATGATCCCTTCGACAGTCTGCAGTTCCCCTCAGCAGTCTGCAGTCATTTCATTTTCAGTCTACAACTGTACCATTAACGATTTTCATTCATTCTCTCAGCAGCCTGCAGTTCTCCTCTCGGCCGGCTCCTCAGTCTCCTCTGCAAACTGCAATTTTCTCAGCATTTTACGGCTCACTAATAAATTTTCGATACATATCGGCAGTTTTGAAAAGCTCAGCATTTAGCAATACCTTCAGCAGTTTTTTTCAGAATCGTCTGCAGTTTAGCAATTTCATACTTTCATGGAGCTAGGCAATATACCCATTGATGGGATCAGTACGCTCGTAATACATGTACTTGAAGCAGTTTCTACAAATCAAATTTGCTTATCGACTTGTGCCAAACAGCAAAAATACATGTAGTTCATTTAGTGTGCCTTGTTAATTAAGCATAAAAGTTTCAATTAGTCGAAGCACAAGCTAAAATAAATAATTAGTTCAATTTTAATTGTCCGCTGCGAGGTAGACTCGAACCTGGGACCTTACGCCTATCCTAAAACTGGTCCTAGTGCCTACAGTGCGGCTACTCCGCCTATTGATCGGAGGGCGACAGAATCAGCCATATATGCTTTGGCACTGCAGTCAAATACACAGCAGTGATAGGCTGCTCAGTGCACGGGTTGTATGCAGGCAGAGCCAATGCGCAGTTAAGTGAAATCTATAAATTAGATTTAAGTCTGGAGGAGCTAATTCACAGTCTGCAGTTCTTCTGTGGCCGGCACCTCAGTCCCCTCAGAAAACTGCAATTTGCTCAGAATTGTACGGCTCACTAATCAATTTTCGATACATATCGGCAGTCTTGAAAAGCTCAGCATTTAGCAGCATTTTCTGCAGTTTAGTAATTTCGTACTTTTATGGTGCTAGACAATACCCATTGATGGGATCAGTTATACTCGAAGCAGTTTTTACAAATCAAATTTGATTTGTGGCTTGTGCCGAGTAGCAAAAAATGAATTGCTAATTAATAAAAAAATGTTTCAATTGAAATTAAATAAAAAATGTTTCAATTAGTCCAGGCACAAGCTATAAATTATTGAATTATTTGAATTTTTATTATCCGCCGGGGAGGCAGACTCGAACCTTGGACCTTACGTCTAGCCTAAACCTAGTCCTAAGTGCCTACACTGCGGCTACTCCGCCTATTGATGGGAGGACAACAAAATCAGCCATATATGCTTCAGAACTGCAGTTAAAATACATAGCAGTGATAGGCTGCTCAGTGTGTAGGCGTGCAGGCGGAGCCAATGCACAGTTGATTGAGTGAAATCTATAAATAGCAATTTTCTATGGAGTCCGCCAGTCAGAGCCAGGGTCAGAATGTACACACGCAGCCACTGAGCATTTTTTCTCCTTGCACACTGCAACCAGTATTGAAGCTTACACAGTGGAGAGAGAAAAGTGATGGCGCAATCATAATTGGAATTGTAATTCAGCCAGTCCAGTCAAGAATTCAACCTAGTTTGCCCTACCATTAAAAGCATTGGGAAAACTCGTTTTTCGAATATTTAATACCTTTAGCATTAAAGCCAATTAAAGAAATTTTAACTGTCTTCTTTCCAGATAATTACAAATCTTTTGGCAAAAACGCGATTAAAATTGGTCAATCGGTTCGATCTCTAGAACGTTACACGAATACTAACACAAATTCTCTTCGAGTGAAAGTCACACGAAGCAGCTATGACATAATCAAATACTCAGGCAGTCAGCATCAGTCTCAATTTAAGTTAGCAATATGGTTACGCAATTTCTGTCTTTCAACTTGGCACAGTGTTTTCAACTTGTTGTGATGCAATCTTTATCAAAATCAGAATTCAGTCAGTCGGTTTTTTCTCTAGCATTCTTACAGCGCATTTCAAGTCGAAAGAGCTGCTTGACCTTTGCAAAAAAGCATGTTTTTCGAATATTTAATCCCTTTAGCATTGAAGCAGATACAAGAAATTTTAACCGTCTTCTTTCCAGACAATTTTGAATCTTTTGGCGAAAACACGATCAAAATCGGTGAAGAATTGCGATCTCTAGAGCGTTATGGACAAGCATTCAAACATACAAACCTTAGAGATTTAGTATATTTAGAAGACTAGCTAATTAGAGCTGGCTGCCAGCAGCCAGAATAATTTTTTATTGCCCCCCTTTAGGTGGAGCGGAGTGAGTTTTCTTATCAGTTGGCTCTGGCGCAATCAATTAAAATTGGCAGTGAAGTTTCTGGCTGATAAAATTTGCATTGAAAAAGGCCATTTAAAACAGTTTTTCGAATATTTAATCCCTTTAGCATTGAAGCAGAATAAAGAAATTTTAACCGTCTTCTTTCCAGACAATTTTGAATCTTTTGGCGAAAACACGATCAAAATCGGTGAAGAATTGCGATCTCTAGAGCGTTATGGACAAGCATTCAAACATACAAACCTTAGAGATTTAGTATATTTAGACTAGCAATCTACGCCCCCCGTTGAGGAGCCAAAGAAATGCAATACACGTTTTTTTAATAAGCTACATGTATCCTTGAAATCTTAAAAAATCTCCTGTCAAACCTTGTAAATATTATTATTATATCAGCGATCCCTCCCCTGACGAGGCATCAAATAATGTAATAAAAAGTTTTCAATAAACTACATGTAGCTTCTGACTTTAGCCTTGAAATCTCATTTATACCCCCGTGAGCCTTGACATCTCAGCTATTCCCCCCGTAAGCCTTGACATGTCAGCGATGGCCCCCAAAAAACCTTGACATCTAAAAAACCCCCTGTTAAACTTGAAACCCGATAAAATATAACCCTCAACCCACACCTGACCTAAACCTAACTTTAACCCAACCTAAAGTCTTGAAATCTCAGCAATTCTTCTCCCCTAAGCCTTGACATTTTAGTGATTCCTTCTTTAAGAATCACAGCACTAACGATTTCCACCAAGCTTTGACATTGTAAGCAATTCCCAAATGAATCTTTTAACTTCGACATGACTTTTCTTTTATGTATACATAGTGCCACTTTTATTTTTTACATGACTCTTCTTCTATCAGCGCCTCCACCCGTGGCGAGCCAACAAAGAATGCAATAAAAAAATTGAGTAAAGTACATGAACTTTGAAGTAGCTTCTGATTTTTGCTTTGACATCTCAGAAACCCCCCCCCGTAATCTCAGTTATTCTCTGAGAGCCTTTACGTCTGTTTTTCTCCCCAGCACAGCATTATAGCTGCATTTAATTTTTACATGAACCCTTCATGTCTGACATGACGCTTCTTTTATTCTACCATGATGCTTCCTTATTTTTTAAATGACGCTTCTATGATTTTTTACATGACGCTTCTATGATTTTTTCATGACGCTTCTATGCCTTTTACATGACGCTTCTATGATTTTTTACATGACGCTTCTATGATTGTTTACATGACGCTTCTATGATTTTTTCATGACGCTTCTATGCCTTTTACATGATGCTTTCATGATTTTTACATGACGCTTCTATGATTTTTACATGACGCTTTAATGATTTTTTCATGACGCTTCCATGATTTTTTACATGACGCTTCTATGATTTTTTACTTGACGCTTCTATGATTTTTTACTTGACGCTTCTATGATTTTTTACATGACGCTTCTATGATTTTTTCATGACGCTTCCATGATTTTTACATGACGCTTCTATGATTTTTTACATGACGCTTCTATGATTTTTTACATGACGCTTCTATGATTTTTTTACATGACGCTTCTATGATCTTTACATGACGCTTCTTTGCTTTTACATTACGCTTCTATGATTGTTTACATGACGCTTCTATGATTTTTACATGACGCTTCAATGATTTTTACATGACGCTTCAATGATTGTTTACATGACGCTTCTATGAATTTTATATGACGCTTCTATGATTTTTACATGACACTTCTATGATTGTTTACATGACGCTTCTATGATTGTTTACATGACGCTTCTATGATTTTTTACATGACGCTTCTACGATTTTTTACATGACGCTTCTATGATTTTTTACATGACGCTTCTATGATTTTTTATGACGCTTCTATGATTGTTTACATGACGCTTCTATGATTGTTTACATGACGCTTCTATGATTTTTACATGACGCTTCAATGATTTTTACATGACGCTTCAATGATTGTTTACATGACGCTTCTATGATTTTTTATGACGCTTCTATGATTGTTTACATGACGCTTCTATGATTGTTTACATGACGCTTCTATGATTTTTACATGACGCTTCAATGATTTTTACATGACGCTTCAATGATTGTTTACATGACGGTTCTATGATTTTTTACATGACGCTTCTATGATTTTTACATGACACTTCTATGATTTTTTACTTGACGCTTCTATGATTTTTTACATTACGCTTCTATGATTTTTTCATGACGCTTCCATGATTTTTACATGACGCTTCTATGATTTTTTACATGACGCTTCTATGATTTTTACATGACGCTTTAATGATTTTTACTTGACGCTTCTATGATTTTTTCATGACGCTTCTATGCCTTTTACATGATGCTTTCATGATTTTTACATGACGCTTCTATGATTTTTACATGACGCTTTAATGATTTTTTCATGACTCTTCTATGATTTTTTACATGACGCTTCTATGATTTTTTACTTGACGCTTCTATGATTTTTTACTTGACGCTTCTATGATTTTTTACATTACGCTTCTATGATTTTTTCATGACGCTTCCATGATTTTTACATGACGCTTCTATGATTTTTTACATGACGCTTCTATGATTTTTTACATGACGCTTCTATGATTTTTTTACATGACGCTTCAAGATCTTTACATGACGCTTCTTTGCTTTTACATTACGCTTCTATGATTGTTTACATGACGCTTCTATGATTTTTTACATGACGCTTCTATGATTGTTTACATGACGCTTCTATGATTTTGTCATGACGCTTCTACGATTTTTTACATGACGCTTCTATGATTGTTTACATGACGCTTCTATGATTTTTTACATGACGCTTCTATGATTTTTTATGACGCTTCAATGATTGTTTACATGACGCTTCTATGATTGTTTACATGACGCTTCAATGATTTTTTACATGACGCTTCTATGATTTTTACTTGACGCTTCTATGATTTTTTACATGACGCTTCTATGATTTTTTCATGACGCTTCCATGATTTTTACATGACGCTTCTATGATTTTTTTACATGACGCTTCTATGATTTTTTACATGACGCTTCTATGATTTTTTACATGACGCTTCTATGATCTTTACATGACGCTTCTTTGCTTTTACATTACGCTTCTATGATTGTTTACATGACGCTTCTATGATTTTTACATGACGCTTCAATGATTTTTACATGACGCTTCAATGATTGTTTACATGACGCTTCTATGATTTTTATATGACGCTTCTATGATTTTTACATGACACTTCTATGATTGTTTACATGACGCTTCTATGATTGTTTACATGACGCTTCTATGATTTTTTACATGACGCTTCTACGATTTTTTACATGACGCTTCTATGATTTTTTACATGACGCTTCTATGATTTTTTATGACGCTTCTATGATTGTTTACATGACGCTTCTATGATTGTTTACATGACGCTTCTATGATTTTTACATGACGCTTCAATGATTTTTACATGACGCTTCAATGATTGTTTACATGACGCTTCTATGATTTTTTATGACGCTTCTATGATTGTTTACATGACGCTTCTATGATTGTTTACATGACGCTTCTATGATTTTTACATGACGCTTCAATGATTTTTACATGACGCTTCAATGATTGTTTACATGACGGTTCTATGATTTTTTACATGACGCTTCTATGATTGTTTACATGACACTTCTATGATTTTTTACTTGACGCTTCCATGATTTTTACATGACGCTTTAATGATTTTTACTTGACGCTTCTATGATTTTTTCATGACGCTTCTATGCCTTTTACATGATGCTTTCATGATTTTTACATGACGCTTCTATGATTTTTACATGACGCTTTAATGATTTTTTCATGACGCTTCTATGATTTTTTACATGACGCTTCTATGATTTTTTACTTGACGCTTCTATGATTTTTTACTTGACGCTTCTATGATTTTTTACATTACGCTTCTATGATTTTTTCATGACGCTTCCATGATTTTTACATGACGCTTCTATGATTTTTTACATGACGCTTCTATGATTTTTTACATGACGCTTCTATGATTTTTTTACATGACGCTTCAAGATCTTTACATGACGCTTCTTTGCTTTTACATTACGCTTCTATGATTGTTTACATGACGCTTCTATGATTTTTTACATGACGCTTCTATGATTGTTTACATGACGCTTCTATGATTTTGTCATGACGCTTCTACGATTTTTTACATGACGCTTCTATGATTGTTTACATGACGCTTCTATGATTTTTTACATGACGCTTCTATGATTTTTTATGACGCTTCAATGATTGTTTACATGACGCTTCTATGATTGTTTACATGACGCTTCAATGATTTTTTACATGACGCTTCTATGATTTTTTACTTGACGCTTCTATGATTTTTTACATGACGCTTCTATGATTTTTTCATGACGCTTCCATGATTTTTACATGACGCTTCTATGATTTTTTTACATGACGCTTCTATGATTTTTTACATGACGCTTCTATGATTTTTTACATGACGCTTCTATGATCTTTACATGACGCTTCTTTGCTTTTACATTACGCTTCTATGATTGTTTACATGACGCTTCTATGATTTTTACATGACGCTTCAATGATTTTTACATGACGCTTCAATGATTGTTTACATGACGCTTCTATGATTTTTATATGACGCTTCTATGATTTTTACATGACACTTCTATGATTGTTTACATGACGCTTCTATGATTGTTTACATGACGCTTCTATGATTTTTTACATGACGCTTCTACGATTTTTTACATGACGCTTCTATGATTTTTTACATGACGCTTCTATGATTTTTTATGACGCTTCTATGATTGTTTACATGACGCTTCTATGATTGTTTACATGACGCTTCTATGATTTTTACATGACGCTTCAATGATTTTTACATGACGCTTCAATGATTGTTTACATGACGCTTCTATGATTTTTTATGACGCTTCTATGATTGTTTACATGACGCTTCTATGATTGTTTACATGACGCTTCTATGATTTTTACATGACGCTTCAATGATTTTTACATGACGCTTCAATGATTGTTTACATGACGGTTCTATGATTTTTTACATGACGCTTCTATGATTGTTTACATGACACTTCTATGATTTTTTACTTGACGCTTCCATGATTTTTACATGACGCTTCTATGATTTTTTACATGACGCTTCTATGATTTTTACATGACGCTTTAATGATTTTTACTTGACGCTTCTATGATTTTTTCATGACGCTTCTATGCCTTTTACATGATGCTTTCATGATTTTTACATGACGCTTCTATGATTTTTACATGACGCTTTAATGATTTTTTCATGACGCTTCTATGATTTTTTACATGACGCTTCTATGATTTTTTACTTGACGCTTCTATGATTTTTTACTTGACGCTTCTATGATTTTTTACATTACGCTTCTATGATTTTTTCATGACGCTTCCATGATTTTTACATGACGCTTCTATGATTTTTTCATGACGCTTCTATGATTTTTTACATGACGCTTCTATGATTTTTTACTTGACGCTTCTATGATTTTTTACTTGACGCTTCTATGATTTTTTACATTACGCTTCTATGATTTTTTCATGACGCTTCCATGATTTTTACATGACGCTTCTATGATTTTTTACATGACGCTTCTATGATTTTTTACATGAGGCTTCTATGATTTTTTTACATGAAGCTTCTATGATCTTTACATGACGCTTCTTTGCTTTTACATTACGCTTCTATGATTGTTTACATGACGCTTCTATGATTTTTTACATTTTACATGAAATGCAATACACGTTTTTTTAATAAGCTACATGTATCCTTGAAATCTTAAAAAATCTCCTGTCAAACCTTGTAAGCCTTGACATGTCAGTAATTCCCCCCCACAAGCTTTAACATATCAACTCCCCCCCTTGACATCTCAGCAATGCCCCCAATAAGCCTTGGAAATCTAAAAATATCTGTCAATCAACCTTCTAACCCTAACCCTAACCCTAAACCTAACCCTAACCCTAACCATAACCCTAACCTAACCCTAACCCTAACCCTAACCCTAAAGCATTGAAATTTCAGTAATTCTCTCTAAGAGTCATTATAGCACTACTACAGCATTATAGCGATTCCCTGCAAGCCTCGACATCGTAGGGATTCCCAAATGAATCTCTTAACTTCGACATGAAGCTTTTTTTATTTTTATCAGCGATCCCTCCCCTGACGAGGCATCAAATAATGTAATAAAAAGTTTTCAATAAACTACATGTAGCTTCTGACTTTAGCCTTGAAATCTCATTTATACCCCCATGAGCCTTGACATCTCAGCTATTCCCCCGTAAGCCTTGACATGTCAGCGATGGCCCCCAAAAAACCTTGACATCTAAAAAACCCCCTGTTAAACTTGAAACCCGATAAAATATAACCCTCAACCCACACCTGACCTAAACCTAACTTTAACCCAACCTAAAGTCTTGAAATCTCAGCAATTCTTCTCCCTAAGCCTTGACATTTTAGTGATTCCTTCTTTAAGAATCACAGCACTATAACGATTTCCACCAAGCTTTGACATTGTAAGCAATTCCCAAATGAATCTTTTAACTTCGACATGACTTTTCTTTTATGTATACATAGTGCCACTTTTATTTTTTACATGACTCTTCTTCTATCAGCGCCTCCCCCCGTGGCGAGCCAACAAAGAATGCAATAAAAAAATTGAGTAAAGTACATGAACTTTGAAGTAGCTTCTGATTTTTGCTTTGACATCTCAGAAACCCCCCCCCGTAATCTCAGTTATTCTCTGAGAGCCTTTACGTCTGTTTTTCTCCCCAGCACAGCATTATAGCTGCATTTAATTTTTACATGAACCCTTCATGTCTGACATGACGCTTCTTTTATTCTACCATGATGCTTCCTTATTTTTTAAATGACGCTTCTATGATTTTTTACATGACGCTTCTATGATTTTTTCATGACGCTTCTATGCCTTTTACATGACGCTTCTATGATTTTTTACATGACGCTTCTATGATTGTTTACATGACGCTTCTATGATTTTTCATGACGCTTCTATGCCTTTTACATGATGCTTTCATGATTTTTACATGACGCTTCTATGATTTTTACATGACGCTTTAATGATTTTTTCATGACGCTTCCATGATTTTTTACATGACGCTTCTATGATTTTTTACTTGACGCTTCTATGATTTTTTACTTGACGCTTCTATGATTTTTTACATGACGCTTCTATGATTTTTTCATGACGCTTCCATGATTTTTACATGACGCTTCTATGATTTTTTACATGACGCTTCTATGATTTTTTACATGACGCTTCTATGATTTTTTTACATGACGCTTCTATGATCTTTACATGACGCTTCTTTGCTTTTACATTACGCTTCTATGATTGTTTACATGACGCTTCTATGATTTTTACATGACGCTTCAATGATTTTTACATGACGCTTCAATGATTGTTTACATGACGCTTCTATGAATTTTATATGACGCTTCTATGATTTTTACATGACACTTCTATGATTGTTTACATGACGCTTCTATGATTGTTTACATGACGCTTCTATGATTTTTTACATGACGCTTCTACGATTTTTTACATGACGCTTCTATGATTTTTTACATGACGCTTCTATGATTTTTTATGACGCTTCTATGATTGTTTACATGACGCTTCTATGATTGTTTACATGACGCTTCTATGATTTTTACATGACGCTTCAATGATTTTTACATGACGCTTCAATGATTGTTTACATGACGCTTCTATGATTTTTTATGACGCTTCTATGATTGTTTACATGACGCTTCTATGATTGTTTACATGACGCTTCTATGATTTTTACATGACGCTTCAATGATTTTTACATGACGCTTCAATGATTGTTTACATGACGGTTCTATGATTTTTTACATGACGCTTCTATGATTTTTACATGACACTTCTATGATTTTTTACTTGACGCTTCTATGATTTTTTACATTACGCTTCTATGATTTTTTCATGACGCTTCCATGATTTTTACATGACGCTTCTATGATTTTTTACATGACGCTTCTATGATTTTTACATGACGCTTTAATGATTTTTACTTGACGCTTCTATGATTTTTTCATGACGCTTCTATGCCTTTTACATGATGCTTTCATGATTTTTACATGACGCTTCTATGATTTTTACATGACGCTTTAATGATTTTTTCATGACTCTTCTATGATTTTTTACATGACGCTTCTATGATTTTTTACTTGACGCTTCTATGATTTTTTACTTGACGCTTCTATGATTTTTTACATTACGCTTCTATGATTTTTTCATGACGCTTCCATGATTTTTACATGACGCTTCTATGATTTTTTACATGACGCTTCTATGATTTTTTACATGACGCTTCTATGATTTTTTTACATGACGCTTCAAGATCTTTACATGACGCTTCTTTGCTTTTACATTACGCTTCTATGATTGTTTACATGACGCTTCTATGATTTTTTACATGACGCTTCTATGATTGTTTACATGACGCTTCTATGATTTTGTCATGACGCTTCAATGATTGTTTACATTACGCTTCTATGATTTTTTCATGACGCTTCCATGATTTTTACATGACGCTTCTATGATTTTTTCATGACGCTTCTATGATTTTTTACATGACGCTTCTATGATTTTTTACTTGACGCTTCTATGATTTTTTACTTGACGCTTCTATGATTTTTTACATTACGCTTCTATGATTTTTTCATGACGCTTCCATGATTTTTACATGACGCTTCTATGATTTTTTACATGACGCTTCTATGATTTTTTACATGAGGCTTCTATGATTTTTTTACATGAAGCTTCTATGATCTTTACATGACGCTTCTTTGCTTTTACATTACGCTTCTATGATTGTTTACATGACGCTTCTATGATTTTTTACATTTTACATGAAATGCAATACACGTTTTTTTAATAAGCTACATGTATCCTTGAAATCTTAAAAAATCTCCTGTCAAACCTTGTAAGCCTTGACATGTCAGTAATTCCCCCCCCACAAGCTTTAACATATCAACTTCCCCCCTTGACATCTCAGCAATGCCCCCAATAAGCCTTGGAAATCTAAAAATATCTGTCAATCAACCTTCTAACCCTAACCCTAACCCTAAACCTAACCCTAACCCTAACCATAACCCTAACCTAACCCTAACCCTAACCCTAACCCTAAAGCATTGAAATTTCAGTAATTCTCTCTAAGAGTCATTATAGCACTACTACAGCATTATAGCGATTCCCTGCAAGCCTCGACATCGTAGGGATTCCCAAATGAATCTCTTAACTTCGACATGAAGCTTTTTTTATTTTTATCAGCGATCCCTCCCCTGACGAGGCATCAAATAATGTAATAAAAAGTTTTCAATAAACTACATGTAGCTTCTGACTTTAGCCTTGAAATCTCATTTATACCCCCATGAGCCTTGACATCTCAGCTATTCCCCCCGTAAGCCTTGACATGTCAGCGATGGCCCCCAAAAAACCTTGACATCTAAAAAACCCCCTGTTAAACTTGAAACCCGATAAAATATAACCCTCAACCCACACCTGACCTAAACCTAACTTTAACCCAACCTAAAGTCTTGAAATCTCAGCAATTCTTCTCCCCTAAGCCTTGACATTTTAGTGATTCCTTCTTTAAGAATCACAGCACTATAACGATTTCCACCAAGCTTTGACATTGTAAGCAATTCCCAAATGAATCTTTTAACTTCGACATGACTTTTCTTTTATGTATACATAGTGCCACTTTTATTTTTTACATGACTCTTCTTCTATCAGCGCCTCCACCCGTGGCGAGCCAACAAAGAATGCAATAAAAAAATTGAGTAAAGTACATGAACTTTGAAGTAGCTTCCGGCTTTTGCTTTGACATCTCAGAAACCCCCCCCCCCCGTAATCTCAGTTATTCTCTGAGAGCCTTTACGTCTGTTTTTCTCCCCAGCACAGCATTATAGCTGCATTTAATTTTTACATGAACCCTTCATGTCTGACATGACGCTTCTTTTATTCTACCATGATGCTTCCTTATTTTTTAAATGACGCTTCTATGATTTTTTCATGACGCTTCCATGATTTTTACATGACGCTTCTATGATTTTTACATGACGCTTTAATGATTTTTACTTGACGCTTCTATGATTTTTTACTTGACGCTTCTATGATTTTTTCATGACGCTTCTATGCCTTTTACATGACGCTTTCATGATTTTTACATGACGCTTCTATGATTTTTACATGACGCTTTAATGATTTTTTCATGACGCTTCTATGATTTTTTACATGACGCTTCTATGATTTTTTACTTGACGCTTCTATGATTTTTACTTGACGCTTCTATGATTTTTTACATTACGCTTCTATGATTTTTTCATGACGCTTCCATGATTTTTACATGACGCTTCTATGACTTTTTACATGACGCTTCTATGATTTTTTACATGACGCTTCTATGATTTTTTTACATGACGCTTCTATGATCTTTACGTGACGCTTCTTTGCTTTTACATTACGCTTCTATGATTGTTTACATGACGCTTCTATGATATTTACATGACGCTTAAATGATTGTTTACATGACGCTTCTATGATTTTTACATGACGCTTCAATGATTGTTTACATGACGCTTCTATGATTGTTTACATGACGCTTCTATGATTTTTACATGACACTTCTATGATTGTTTACATTACGCTTCTATGATTTTTTACATGACGCTTCTATGATTTTTTACATGACGCTTCTATGATTGTTTACATGACGCTTCTATGATTTTGTCATGACGCTTCTACGATTTTTTACATGACGCTTCTATGATTGTTTACATGACGCTTCTATGATTTTTTACATGACGCTTCTATGATTTTTTATGACGCTTCTATGATTGTTTACATGACGCTTCTATGATTGTTTACATGACGCTTCAATGATTGTTTACATGACGCTTCTATGATTTTTTATGACGCTTCTATGATTGTTTACATGACGCTTCTATGATTGTTTACATGACGCTTCTATGATTTTTACATGACGCTTCAATGATTTTTACATGACGCTTCAATGATTGTTTACATGACGCTTCAATGATTTTTACATGACGCTTCAATGATTGTTTACATGACGCTTCTATGATTTTTTACATGACGCTTCTATGATTTTTACATGACACTTCTATGATTGTTTACATTACGCTTCTATGATTGTTTACATGACGCTTCTATGATTTTTACATGACGCTTCTATGATTGTTTACATGACGCTTCTATGATTTTTTCATGACGCTTCTACGATTTTTTACATGACGCTTCTATGATTGTTTACATGACGCTTCTATGATTTTTTACATGACGCTTCTATGATTTTTATGACGCTTCTATGATTGTTTACATGACGCTTCTATGATTTTTTATGACGCTTCCATGATTTTTACATGACGCTTTAATGATTTTTACATGACGCTTCTATGATTTTTTACATGACGCTTCTATGATTTTTTACATGACGCTTCTATGATTTTTTACATGACGCTTCTATGATTGTTTACATGACGCTTCTATGATTGTTTACATGACGCTTCTATGATTGTTTACATGACGCTTCTATGATTTTTCGCATGACTATTCTATGATTTTTTACATGACGCCTTTAGTCCTTTAATTTATTATTTTTTAATAAAAGCTTTTAATAAAAAAATTTACTACTAAGATTCGAACCCAGGTCGCTGCATTAGCAGTCCAGTCTGTTAACTTCTAGGCTAGATCTTATCGAATTTATAAGTGAAATTGTAGCACTTATATAATTCAACACTCACTCACGAAGCAGTTATGACATAATCAATTTCCCAGGCAAGTCAGTATCAGTCTCAATTAAAGTTGACAATATGGTTACGCAATCTAAATCAAGTCTGGTGCTACGCTTCCACACTGCATTTTCAATACTGTGACGCAATTCAAGTTGGAGTTACAATTCAGTTATGATGCAATCTATTTCAGAATCAGAATCAACCAGTCAATTTTTTCTCTAGCATTCTTACAATGCATTTCAAGTCGAAAAGTTTGCTTGAACTTTGCAAAAAAGCATGTTTTTCGAATATTTAATGCCTTTAGCATCGAGCAATTTCTTAGCCACGATGCATGTACCGTCACGGGAAAATTTCTGATCGAACAGTGCAAGTCTCATGAAAATCGGTTAAGCCATTTTTTCTCTAATCGATCACATAGATAGATAGATAGATAGATAGATAGATAGACACAGACAGACCATTTTTAGTATATAGGAAGCAATCTAGTGCGGCCCCCCTTCGGGGCGCCCAATAAGAAAGGAGCAAAAATAGTTCATGGAAAACAATAAAAAAACACATTTTCTTAAACACTAATTCCTTCTTCACATTTTAAAAATCACCTTATTCGTGTAAAATTGTCACGGACTAAGATGTTTGCAAAATTAAAAAATCACTTTTTCTCTAAAATTAACAAACAGTCAACAAAATATCGTTTCCCTAAATAGAAAATATTCCCAAGACAGCAAGCAACCCCCTCCAAAAGTGAACAATCGCAGATAGCAAGCATCCTCTAATGCTCATAGCAAGAATCACCACAGATAGCAAGCATCTGCAGATTAGCAAGCACCCCCCAGATATTATAGAAGCATCCACCCAGATAGCAAGCATCCACTCAGATAGCAAGCATTCTGCAGATATCAAGCACCCCCAGATATTATAGAAGCATCCTGCAGATAGCAAGCACCCCCCAGATATTATAGAAGCATCCACCCAGATAGCAAGCATCCACTCAGATAGCAAGCATCCTGCAGATAGCAAGCACCCCCAGATATTATAGAAGCATCCACCCAGATAGCAAGCATCCTGCAGATAGCAAGAATCCCTAAATAGCAAGCATCCTGCAGATAGCAAGAATCCCTGAATAGCAAGCATCCCTGGATAGAAAGAATCCCATGCATGTAGCCAGTACCCCCTCTCCCAAATAGCAAGTATCCCCCCTCGAGAGCAAGCATCCACGAGACAGCAAGTAGCTAGTGCAAATGTTACTTCCGCTAATGCAATAATCGCTTTCTCAGGTTGTGCAACAATCCACGTCTCAGCGAGCGCAATAATCTCTTTTTTAGACAGCGCAGTAATCAGCTTCTCAGCTAGTGCAATAATCCTTGGTTTATTAATAGCAATAATCCTTGATTAATCAAGTGCAATAATCCTTGGTTTATCAAGTGCAATAATCCTTGGTTTATCAAGTGCAGTAATCTTTGGCTTATCAAGTGCAATAATCCTTGGTTTATCAAGTGCAATAATCCTTTGTTTATCAAGTGCAATAATCCTTGGTTTATCAAGTGCAATAATCCTTGGTTTATTAAGTGCAATAATCCTTGGTTTATCAAGTGCAATAATCCTTGGTTTATCTAGCGCAGTAATCCTTGGCTTATCAGGTGCAATAATCCTTGGTTTATCAAGTGCAATATTTGTTTATCAAGTGCAATAATCCTTGGTTTATCAAGTGAAATAATCCTTGGTTTATCAAGTGCAATAATCCTTGGCTTATCAACTGCAATAATCCTTGGTTTATCAAGCGCAGTAATCTTTGGCCTATCAAGTGCAATAATCCTTGGTTTATCAAGTGCAGTAATCCTTGGCCTATCAAGTGCAATAATCCTTGGTTTATCAAGTGCAATAATCCTTGGTTTATCAAGTGCAATAATCCTTGGTTTATCAAGTGCAATAATCCTTGGCTTATCAACTGCAATAATCCTTGGTTTATCAAGTGCAATAGTCCTTGGTTTATCAAGCGCAGTAATCCTTGGCCTATCAAGTGCAATAATCCTTGGCTTATCAAGTGCAATAATCCTTGGTTTATCAAGTGCAATAATCCTTGGTTTATCAAGTGCAGTAATCCTTGGCCTATCAAGTGCAATAATCCTTGGTTTGCCAAGAGCAATAATCCTTAGTTTATCGAGTGCAGTAATCCTTAGTTTTCCAAGTGCAGTAATCCTTGGTTTATTAAGAGCAATAATCCTTGGCTTATCGAGTGCAGTAATCCTTGGTTTGCCAAGAGCAATAATCCTTGGTTTATCAAGTGCAATAATCCTTGGTTTATCAAGTGCAATAATCCTTGGTTTATCAAGTGCAATAATCCTTGGTTTATCAGATGCAATAATCCTTGGCTTATCAACTGCAATAATCCTTGGTTTATCAGATGCAATAATCCTTGGCTTATCAACTGCAATAATCCTTGGTTTATCAAGTGCAATAATCCTTGGTTTATCAAGCGCAGTAATCTTTGGCCTATCAAGTGCAATAATCCTTGGTTTATCAAGTGCAATAATCCTTGGTTTATCAAGTGCAATAATCTTTGGTTTATCAGATGCAATAATCCTTGGCTTATCAACTGCAATAATCCTTGGTTTATCAAGTGCAATAATCCTTGGCTTATCAAGTGCAATAATCCTTGGTTTATCAAGCGCAGTAATCTTTGGCCTATCAAGTGCAATAATCCTTGGTTTATCAAGTGCAGTAATCCTTGGCCTATCAAGTGCAATAATCCTTGGTTTATCAAGTGCAATAGTCTTTGGTTTATCGAGTGCAGTAATCCTTAGTTTTCCAAGTGCATTAATCCTTGGTTTATTAAGAGCAATAATCCTTGGTTTATCGAGTGCAGTAGTCCTTGGTTTATTAATATCAATAATCCTTGAATAATCCAGTGCATTAATCCTTGGCTTATCAAGTGCAACATTCTTTACTATCAAGTGCAATAATCCATGGCTTATCAAGTGCAATAATCCTTGGCTTATCAAGTGCAATAATCCTTGGTTTATCAAGTGCAATAATCCTTTGTTTATCAAGTGCAATAATCCTTTGTTTATCAAGTGCAATAATCCTTTGTTTATCAAGTGCAATAATCCTTGGTTTATCAAGCGCAGTAATCCTTGGCTTATCAAGTGCAATAATCCTTGGTTTATCAAGTGCAATAATCCTTGGTTTATCAAGCGCAGTAATCTTTGGCCTATCAAGTGCAATAGTCCTTGGTTTATCGAGTGCAGTAATCCTTGGTTTTCCAAGTGCAATAATCCTTGGCTTCTTGAGTGCAGTAATCCTTGGTTTGCCAAGAGCAATAGTCCTTGGTTTATCGAGTGCATTAATCCTTGGTTTTCCAAGTGCAATAATTCTTGGCTTCTTGAGTGCAGTAATCCTTGGTTTGCCAAGAGCAATAGTCCTTGGTTTATCGAGTGCAGTAATCCTTGGTTTTCCAAGTGCCGTAATCCTTGGTTTATTAATAGCAATAATCCTTGATTAATCAAGTGCAGTAATCTTTGGTTTGCCAAGAGCAATAGTCCTTGGTTTATCGAGTGCAGTAGTCCTTGGTTTATTAATAGCAATAATCCTTGGCTTATCGAGTGCAGTAATTTAAGTGTTTTTATTTAGTCCTTTAATAAAACCTTTTAATAAAAAATTTTACACTACTACTTTTAAACTACTTAGATTCGAACCTAGGTCGCTGCATTAGCAGTCTGGTCTGTTCAGCTCTAGGCTAGCTCTCATCGAAGTTATCAGTGATGTTGTACCACTTATATAATTCAACACTCACACCAAGTCAGGTAGAGTAAAAAGTCTCACGAAGCAGTTATGACATAATCAATTTCTTAGGCAAGTCAGTACCAGTGTCTATGAAAGTTTACAATATGGTTACGTAATATAAATTCAGTACTGCGCTATGCTTTCACACTCAAAGCTGTGACGCAATTCAATTGAGTGTCAAATTCAGCCAGTACACAGACGATAAATAAAGTGTATTGTGATGCAATCTATTTCAGAATCAGAATTCAACCAGTCAGTTTTTCTGCTAGCATTCTTACGATGCATTTCAAGTCGAAAGAGCTGCTTGACCTTTGCAAAAAAGCATGTTTTTCGAATATTTAATCCCTTTAGCATCAAGCAATTTCTTAGCCACGATGCATGTACTGTCACGGGAAAATTTCTGATCGAACAGTGCAAGTTCGAAGAAAATCGGTTGAGCCGTTTTTGCTAAAATCGATCACACACACACACATACACACACACACATACCGACAGACCATTTTTAGTATATTGGATTGCTAATCTAGCTCACATCACCCAAGTAATAGAATGGATTGCTAATCTAGCTCACAGCAGCCAAGTAATAGAATGGATTGCTAATCTAGCTCACATCACCCAAGTAATAGAATGGATTGCTAATCTAGCTCACATCACCCAAGTAATAGAATGGATTGCTAATCTAGCTCACATCACCCAAGTAATAGAATGGATTGCTAATCTAGCTCACATCACCCAAGTAATAGAATGGATTGCTAATCTAGCTCACATCACCCAAGTAATAGAATGGATTGCTAATCTAGCTCACATCACCCAAGTAATAGAATGGATTGCTAATCTAGCTCACAGCACCCAAGTAATAGAATGGATTGCTAATCTAGCTCACATCACCCAAGTAATAGAATGGATTGCTAATCTAGCTCACATCACCCAAGTAATAGAATGGATTGCTAATCTAGCTCACAGCACCCAAGTAATAGAATGGATTGCTAATCTAGCTCACATCACCCAAGTAATAGAATGGATTGCTAATCTAGCTCACAGCACCCAAGTAATAGAATGGATTGCTAATCTAGCTCACATCACCCAAGTAATAGAATGGATTGCTAATCTAGCTCACATCACCCAAGTAATAGAATGGATTGCTAATCTAGCTCACATCACCCAAGTAATAGAATGGATTGCTAATCTAGCTCACAGCACCCATGTAATAGAATGGATTGCTAATCTAGCTCACAGCACCCAAGTAATAGAATGGATTGCTAATCTAGCTCACATCACCCAAGTAATAGAATGGATTGCTAATCTAGCTCACAGCACCCAAGTAATAGAATGGATTGCTAATCTAGCTCACATCACCCAAGTAATAGAATGGATTGCTAATCTAGCTCACATCACCCAAGTAATAGAATGGATTGCTAATCTAGCTCACATCACCCAAGTAATAGAATGGATTGCTAATCTAGCTCACATCACCCAAGTAATAGAATGGATTGCTAATCTAGCTCACATCACCCAAGTAATAGAATGGATTGCTAATCTAGCTCACAGCACCCAAGTAATAGAATGGATTGCTAATCTAGCTCACATCACCCAAGTAATAGAATGGATTGCTAATCTAGCTCACAGCACCCAAGTAATAGAATGGATTGCTAATCTAGCTCACATCACCCAAGTAATAGAATGGATTGCTAATCTAGCTCACATCACCCAAGTAATAGAATGGATTGCTAATCTAGCTCACAGCACCCAAGTAATAGAATGGATTGCTAATCTAGCTCACATCACCCAAGTAATAGAATGGATTGCTAATCTAGCTCACATCACCCAAGTAATAGAATGGATTGCTAATCTAGCTCACAGCACCCAAGTAATAGAATGGATTGCTAATCTAGCTCACAGCACCCAAGTAATAGAATGGATTGCTAATCTAGCTCACATCACCCAAGTAATAGAATGGATTGCTAATCTAGCTCACAGCACCCAAGTAATAGAATGGATTGCTAATCTAGCTCACATCACCCAAGTAATAGAATGGATTGCTAATCTAGCTCACATCACCCAAGTAATAGAATGGATTGCTAATCTAGCTCACAGCACCCAAGTAATAGAATGGATTGCTAATCTAGCTCACATCACCCAAGTAATAGAATGGATTGCTAATCTAGCTCACATCACCCAAGTAATAGAATGGATTGCTAATCTAGCTCACATCACCCAAGTGATAGAATGGATTGCTAATCTAGCTCACATCACCCAAGTAATAGAATGGATTGCTAATCTAGCTCACAGCACCCAAGTAATAGAATGGATTGCTAATCTAGCTCACAGCACCCAAGTAATAGAATGGATTGCTAATCTAGCTCACATCACCCAAGTAATAGAATGGATTGCTAATCTAGCTCACATCAATAGGATCGATGAATTGTTAATCTAGCATAAATTATAGAATGGATTTTTAGTATATTGGACAGGGACTACTTAAACTAGGGATGGGAAACTGGCCAAATCATACAGAAAATAGTTGAAGGCAGGTTTTTTTCTAGCGCTCCCTAAAATTTATTATTGAACGTATAAGGCAGATTTCTTCGCCATCCTGCACAGAATTTATCCCTCTACAAGATGCACAACTTAGTTTTTGTCAAGATTCATTTTGAAAGTAGCAGTGAGCTTTTTTGTACAGTACCCCCTTTTTCACAGTGTTTTATATAGAGAATGCCTTTTAAAAATCTGCAATCAGACGGCTTTTTGTCTATGGTATAAAACGAATCACTTATACATGTAACACTTGTGTATCAAATGAGTATGAAACGAGCATGGCTTTAGTCTGTCTGAAGACTAATAGAGCCTTGTATGTATATATGAATGAAGAGCTTAGCTAAAGGCGAAAGAAACAAGAAAGCACGCTAGCAAGCCAACGTTTTTCGAGCCAAGCTCACGAGACCCCCATCGGGTGGAAAATGAACGTAGAGCTACCCGGACCGGATGTAGCGAGGCTGCGGCAGCTGCTAGAGCGCAACGAGAACTTGTTCGCCAAGCCCGAGTTCGACCTGGGGCACTACGGAGCTGCTACAGCCCAGGTCGAACTGGAAACGGGAACGCAGCCGCACCGGCAAATCCAAGCAGCGCCGTCTGCCTCTGTCTGTGCGAAACCAGGTGGATAAAAAGATCTTACAGATGCTGGACAGCGGCATCATCGAGCCGTCGTCGTCGCCATGGGCGAGCAACCTGCTGGTGGTCCACAAAAACGTAAAAATGCACGGACTGGCGGCAGCTGAATGCCTGCACGGTCAAGGACCGGTTTAAAACTGCCTTCTATTCGACCCGTGGCCTGACGCAGTTCCGCAAGACGGGCTTTGGAATTTGCAATGCCCAGCGACGTTCCAGCGGCTGATGGAGTTGGTGATTTCCGGTCTGTCCTGGGACTCCGTGCTGACTTACATCAACGACATCATCGTCTTCAGCAGGACCTTTGACGAGCATCTAGTGAGATTTGAGCGCGTTTTTTAACGGCTACGAGATGCGGGTCTCAAACTGCACAATGCGAAGAGCGTGTTCGGCCATCGCCGGGTGCTGTACCTGGGACACCTGATCAGCTAGCAGGAGGATATTGCACCGGACCCTAGCAAGTTTGAGGTCATTCGCAGCATCCCTAGTCCAAAGTCGGTCAAAGAGGTGAAGCAGTTCCTCGGCATGCTGGGGTTCTACCGCCGATTCATCGAAGGGTTCAGCTAGACGGCGAGACAGTGGACAGCCGACAGTGGACGTAGCCAGACGTCCTGCACGATGCGTGAAATCGAGAGACTTCGCATGAACCGGCGACTACGAGCAAGCTCACAGTAAAGGAAAATTGACCGCAAGAAGCAGGCGCAGGGAGTTCTGATTCCTCCGATTTCCTGGAGTTGGTTTCCAGGGGAAGCTGGCATACCGGCCTGAGTGGCTGCTTCCATTTTCTCGACTATGCTCCGCCAGCCTTACACTGCAGTCTCCAAGCTGTGCCTCCCGTGTTCATAACTGTTTTCTGACCATTGCCGAATACTTCTTTCCTGCAGGTCACGACTTTCCAGCAACTGCTGTCTCATGCCGACTGTCGAATTACTTTTTTGAAGACCTTGTCCAGCGCTACAAGACCAAAGACCAAAGTCGGCTGTCCACTGTTGAATGTGCCATGAGTCGAGACTGACTGACACGCGACACCATGTAGAGGTTTATAATACATATTTGTGAAATTTTGAATGCCAATATGTCCACAAAATATACCTAGCAATACGTACGTACAGTCACCGACTGCGACTCTGTGAAAAAAATCGTCTTCTGCTTTCCCTTTGCTCTATTTCCATTGCCCCCCCCCTCCGAATTCACGTGGCTCGGTTTCAGAGTAATTGCAGTGCAACTTTTAGAGTAATGACAAGGAAAATTTCATTTTTTATTCAGTTATTCAAGGCTAATTTTTAGACGACGCAGCAGAAGCGGCTACAAGCTTAACTGAATATAGCGATTATGCTTGTGCAGAAACCCTCGACATTTCAATCAGGCGTTTGCTGTGTAAAATTCCCAAGAAAAAAGGGGGGTCCTGTACAAAAAAGATCACTGCTACTTTCAAAATGAAGCTTGACAAAAACTAAGTTGTGCATCTTGTAGAGGGATAAATTCTGTGCAGGATGGCGAAAAAACCGGCTTTCTACGTTCAATAATAAATTCTAAGGAACACTAGAAAAAACCAGGCTCCAACTATTTTCTGCACGATTTGGCCAGTTTCCCATCCCTAGTTCAAGTAGTCCCTGATATTGGATTGCTAATCTAGCATAAATTATAGACTGGAGTGCTAATCTATATCACATGTTTTGAGTTTAAAACACTTGGCATTTTCGCTGTTCGCCATCGGATCTGGTTGGGCAACTCATGCGATCGATTTCTGTCAAAGAATCAGTCCTGCCCAATCCATTAGTATAATTGGGATGGATGAGCTGTGAAAAATCTGTCGCAGAGCCCCCAGCTGCAGGGGAATTTTCAACTGCGGCTTCCCAGCCTCGCCATGCGGTAATTTAAACGACAATTATTGACAATTTTTCTCCCAATTCATCCCCACCGCGAGAGTGACAATTTTGAGTTTCAAAAACCCTTTCCAGTGGGATCCCGCCACCAACAGCTGCTCAGGAATCTGCTTTTATGACCGGAAGCGGCTCTGACAAACTTTGCTGTCGCCGGATGCGGCTTGCCTGCTTCTAAAAATGATTGAGCAGCGCTGAGTCTTATTCGTCGCTTCACAGAGCTCAGAAAATGGTTTAGCACTTGCTGCTTTAGGAATATGTGTATAGGGATTCCTGTCCGTGACAATGTACACTAGAGTCCGACCTGATACAATGTACATTGGATTCCAACCCGAGACAATGTACATTGGATTTTTTACCCAAGACAATGTACATTAGATTCCAACCCGAGACAATGTACATTAGATTCCAGCACGAGACAATGTACATTGGATTCCAACCCGAGACAATGTACATTGGATTCCAACCCGAGACAATGTACATTAGATTCCAACCCGATACAATGTACATTAGATTCCAACCCGAGACAATGTACATTAGATTCCAACCCGAGACAATGTACATTGGATTCCAACCCGAGACAATGTACATTAGATTCCAGCACGAGACAATGTACATTGGATTCCAACCCGAGACAATGTACATTGGATTCCAACCCGAGACAATGTACATTGGATTCCAACCCGAGACAATGTACATTGGATTCCAACCCGAGACAATGTACATTAGATTCCAGCACGAGATAATGTACATTAGATTCCAACCCGAGACAATGTACATTGGATTCCAACCCGAGACAATGTACATTAGATTCCAACCCGAGACAATGTACATTAGATTCCAACCCGAGACAATGTACATTAGATTCTAACCCGAGACAATGTACATTAGATTCCAACACGAGACAATGTAAATTAGATTCCAACCCGGGACAATGTACATTGGATTCCAACCCGAGACAATGTACATTAGATTCCAACCCGAGACAATGTACATTGGATTCCAACACGAGACAATGTACATTAGATTCCAACACGAGACAATGTAAATTAGATTCCAGCACGAGATAATGTACATTAGATTCCAACCCGAGACAATGTACATTAGATTCCAACACGAGACAATGTAAATTAGATTCCAACCCGAGACAATGTACATTGGATTCCAACCCGAGACAATGTACATTAGATTCTAACCCGAGACAATGTAAATTAGATTCCAACACGAGACAATGTAAATTAGATTCCAGCACGAGACAATGTACATTAGATTCCAACCCGAGACAATGTACATTAGATTCCAACCCGAGACAATGTACATTAGATTCCAACCCGAGATAATGTACATTTAGATTCCAACCCGAGACAATGTACATTAGATTCCAACCCGAGACAATGTACATTAGATTCCAGCACGAGACAATGTACATTAGATTCTAACCCGAGACAATGTACATTAGATTCCAACACGAGACAATGTAAATTAGATTCCAACCCGGGACAATGTACATTGGATTCCAACCCGAGACAATGTACATTAGATTCCAACCCGAGACAATGTACATTGGATTCCAACACGAGACAATGTACATTAGATTCCAACACGAGACAATGTAAATTAGATTCCAGCACGAGATAATGTACATTAGATTCCAACCCGAGACAATGTACATTAGATTCCAACACGAGACAATGTAAATTAGATTCCAACCCGAGACAATGTACATTGGATTCCAACCCGAGACAATGTACATTAGATTCTAACCCGAGACAATGTAAATTAGATTCCAACACGAGACAATGTAAATTAGATTCCAGCACGAGACAATGTACATTAGATTCCAACCCGAGACAATGTACATTAGATTCCAACCCGAGACAATGTACATTAGATTCCAACCCGAGATAATGTACATTTAGATTCCAACACGAGACAATGTACATTAGATTTCAGTCCATGACGATGCACATTAGAATCCATCCGAGACAATGTACATTAGATTTCAGTCCATGACGATGCACATTAGAGTCCACCCGAGACAATGTACATTAGATTTCAGTCCATGACGATGCACATTAGAGTCCACCCGAGACAATGTACATTAGATTTCAGTCCATGACGATGCACATTAGAGTCCATCCGAGACAGTGTACATTAGATTTCAGTCCATGACGATGCACATTAGAGTCCATCCGAGACAATGTACATTAGATTTCAGTCCATGACGATGCACATTAGAGTCCACCCGAGACAATGTACGAGCATATATATTCAACTGCAGCAAAATTTAGGCAGAAAGTTTTTTTACGCAATTTCCAAAACTGAAGAAAATTCCAGATAGATAAATTAATGCTATTCTTACAAGCGTAGCTCTGAGACTCACTCTTCAGCCCCTGATAAAATGCCTCCCGGGTGCTATGTCCTCCTTGAGGCTTCTTTGCATATGCATGAGTTGAATCAGACAGCTTGGAAAGACCATAACGGCATTATGGATATTGCAGCTTAGTGATAGTTGGCATGTAAGCCGCAAATCTGCTGCCAAAATTACATTGTCAGCCGTCCACCAGCAGCCATTGGTTGATGCTCCTTGCTAGAACTACAATCTCTCTCTCTCTGCTTGTTTTCCCACTGTTTATATTCCCCTGCACCAGCAGGCGCCCGCCTGAACTTTATTCCCCAGTCAACCCAATCGCTGGCCAACTTTTTGGCTGAAGGCTGTCGGCACTGGCGCCCTGATAACACAGAGGACCTTTCCAAAACGTTTATATTTCCCATATTTTAACTTGGTGCCTGCTTTGAAAAAATAAACTTTAGAAGTCATCGAGCTTCCAGAATCTGCGGGAGACACGCAGAAATGGCTACTGCATCGCAAGCGCCGAGAACCAAGCAAGAGCAGCAACAGCAGCAGCAGCGGCGGGAGCAGGAGCGCAGAAACACCCTGCGGTTTATAATTAACGAGTTCAATGACTACGGGCACCGGACTACAGTGCACGGCCTAGGCCACATGTACCAGTCAACCGACACCCGCAGGAAGCTGTTCTGGCTCTGCATCACCCTAGTCAGCTGCGGAGCCTGCGCCGTTCACATCTACTTCATCGTGGCCAACTACATGGAGACACCGGTGAACTCCGTCATCTTGCAGGGCCGCATCCGGCAGGAGTTTCCGGACGTGACTTTCTGTAACATGTACCCGATCTCCGAGTCGGTGCAGTACCACGCAGCCAAGGAGATCCACGGGCACATCAGCAACCGATGGAAATACTTCAGCGGCTTCATTCGGGCTGGCAATTTCTCCGCCAATGACAAAGTTGGCCGACTGAAAGTGGCCAGGACCTTCATGCAGATCTTCTGGGCCTCGGAGGACACCAGGGACCTGGCTCATGATGACGATCTGTTTATAGTGCAGTGCAGCTACAAGAACCGACAATGCTCCAACAAGCAGTTCAAGATGGTGCAGAACCTGCGCTACTGGAATTGCTACACATTTGCGCCAAAATTCGATGGAGGCCACGAGGACCGGCAGGTCTACTCCAGTAACGAAGACGAAGGCCTGAGCCTGATTCTCTACACGAATTCGCACCTGCGCAATGTGCATCCCAAGAACGGCCTCACCACGATTCGAGACGTTTACTACGACTACGAGGACGAAATCCTGAACCACCTGGGCGACCAGTCCAACTTCCTGGAGCGCTACCTGGAGAATTACAATCTGTCGCTCAATCAGCTGCTGGCCGGAGACAAGCTGGAGCCGGACGGCATGCGGGTGATCCTGCACGAGAAGGACACCTACCCGCACATGGACATGAACAGCGTCATTGTTGGCAATGGCGACTTCTCTAATATCAACTTCTACATGGAGCGGAAGCTGTCTAAGAACCGACCGGAGCACCCCTGCCGGGTGGAGACCAGCGGCACGGAGGACCGGATGGAGTACATGGCGTACTATCCTGGCAGCAACATCCGCTATCCGGGACCCAGGCCGCCGCCAAACTTCAAGAAGTTCAAACGAGCCCGCCTAGACTACATAGTGGATAAGAGCCAGGCCTTGTTCTGGTCGGCCTGCCATTGCTACACTCACATAATGCCGTTTCAGTGCTTCAACACCGAGCTGTGCTATCACTGCCGCGACGGGACCGACCCGGCCGAGATCGAGCGCACACTGAGGCACATCTGGTGTCACGACCGGGTCTACGAGCACCGACTGAAGCACAAGATCTTCGACTACTTCCGCGATTCGCAGAACTTCCAGCCGTGCAGCGTGAACAACTACAACGTGAAGATGGGCAGCTCGGCTTGGCCTAGCCAGAGGGACATCCAGTTCCTCATCAACCAGTACGTGCTTCCCGCATTCCAGAAGGAGACAGTCGGCGCCAGGAGCTACAACCACATCCTGAAGAACACCAGCGTGGCGCCAATTCACGACATCATCAGTCAGGAGAGCTCCGGCCACGGCGTCAACTGGACAGCTGCGGAGTTCCTGGTGCGCAAGAACTTCCTGAAGGTGGCCATCCACGCCGACAGTCCCACTGGCACGCTGCACGAGGAGGTCGAAAGCTACTCGTTCGCCGAGGCCTTGTCGGAGATCGGCGGGATTTTCGGCCTGTACGCGGGCGTGTCAATTCTGTCCTTCTTTGAGTTTGTGGAGCTCGTCTACCTGATGAGCACCAAGCCGAAGGAGGCGAGGCCGCTGCGGTGTCAGCAGCACCAGTTGCCGGGCTCCTTGGACCGGCGCAGGTCGCCGCTGCGGCCTTCGTCTTCTTCAATGATGCACGCAGCGGCCTCGATTTTTCTAAAGGAGGCGGCCGAGTCGGGCGAACTCGCGCCGGATGAGCTGGACGGCTGCCGACACCTGTTGGGGCTTCCCGCTGCTGACGCGCCAGCTGCTGCTGCCGACGCCCAGGAGGCAGCGACGTTGGCCTAGCGTTTCCCGTTAGCTCGGCCTGGTAAAGTGAACAGTGTGATTAGTGATTAGACATTGTCCAGCTGGATGTGTGTTGGCTGACAATTTTGCTTCCATGTACATTGTCCAGCTGGATGTGTGTTGGCTGACAATGTTGCTTCCATGTACATTGTCCAGCTGGATGTGTGTTGGCTGACAATGTTGCTTCCATGTACATTGTCCAGCTGGATGTGTGTTGGCTGACAATGTTGCTTCCATGTACATTGTCCAGCTGGACTCCTGGATGTGTGTTGGCTGACAATTTTGCTTCCATGTACATTGTCCAGCTGGATGTGTGTTGGCTGACAATTTTGCTTCCATGTACATTGTCCAGCTGGATGTGTGTTGGCTGACAATTTTGCTTCCATGTACATTGTCCAGCTGGATGTGTGTTAGCTGACAATTTTGCTTCCATGTACATTGTCCAGCTGGATGTGTGTTAGCTGACAATTTTGCTTCCATGTACATTGTCCAGCTGGATGTGTGTTGGCTGACAATGTTGCTTCCATTTACATTGTCCAGCTGGATGTGTGTTGGCTGACAATGTTGCTTCCATGTACATTGTCCAGCTGGATGTGTGTTGGCTGACAATGTTGCTTCCATGTACATTGTCCAGCTGGATGTGTGTTGGCTGACAATTTTGCTTCCATGTACATTGTCCAGCTGGATGTGTGTTGGCTGACAATGTTGCTTCCATTTACATTGTCCAGCTGGATGTGTGTTGGCTGACAATGTTGCTTCCATGTACATTGTCCAGCTGGACTCCTGGATGAGTGTTGGCTGACATTTTTGCTATCGTTCATTTTTTAACTGGCAACCAACTATTTAGACTCTTTTCGGAGCCCATTCTATTTGTTCTCTGAATACGAGAATTCGTAGTTTAACTGTGTCCATTTCATCTGTTCTTAGAATTCATTGCATCAATTGTGGGTCGTATCAATCTGAGACAGTTTCGTTTAAAAATGCGTTAAAAATACGATGAGGCGATGGACACAAAGCTGGAATTTTGGTGAACTTCGCGATGCGATTTCAGCTGCGCCAACCAAAATGATGGTTTTTCGCACCTGAAATTCCTAGTACGAGTAGGCTCACCAATATATTTGGTATGTGATCTAACTCCCAGCAGCACTGCAGGGTGGACCCTCGGTACCTTTACTGCTTGAAACGAGCCTAAAAACATTTTTTAAGCGAATCCAACACCAACTGTAAAAATTCATGCCCAACTCCTAAGCCAAGCGTCCTAGCGCGCGTCAAAAACTGCATGCATAACTTCGATCATTTTGATAGTCTATTTAAGCTCGTAAGTACTTTCTAAAAGCCCAAACATCGTTTTTTTCTGTTTCAGTTGTAGAAATTTGCAGCGCAGAGTTCCCGCGTTCGCGAATGCGTAACTTTTTTCTAGGAAATGCGAAAAATATTCCAGCACTGGATAGAATCTGTTCACATGGTGGACGCCAATTATTGCTTTGATTCACTGTCTCTGTGCAGAAGCAAATTCTGAACCTTTCTCATCTATTCAATGCGACCGAACTGCACTACTGTAATCTGAGCAACAAGATATTTTCTTTACGATGAGCAAGGACTCATAATTTGGCGAAGTATGTTGTGCCATTAATTTTTTGTTTTCTTAATCAATTGTTATCACTCTGACCCTTCCATTTCTCTCTATCCTTCCCATTGTCTCTCTCTATCCTTCCCATTGTCTCCCTCTATCCTTCCCATTGTCTCCCTCTATACTTCCCATTGTCTCCCTCTATCCTTCCCATTGTCTCTCTCTATCCTTCCCATTGTCTCCCTCTATACTTCCCATTGTCTCCCTCTATCCTTCCCATTGTCTCCCTCTATACTTCCCATTGTCTCTCTCTATCCTTCCCATTGTCTCTCTCCATCCTTCCCATTGTCTCTCTCTATACTTCCCATTGTCTCTATACTTCCCATTGTCTCTATACTTCCCATTGTCTCTCTCTATCCTTCCCATTGTCTCCCTCTATACTTCCCATTGTCTCTCTCTATCCTTCCCATTGTCTCCCTCTATCCTTCCCATTGTCTCCCTCTATCCTTCTCATTGTCTCCCTCTATCTTTCCCATTGTCTCTATACTTCCCATTGTCTCCCTCTATCCTTCCCATTGTCTCCCTCTATACTTCCCATTGTCTCTCTCTATCCTTCCCATTGTCTCTCTCTATCCTTCCCATTGTCTCCCTCTATACTTCCCATTGTCTCCCTCTATACTTCCCATTGTCTCTCTCTCTATTCTTCCCATTGTCTCTCTCTCTATTCTCCCCATTGTCTCCCTCTATCCTTCCCATTGTCTCCCTCTATACTTCCCATTGTCTCCCTCTATACTTCCCATTGTCTCTCTCTATCCTTCCCATTGTCTCTCTCTATCCTTCCCATTGTCTCTCTCTATCCTTCCCATTGTCTCTCTCTATCCTTCCCATTGTCTCCCTCTATACTTCCCATTGTCACCCTCTATCCTTCCCATTGTCTCCCTCTATACTTCCCATTGTCTCTCTCTCTCTATTGTCTCTCTCTATCCTTCCCATTGTCTCCCTCTATACTTCCCATTGTCTCCCTCTATACTTCCCATTGTCTCTCTCCATCCTTCCCGTTGTCTTTCTATATCCATCCCATTGTCTCTCTATCCTCTTGTTGTAACCCGGGTCGGTTTGGGTGCCCAGTCCCGAGTACAATATATATTATACGTAATATACACGCGTAGTGACGCTCTGTCTGTACTTTTATGGATACGAGCAGGCGTGACGACGCTCTGCAATAATAGTTCGATCTCTCTGGTGTTGTGACACTCAGAGTTCACGCTGCGGCTTGAGGTGTGGTGACACTCTCGAGTGCTTTTAGTCTCGATACTGTAGGTTGTACATACTATATAGAGTAGCCGGTACAGTACTACAATAAGCTATATGCTCTCCCGGCGTTATGACGCTCTGGCAAGAAGAACCCCCTGCAGCCTAACAAGCTCCCCAGAAAAGAATGAACTCAAGCAGCAGGCGGCTTACCAGTGGCCAAATTGCCGTTCGTATGTTTATTGCTCGTAGGTCTCAAGCGCAGGTTCGCACGTTTGTTGATTGGCTCGTAGGTCTCAAGCGCGGCTTCTAATTTCTTCTCAATTCTCAAAGACTCTTTTCAAAGACTGACTTCTCAACTGGGCTCTGTTATCGTAGGTAGCTAATGTCGCTGTTTCTTACTCAAGTCAAGTCTCGCGCTTGCTGTCTCGGAGCACACCAAAACACAAAAAGCACACAGGGAGTGGGCAAGACCCAGAGCCGCACCATAAATAACACACAAACCCTGGGGCAGACGGCCCCACCGGCTAAGCCCAACAAAACAAACAAACTACCCAAAAAAATAGACTGGCCGCGCCGGCCAGCCAATCAAAACCCCGCCTAGGGGGGAGGGGCTGCACCCGCGCCAAAGCTGGCCCGGCCGCAGCCAACCAGCACTGAGCACGGGGTAGGGGCACGGCTGGGGAGGGGCACGCACAAAGCCCGGCCGGCGGCCAGACCCTGCCACGCCCGCCAACCCCCCCCCCAGCCAGCCCCAAAGTGCAACGCGCCCTGCCAACCGACAAGGGCGCATGCAGTACACTCTCAATGCCATTTTGCTTGAACTTGAAGAACTTGAGAAACACATGCAATGTAAAATCGCTGAGAATGTACACGCCTAAATTTAGCACTGCTGTTATCAAACAGAGCACTCTCTACACGTATTTATATTTAAATAAAAATGTTTGTCTTCCCGAATATGTCTATGGAACAAGAAGCTCTTAGAATACGTTTTTAAATGAAAAGAGCATGATCGAACATCCCGAGTCCATTGGCGCACTGCACATTGGACAAGCAAAGCCCTCATGAGCCATGCAGACTCTCAGTGGAATCTCCGACATCACCGACCAAGCTGGAGACGCAGCAGTCGCCGAGTACCAGCCGCCCAAGCCCATGCCAGCCCACCTGCTGGACTGGCGGATTCAGGTTGGCCAGCTCAGCATCCCCGTCAACGGCATGCTGCTGGCTGAGAACTCCGGCTGGTTCTACCGGCACTTCAGCAGAATGGAGGAGGAGGCGGCCACCGCAGCGGCCGGTTCAGCACCAGCGGTGCAGCCGCCGCCAATGGAGCAACGCGTGGTCCGAGTTGACTACAGCCCGCCCGAGGGTCTGCAGCTGGTGCTGCGGTTGATCGGCTGCACAGGCCAGGCCGGTGAGCAGCAGCGGGATGAAGAGTGCGGCTTGATGCAGCGGCCACTGGGACCGGAAGCGCTGGCTGCGCTGGTGCGGGCGGCGCGACACTTCCAGGTGAGGATTGAGATGCGCTACTGAAGGAGCGGTCAGACAGAGTGAAAACAATCGAGTGCTCTCCTGTCTTATTATCATTTACCATTTCTAATTTTGTTTCTGATTTAAAATAAGCTTAGCTACACCAACAGTAACAACAATAACTACAATAACAACAATAACAACAATAACAACAATCACAACAATAACAACAATAACAACAATAACTAAAATAACTACAATAACAACAATAACAACAATAACAACAATAACAACGATAACAACAGTAACAACAATAACAACGATAAAAACAATGACATTAACAACAAAAATAGCAATATAAAGAAAACCAACAATTGACAACTGCAAAAAGACAATAATGCTGCCAAAAATTCACGAATTTAAACATATTCAACATTGAAGTTTTATAAACTCAGTTTAGCATTGTCAAAAAGTGTATACTAACTAGTTACTTCAGGGGCCGTAGCCCAGTAGTCTGGCGCGGCGCTCTGATGTGTCAGCGGCCCAGGCTCGATTCCAAGTGCAGTCACATTAATTTGGGGCTGAATTGGAATCTCGGCTTGGCTCTGCTCGTGCAATTAACGCCCTGAGGGCCAACCCCCAAGGCACAGTGAAGTGTACATGCCTAACGATAAATAAAGTTAGGGCCGCTGTACACTCCTGTGTGAGTGTGTGCCTGCGCGTATGACTGCGTGGACTTCTTGAACTTTAGGTACGTAAAATACTTCTGATTTTCCGATTTTTCTCAAACTTTCGCCAGAGTCTTAGAGGCTGTCCAAAATGATATTAAAGCAAAAAAACGGCAAAAAATTACCTTCAGAGTTAACAGGAGCTCGATTTTTTAATCCCCATGTAATTAGTGATAGTTTGATGCAAGCAGTTTTGGAGAATTGTATGTTTGAAAATAAACTTTTTTAGAATCATGACTTTCAAAGGTAAATATTTTCCACAATTTAACAAATTCATTTTAAAAGAACATTTAGAGGGTTAGAATTTTGACTCCAATAAAAAGAGTGCATTCTAATTTTTCTTCACTCAGTTTGTTATAGTGGAGCGAGAATGCCAAATCAGATTAGTGTTTTTTTTCCATGGAGGTGTTTGATAGGCCTAACTTGCTGAATTTTTAATTTAAGCTTCATTACAATCCCCCAGGACCCCCTCAGTCTCCGAATTATCTACCTAATCTTCAATAGACCCCCATGCCTCTATTGAAGTTTAGGTACGTAAATCAACCCCATGAAGATTCTCCCCACCCTAAAACCCTCATTCCCCATGCCTTGGTGGTTGGTGTTTGTCAGCCACCCCCCGTCAGACCCCCCCTCGGATTCCGAATTATCTACCTAATCTTCAATAGACCCCCATGCCTCTATTGAAGTTTAGGTACGTAAATCAACCCCATGAAGATTCTCCCCACCCTAAAACCCTCATTCCCCATGCCTTGGTGGTTGGTGTTTGTCAGCCACCCCCCGTCAGACCCCCCCTCGGATTCCGAATTATCTACCTAATCTTCAATAGACCCCCATGCCTCTATTGAAGTTTAGGTACGCAAATCAATCCCCATGAAGATTCTCCCCACCCTAAACCCCCATTCCCCATGCCCCGGTGGTTGGCTTTAAGCTACAAAATTATGATCCTATCAAAACTGCAACTATTTTATCTTCCTAAAGTTCAAGAAGTCCGACTGCGTACGTATCCGCGCGCTTGTGTGCCTGCTCAGGGGAGTCCGGTGGAATGGGCAGCAATGCCTCTCGTCGGTTGTGTGCCAATGTCGCTTAAAGTGCGCCAGGGTGCACACAGCCCCTGTCTCTAACTAAACGAACTAATGGTCACTTCCGCTTACCTTTAGCTTCAACCAGTGTGAATAGGTGAAGTTTCGAGTTAATGAAATTTCGACAATTACCGACAACCAACCATTGCGGCAATCGCAGGCCTTCGGCATCCTGGATCTGGCCCTGTCCGAGCCGCTGCGCCAGCTGAATCTGGACAACTGCTGGAGTTACTGGCGAGCTGCCGTGGAGTCCGACTGGCCTCTGCTGCAGGCCGCCGTCCAGTCCTGGCTGGCTGCCAACTTCCTGCCCGCATCTGGCCAGCTGGAATTTCTGCGCCTCCCAGCTGCCGAACTGGTCAGCCTGCTGCGCCATCGCCAGCTGAACATCGACTCGGAGCTGGACCTGCTGGACCCTGTGCAGCGCTGGCTGGACGCCCGCCTGGGGGCCGAGCTCGACAGGGAGACGCCGGCCGCTCTGCTGCGCTGCGTCCGGCAGGGCCGCCTCACGCCTGCGCAGGCAGCCGAGTTCAACCGGTCGCCGCTGCTGCTGCGCTGCGGCCTCAGTCGGGCGGCCGAGCTGCTGGCCGGTGCGTCTTCGTCGTTGTCGTCCGAAGCGAACGAGGCCCGGGTGCCGCACGAGGTGATCTTCGTGTGCGGCGGCTGGGAGGGTCTTCAGAATGATCCCAACTTCGGCCCGTCCGATGCAGTCCAGGTGAGGAGGGAAAGGTATTAAACCTAATCGTAAGCAGGTTTGGTTTCAAGGAAGCAGAATAAATTCACTTTTGTTAATTTTGCAAGACATTTTTGCAACAGAGCTGAAGCAGCGTCACAGGCTGCGTCTCAAGACTGTAGGGCTGTAGCATAAGACAGCGTCACAGGGTGCGTCTCAAGACTGTAGGGCTGTAGCATAAGACAGCGTCACAGGGTGCGTCTCAAGACTGTAGGGCTGTAGCATAAGACAGCGTCACAGGGTGCGTCTCAAGACTGTAGGGCTGTAGCATAAGACAGCGTCACAGGGTGCGTCTCACGACTGTAGGGCTGTAGCATAAGACAGCTTCACAGGCTGCGTCTCACGACTGTAGGGCTGTAGCATAAGACAGCGTCACAGGCTGCGTCTCACGACTGCAGGGCTGTAGCATAAGACAGCGTCACAGGGTGCGTCTCACGACTGTAGGGCTGTAGCATAAGACAGCGTCACAGGCTGCGTCTCACGACTGTAGGGCTGTAGCATAAGACAGCGTCACAGGGTGCGTCTCACGACTGCAGGGCTGTAGCATAAGACAGCGTCACAGGCTGCGTCTCACGACTGTAGGGCTGTAGCATAAGACAGCGTCACAGGCTGCGTCTCACGACTGTAGGGCTGTAGCATAAGACAGCGTCACAGGGTGCGTCTCACGACTGTAGGGCTGTAGCATAAGACAGCGTCACAGGCTGCGTCTCACGACTGTAGGGCTGTAGCATAAGACAGCGTCACAGGGTGCGTCTCACGACTGTAGGGCTGTAGCATAAGACAGCGTCACAGGGTGCGTCTCACGACTGTAGGGCTGTAGCATAAGACAGCGTCACAGGGTGCGTCTCACGACTGTAGGGCTGTAGCATAAGACAGCGTCACCAACAGAATCCAGAGGGCAGTCGACGAAACGCCGAGACTGCGCCTGTCTTCGCCAATGGGACTCCCGCAGTGTCAGCAGCAGCACCTCCTGCAGCGACTCTGTCAAATAAAGAAATGCATTTGCTAACCCTGTGTGGCAGGAGAGTTTCCAAACCTGTAAAAAATGTCAATACAAGACAAGACATGATTTCAACTAAGTTGTTGAGTTCGAGATTCTTGATCACAGCCTGCTCCTGCTCACCGAACCGCTACCCAGATATTCAACTACCAGGAGCGAGCCTGGGCCAGGCACAGCCAGCCGACCGGCCCGGTGCTGGGTTGCGGCCACGCCTACTCCGGCTGTGTGCTGCTCGGCCACCGGGTCTACGTTGTCGGCGGCTACGTGCAGAACCGCGCCACCGGCTATCAGGGCCCGACGGCCGGCGTTAAAGCGTTCGATTTGCGCCGGCAGCGCTGGGAGCCGAGGGCCAACATGCACCATCAGAGGAACTACGTGAGCGCGGCGGAGTTGGACGGCTTCATCTACGCTGTAGGCGGGCACAACGGCCGGGGCCGCCTGAACACAGCAGAGCGGTACTGCCCGACTGCCAACCGCTGGAAGATGATCGCCAATATGCTGCAGGTGAGGCTGTCCAGGGTCTGGGTACGGTGAACTAATTCATCGGAAATCCTGAGTAAGTTAGTTAGTCAGTCAGTCAGTTAGTTAGTTAGTTAGTTAGTTAGTTAGTTAGTTAGTTAGTTAGTCAGTCAGTTAGTTAGTCAGTCAGTTAGTTAGTTAGTTAGTTAGTTAGTCAGTTAGTTAGTTAGTTAGCTAGTTAGTTAGTCAGTTAGTTAGTTAGTTAGTTAATTAGTTAGCTAGTTAGTTAGTCAGTTAGTTAGTTAGTCAGTCAGTCAGTTAGTTAGTTAGTTAGTTAGTTAGTTAGTTAGTTAGTTAGTTAGTTAGTTAGTTAGTTAGCTAGTTAGTTAGTTAGTTAGTTAGTTAGTCAGTTAGTTAGTTAGTTAGTTAGTTAGTTAGTTAGTTAGTTAGTTAGTTAGTTAGTTAGTTAGTTAGTTAGTTAATTAGTTAGTTAGTTAGATAGTTAGTTAGTTAGATAGTTAGTTAGTTAGTTAGTTAGTTAGTTAGTTAGTTAGTTAGTTAGTTAGTTAGTTAGTTAGTTAGTTAGTTAGTTAGTTAGTTAGTTAGTTAGTTAGTTAGTTAGTTAGTTAGTTAGTTAGTTAGTTAGTTAGCTAGTTAGTTAGTTAGTTAGTTAGCTAGTTAGTTAGTTAGTTAGTTAGTTAGTTAGTTAGTTAGTTAGTTAGTTAGTTAGTTAGTTAGTTAGTTAGTTAGTTAGTTAGTTAGTTAGTTAGTTAGTTAGTTAGTTAGCTAGTTAGTTAGTTAGTTAGTTAGTTAGTTAGTTAGTTAGTTAGTTAGTTAGTTAGTTAGTTAGTTAGTTAGTCAGTTAGTTAGTCGGGCGCGTTACCCAGCACCTACTCGGCCCCTTAATTGTATAAACTGGACAGACTAAAAAAGCAGCACAAGTCAACCATGGAAACCCAGCACAATAAATCACCATGGCAACCTGAACGCGCCCGATCTCAGGTGCGCAGCGACGCGGGCTGCGCGGGCCTCCAGGGCCATCTGTACGTGTGCGGCGGCTTCAACGGGCATCAGTTCTTCAGCTCCGTGGAGCGCTACGACCCCCTGGCCGACCAGTGGACGTACGCCACCGCGATGCAGAGCGTTCGCTCAGGCGTCTCCGTCAGCGTCTGCGACGGCCAGCTCTACGCCCTGGGCGGCAACAACGGAAACAGCCGCCTAGCAACCGTGGAGCGCTACGACCCGGAGCTCAATCAATGGTCGCCAATGCCGCAGATGCTCACCCAGCGGAGCAACTTCAGCGCAACGCTGTTGCGTGGCGAAATCTACGCAATCGGCGGCTGGTCGGACCAGACCAACACCACCGTCAGCGTGGTGGAGAAGTGGCGCCCAGGACCTGCGGCAGCCTGGGAGATGGCGCCAAGTCTGCCGCTGCCCGCCTCCGCAAACTGCTGCTGCAGCGTGACTGGCCTCAGCCTCATCGAGAGTCTGCTGACCCCGGCTGACCCCCCACCGCCGCCGCCTCCGCCGCCACCGCCACCACCGCCGCCGCAGCAGCAGCTGCCCAACGAGCTAAGTTCATCGTCCAACTGAACTTTTCACCAATGGTATAATTAATAATACAGCAATTTTGTTATATTTATAACTCGTTTAATCTAACGAAAACTCTTTGCGCCAACCTCTTGTGTTAAATTGATTTTCAGTCAGAATCGGAGCTCACAACGGGAACGAAATTAAATTTTGTTTACTTTTTGTTTTTAAACAGTACTGTATGTCCAACTCGTAATACATGATTGGCGATATTTTTGCACAACTACTAAATAAAATAGCTGTTATGTTGGCGGAAAAACCTGCTTGAGCCTTATTTAAAGTTTCTTTTACTCTTTTGTTTGTTTAATCACAGTTTTGGAAATCTCAGAACCAAAGTGTCGTTTGGATCCAACAGTTTCTAAGAAAACTCTCAGACCCCAAAGTGCCGTTTGGATCCAACAGTTTCTAAGAAAACTGAATCTCCGAAGTGCCAGTTGGCATCCAACAGTTTCTAAGAAAACTCTCAGAACCCAAAGTGCCAGTTGGCATCCAACAGTTTCTAAGAAAACTCTCAGAGCCCAAAGTGCCAGTTGGCATCCAACAGTTTCTAAGAAAACTCTCAGACCCCAAAGTGCCATTTGGCATCCAACAGTTTCTAAGAAAACTCTCAGACCCCAAAGTGCCAGTTGGCAGCAATCAGCTTCTAAGAAAACTGTAAATTTCTGGTTCAAGTCTAAATAAACTGTCAAAGACGAAAAAAGCACTTTACTTTTACGAACCTGTTAAGCCAAGCAAATGAACTATTAGCCCCCCCATCAGCTTTAATTTGTTATAACGTAACTAGTTGGAACTTGCTTGAAATTGGAACTGCAGGAGGGCCCCACGGGGGTAGGTTTAGAGAGAAGCAGAGCAACAGTGGCCATCCTAGACTGCACTGTGCACTAACCCTTGCTGCCCGAAGCTGTCAGTCAAGCCATCCGCGTCATTGCGCAAAGTTTATGATGGTGCTAAAAGTGCACTTGGCTTAGCTAGCCATGCAACTTAACTGGCTCTTACTCGTAGTTCCACTGGCTGCTGCTGCTGCCAAAACTGACATTTGCTCCACGGGGGGATTTTTCTGCGAAATGTAAAATCTATGAAGAAGTAAGTGACTCGAATGGGGGAGCAAAATTATTGTACATGTAAGAATATGATGACCATTTCAGGTTAATACGAGGCTTAACAACGGAGATCGATTGTAGGTTGTGTGGTGCTCCTGTCCTGTTCTAGTAAAGTTTTAAGCGTATTGTAGTCGTGGATTAACGTTTATGGTATACAGGTTCTTAGGTTTTTTCAGGGTTCCGAGGTGGTCGATAGGAGTCCCAGGTATTTATCTGGTCTCCGAGGTGGTCGATAGGGGTCCCAGGTATTTATCTGGTCTCCGAGGTGGTCGATAGGGGTCTTAGGTGTTTATCTGGGTTCCGAGGTGGTAGATTGAGGTCCTAGGTGTTTATCTGGGTTCCGAGGTGGTCGATTGGGGTCCCAGGTGTTTATCTGGGTTCTGAGATAGTAGATTGGGGTCCTAGGTGTTTATCTGGGTTCCGAGGTGGTAGATTGGGGTCCCAGGTGTTTATCTGGGTTCCGAGGTGGTCGGTAGGGGTCCCAGGTGTTTATCTGGGTTTCGAGGTGGTAGATTGGGGTCCCAGGTGTTTATCTGGGTTCCGAGGTGGTAGATTGGGGTCCCAGGTGTTTATCTGGGTTCTGAGGTGGTCGGATTAAAAGTGGATTAAAATCATGGTGCGGTCACAAGAATTCAGGAAGTCAAGAAATTATAAGTGACGGTCAACTGAGAGGTCAAGTAGGTAGATTCCTCCGAGTGAGGCGGGCTTAAAGATATCCAGGTTGATGTAAATGCTCCAAAAAAGAAGCCAAAAGGCAAACGACATGGCGAACGGACATAGCAGTCGCTGCGGTTCCAGCAAAAATGACAAAAAGCTCATTAAGATGAAGAGTCCATTGAGCTCGCTGAGGTCACTCGAACTCCAGCTCCAGCCCGGTGCCGGCCATCTCAGCCTGGTAGATCCGGTCGAACTGTTCGCTCTGGCTGACGGTGAAGAACCGCTTCCAGTCTCCCACCTTGCCGCTGCGCATGAAGCTGAACGAGTCCAGCATGCCCGGCACCCCGCTGTAGTTGGTCGCCGGGTTTTCCTTCATCGCGTCGAAGCTCAGCGCATTGGCCAGCCGTTTGACGTCGTCCTGACCGACTTCAACGCCCAGAAATTCGGCCACCCGGGGAATTTCTAGGGCCGGCCGGCGCACCAGGTCCTCGAACTTGACCAGCAGCAAGTCCGGCCGGTCGCGCTGCGCCCACCAGGCCTTGGCCACGCGGAACCAGTCCCCGGCCACGATCCAGCCGTCCATCCACATGTCGAAGAAGCTGGAGAAATCCCACGGCCAGGGCCCGTAGTCCACGACGCCCTTGTAGAAGTGATAATATGACACCAGGACGTCCTTGGGATTGCGCAGGACGTAGATTGTCTTGAAGCCGGGGCCCGGGGCTGCCTCGATGCGCGGCCCGATGATGTGGTAGGGCAGGTGCGTCTTGATGATGCGCGGCCGCGGCATCTCGGGCAGGTACTGCATGGGGTAGCAGCCCTCGGGGTGGCCGGGAAACTGCGAAGTCCAATTCTCCTCGAGGAACGGGACTCGTTCGAACACGCGGCTGGCCTTGGCGCCGGCGAAGTCCAGGTTGTGACGCAGCAGCCAGGCGAGCTCCTGCATCAGCGTGGTGCCGCTCTTCGGGAATGTCGCGATGAGCAGGTCGTCGGGCAGGAATTCGAACTCCTGCTCGACCAGCTCGATGTTGCGTCGTGTGGTCCAGTGCACGAAGAGGACGTCTTTGTAGACGAACTCGTTCATCATCTTCGGATACTTCGGATTGAGCTGGCTCATCTCCACGGGAGCCGCCTTGGTGTCCACGGCGTCTGTCTTGGAGTCCTCGGTTGTCTTCTGCATCTCTTCAGTCTGCTGCTTGATGGACAATTGGCGAAAGAAACGGTTAAACGAAAAGTTACTCAACTTTATCTGATCTCATTGTTTTGAAGGGCTACTTTTCGTGAGAAAGCACTGAGTGCAATTACCCAGCCACATGAGATTTTTTTGATAAAAATTAAGCCCAGATATTTTCGACAGGCTAGAGCTCTGAGGCTTCTCATGCCACTCCAGTTACAACTGAACTGCAGAAGTCACAGCTTAATTCAGTCCTGTCCAAGCCCTGTGGTACTCAAGCCAAGCTCAGTGCGCTCATAAATGAAAAAAATTTGAGTTGTAACGCATTCTGCACAGCTAGCTAGTTGTGACTAGTGTTGCTCCTCGTGAATGAAGTCGATTCACGTTAGTGAGCCAGCCATGGAATTCCTCACGGCAGATCTGGAGTGAGAAACTACCGCCTGAGTCTACATGTAGATTTCTTTTTAGCGTAGAGTCGCATAGTGTACTAAAGAGAATCAGCACGACAGTTTCCACTCCAGATACCATGTCTAGAAAACCATGGTTAATTTATAGTTATTCAGAACTCAAGATCGGCATCGATTCCCTAAACTCTAGGCCCAATGCACAGCAGTTCCTTGTTCAGCATGAAAGGTACAGAACGCCATGGTTTTTACGGCAATATCAAATCCAGTTTCAGGGACACTCGATACTCCATAGTTTCCAATCCAGATCATAGGTCTAAATTCCATGGCCCATGGGCTGGCGCACAAACAGCTGCTCAAGGCTCCGCAACAAGCCCCGCTCGGCAGGGGAAACTTATGGGAGGGGGTGGTAGGGGGCTGGGGTTGGCGCACCTCCAGCGTGGCAAGTCAGCCTCGTGTTGCACGGAGTTCAACTCTCAACTTAGTGCCTGTTTTTTCCTCCCATTCCTTCCCGCAATAAACTTGACTCAACTGTGCGAATCTCGATTCGCCTTCGTCAAATTTTTGCGCACGCGCTGGGAGGGGAGGAGGGATTGGCGAAGCTCCGTCTGCCTTTGGGGTCATAAAACTACTCGTAAGCACGTGTGGTCTGGCTGCTCAACCAGAACCTCAGATCAAATCGGAGACCAGAGACTAGAGACCGGAGAACAGAGACCGGAGACCAGAGACAAGAGACCAGAGATCAGAGATCAGAGACCAGAGACCAGAGATCAGAGACCAGAGACCAGAGACCAGAGATCAGAGACCAGAGACCAAAGACCAGAGACCAGAGACCAGAGACCAGAGACCAGAGATCAGAGATCAGAGACCAGAGACCAGAGATCAGAGACCAGAGACCAGAGACCAGAGATCAGAGACCAGAGACCAAAGACCAGAGACCAGAGACCAGAGACCAGAGACCAGAGATCAGAGATCAGAGACCAGAGACCAGAGATCAGAGACCAGAGACCAGAGATCAGAGACCAGAGACCAGAGACCAGAGAACAGAGACCAGAGACCAGAGACCAGAGACCGGAGACCAGAGACCAGAGACCAGAGACCAGAGACCGAAGACTCAAGCATCAAGAAGAAGTGCGTCTCATAGGAGAACATGTCTTATTCTAGGTAAATACTATTTTTTGTTTTACAAAATCGCCTTGCATTTTGATTGACTACGTTCCTTCTTTTAGATGAATTCTAGAGAAGGAATGATATTTAATCCAAAAACTTACCCTCAAGAAACGAATTGAAAGTACAGAAATCTTCGTCGTGTTTTATCGCTCGTTTCTTAAGCTCCTTCTGGTCGATAGAATTATCTGGATTTATACCGTACTCGCTAAGTGTGAGTCGTGACTGGCTATTCAGGTTGGGTCGGATGTGCCGTCAAACCAGTGTGCGTCAAGATGAATGGGAGATTTGACTCTGGTCTGCGCGGGATCTGCGTTCAGGAAATGCCCCGTCTTGAGCGCTGGGGTTTCCAGTTTGTGCTTCGCGGACACGGGCTAGAAGTACAGTAAGGAGTTCAGTAGCCACCACAGAATGGGATAGATTCAGATGAGTTTACAACAGAATGGGATAGATTCAGATGAGTTTACAACAGAATGGGATAGATTCAGGTGAGTTCACAGAATGGGATAGATTCAGGTGAACTCACTGACACAGAATGGGTTAGATTGCTTGAGCTTTTCATTCCAATCAGATGTGAGGGTGCAATTACATATTAGTTGCCCAGCTGCAAGGGTCAGGGTTCTTGGCCTTTTGTCAAACACCGTGCTCAAGCAGGGTATTCGTCACTACTCACAGTGACGCTATAACAAGCTCAGTTGTGGTAAACAGGGAGAGCGTACGACTTACTTCACTGATTTAAGCGAGACCATTTGTGAGTTTCGTGATCCTAATAGAGTTCTTTAAAACCGGAGTCAGCCAGAGCATGACCACCTGCTGATTTCTTAGCGACTGTTGGCGACTTGGCTTGGCAAACTGGAAAATTGCGGCTCAACCCCTTTGGGGAGTCATTGATCTTCGCCCCTCCACCCACACTCTCGCTCTGCTTCTACTCGGCAAGGCTGAATGCTGCAGACCAAGCAACCTCCATTATGGGGGGGGAGACTCTGGTAACAGAGGGATAGGGTTGAGAAGACAGCTTAAAATGAGACGTTGAACTCTATACTGTAGAAGAGCAACGTAGGGACAGCCGATCGGAGGTCTCCCAGTCTTGGCAGCTGACTCTGCTGATCGACCGTGAGGTGAAAAATACTGCTTTAGGATTGACTGAACAGCATGGCACTGACGGCGGAAGAGGAAAGCCATCCTGTGTAAGAGTGGGAGTGTCTAACGTAACTTTGAGCACGAAAACCTACGTCTGGGTTGGTCCTGGCATTCCCTTGACCAGCCACCGGTTTACTGACTGGTTTGGTCCTGCCATTCCCTTGACCAGCCACCGGTTTACTGACTGGTTTGGTCCTGGCATTCCCTTGACCAGCCACCGGTTTACTGACTGGTTTGGTCCTGCCATTCCCTTGACCAGCCACCGGTTTACTGACTGGTTTGGTCCTGCCATTCCCTTGACCAGCCACCGGTTTACTGACTGGTTTGGTCCTGTCATTCCCTTGACCAGCCACCGGTTTACTGACTGGTTTGGTCCTGCCTTTCCTTTGACCAGCCACCGGTTTACTGACTGGTTTGGTCCTGTCATTCCCTTGACCAGCCACCGGTTTACTGACTGGTTTGGTCCTGGCATTCCCTTGACCAGCCACTGGTTTACTGACTGGTTTGGTCCTGCCATTCCCTTGACCAGCCACCGGTTTACTGACTGGTTTGGTCCTGCCTTTCCTTTGACCAGCCACCGTTTACTGACTGGTTTGGTCCTGGCATTCCCTTGACCAGCCACTGGTTTACTGACTGGTTTGGTCCTGCCATTCCTTGACCAGCCACCGGTTTACTGACTGGTTTGGTCCTGCCTTTCCTTTGACCAGCCACCGGTTTACTGACTGGTTTGGTCCTGTCATTCCCTTGACCAGTCACCGGTTTACTGACTGGTTTGGTCCTGGCATTCCCTTGACCAGCCACTGGTTTACTGACTGGTTTGGTCCTGCCATTCCCTTGACCAGCCACCGGTTTACTGACTGGTTTGGTCCTGCCTTTCCTTTGACCAGCCACCGTTTACTGACTGGTTTGGTCCTGGCATTCCCTTGACCAGCCACTGGTTTACTGACTGGTTTGGTCCTGCCATTCCCTTGACCAGCCACCGGTTTACTGACTGGTTTGGTCCTGCCTTTCCTTTGACCAGCCACCGGTTTACTGACTGGTTTGGTCCTGTCATTCCCTTGACCAGTCACCGGTTTACTGACTGGTTTGGTCCTGGCATTCCCTTGACCAGCCACCGGTTTACTGACTGGTTTGGTCCTGCCTTTCCTTTGACCAGCCACCGGTTTACTGACTGGTTTGGTCCTGCCATTCCCTTGACCAGCAAATTGTCACCAAGCTGGTTGGTTCTGCAGAAAGCCCCAACCCCCCCCCCGCAATTGAAGCCCAGCCCAGCAGCACAGGCGAAGGGAGCTCTGGGCCTGGCTGATCCTGGGCTGCGCAGCCACCAACGTCATCTTCCTCGGCGGCAAGCGACGCGCATTCGGCGTCTTTGTTGCCCAACTGCACGCCGAGTTCAACGGGACGATCTCCCTCGCCGAGCTCAACTGGATTGGCGACTCCTACGCCGCCGTAGGCTACATGACCACAACGCTGAGCACCTCCGTTATCCTGAGCAGTGGCCGGCGCTTCCAGTTCTTCCAGATGCTGGGCACCCTGGCCATCCTGCTCGCCTGCATCACTAGTGCGTTCGTGCCGAACCCGCACTGGCTGTTCCTGACGCACACCGTCTTCCACGGCGTCGGCAGCTCGCTGATCCTCAGCACAGTCGGCCTGGTAGTCAACGAGCACTTCGACAAGCAGCATCCGTACCACATCCTTGCTACGACTCTCGTGTCTGGCGGTTCAATCGCCTCCATCCTGTTCGTGCAGCTGTACGCTTACTTGATCGAACTGTACACCTGGCGAAACGCCTTCATCATTCTTGGCGTCATTTACTTTTTCGTCAACATTTCTGGCAGCATTTTCTTCACTAAACGCGAAGAACTGCCGCCCTATTCCAGCAACAAGCAGTGCTTCGGCGCCTTCTGGGAGGTGGAACGCTCCAAGGTGCCCTACCTGCTGTTGTGGTTCCTCGACCGCGTCATGACCAGCATCGTGACGTACGGCATGTTGCTGAACCTGGCCGACTACGTGCGCAGGCGGGAGTCGTCGCTGACTAAAAGCTCGCACCTGACTTTGCTATTCGCTTCCGGAGAGGCTTCGACCTACGCCATCGCAGCCGTGCTGGCCATCGCTACGAAAGACTTTCTCAAAGGCCGGCTAAAGTACATCCTCAGCGTCACTACCTTCATCATGGCCTGCAGCCTTGTCTACTGGGAGGTGGTGGCTTCTAACAAGACTCTGAGCTACATCCTGGCCTACATCTCCGGCTTCTGCATGGGACCCAGCATTACATTTTTGTTCCCGGCTGGCGAGGAGATGACCACCTTGCCCGGACACCTGGCCTACCCGTTCAGCCTGGCCGGCATGGGGGTCGGCATGGCGCTGTCGCCCTCGGTCACTGCCATGATCGCCGAGCGCTACGAATATCGATACTTCTTCGTCATCCAGGGCTTCCTGATATTCATCAAGTTCCTGGCACTACTGCTCATCATCATCATGCTCAAGGCGGCCAGTCGCAGGGACCGTTACGAGCTGCTCAAGCAACTCGACGTGGAGACCGCGACCCAGCAGCAGCAGCAGCTGGAGCACGATCCCGAGGCCTACTCGGAGCTGGAGCGTGGCGACATCGCCGTTGGACGCCGGACTGCAGCGACCATCGTGAATAGCAAAATCAACTAAACTGATCGGGATGGAGTGAGGTGAACGGCAGCACTCAAAGTACAGGGATGGAGTGAGGTGGGTGGCAGCACTCAAAGTACAGGGATGGAATGAGGTGGGTGGCAGCACTCAAAGTACAGGGATGGAGTGAGGTGGGTGGCAGCACTCAAAGTACAGGGGTGGAGTGAGGTGGGTGGTAGCACTCAAAGTACAGGGATGGAGTGAGGTGGGTGGCAGCACTCAAAGTACAGGGATGGAATGAGGTGGACGGCAGCACTCAAAGTACAGGGATGAAGTGAGGTGGGTGGTAGCACTCAAAGTACAGGGATGGAGTGAGGTGGGTGGCAGCACTCAAAGTACAGGGATGGAGTGAGGTGGGTGGCAGCACTCAAAGTACAGGATTGCTTCAGTTCACCCAGCTGTAAAATGGGTGCCAGCATTAGCTGGGGTAATTGAGGGTGTGTGTGGCGACCCCCCAGTCTTGGACTGAACAGCCGTGCCGTACGCAACCTTCAGATGCGCCGCGCAATAGCTGCGGCTGAGCTGTCGGTTGCACATCTGCCCATTACGGCAGGTGCAATCAATTCTTATTATTACTTCTGCTTGCTCGGATTTGTCTTTACTAGAGAAATCATCCCTGCCCAGAAGTTCAAGCATGTTTTCTATTTAGCGTATAAAAAACTTCAATTTTAATTTGTTATTCAGCATTTTAACTAAGCTGTTCATAAACTCTCCAATATTTTATGAAGACGTTTCAGTCCTAAACGTAATTTCAGAACGAGTTGGAAAGATTTAGAAAGGAAACTGAGGCCTTTGATGCTCCATCTGATTTCACCCCCCCCCCCAATTTCGAGTGCTTTTGAATTGCTTTTCTTCCAAATTTGGTGCAAGTCTGACTTATTTTGCTTCCTCCGTGCGAATTTAGAATTTTAAAATTACGTGAACTCGTTTCTGGCATTTTAATTAATCGTACGCTCTAATAAACATGCAATATAATGTTGAATATAAATATTTGCAAACACAAACGTATTTAAAGCAGGCAAGCGAGACCGTAAAAAACACGGGCAAAAATGAGACGCATTCTTTAAAAAGCTTTCAAAAAGAGTTACTTTTTCTTCGAAATAAAACATCGCTTTCATTCATCTGTTGAACAAATACACACAAACACTACTGCCCACTAGCCTAGTAGTAGTTGAGTGCAAGCATGACAATTATAAATTTACAAAAAACGTGAGAAAATATAAGAGCATTTTAATAAAGCGTCTACAAAAAGCAAATGTGAAGTAAATAAGCAATCAAGCTTGCGTACCTGCAGCAGGTGTGCGAGAACTGTGTTTCACTAGCTGTGCTAAGAATAAGCACTACACACATTCGAACACTGCTTTACACAAGCAAAATATTAAACAGAAATCAAAATAGTGAGAACAGTTAAACAGACATTTATTTCACGAATAGCCTTGAAGCGACGCAAAGCATTGAATTTTAAAATCACAAATTTGTACTTTTAGCAAAAAAGCACACTGCAGCTACAACTGGACACTGGAGACGGCTACGGATAAGCAGCAAAAAAGCAACAAAAACATTTCTGCAACTGGGGCGGAGGTGCGCCTTTCTTTACAAGGATCAACAAGACGTGTTGAAACGGAGCAACAGGGTGCGGGCGGCTATGACTCTCTAATCATGAATTATTAATCGAGACATGACTCAAAATATATTGATATAATAAGATAGAAAAGTGTGTTTCAAACTGCATGCATCGAATTTAAAAGCTTGTTCAACATCAGATAAGAATGTCCTTCTTGCCGAACGCGTCATAGTGAAGGGGCGCAACCGAGCTGAGCGCGGCGGCATGCAGCGAGTCATAATTGGCTCCCGGCAGCATTAGGGAGGCCAAGCTCGACTGGGGGAGCGAGTCCACGTAGCCTAGCAACGGGGGTTGGCGAGCTGGCGAGTTAATGACGGCTCATCAAAGCCATGTTCTTCTATGGACAGTTGCACGGTCACTCATGGATCACTCATGGGTCACTCATTGGCTCATGGGTCACTCATTGGCTCATGGGTCACTCATTGGCTCATGGGTCACTCATTGGCTCATGGGTCACTCATTGGCTCATGGGTCACTCATTGGCTCATGGGTCACTCATTGGCTCATGGGTCACTCATTGGCTCATGGGTCACTCATTGGCTCATGGGTCACTCATTGGCTCATGGGTCACTCATTGGCTCATGGGTCACTCATTGGCTCATGGGTCACTCATTGGCTCATGGGTCACTCATGGGCTCATGGGTTACTCATTGGCTCATGGGTCACTCATGGGTCACTCATGGGTCACTCATGGGTCACTCATGGGTCACTCATGGGTCACTCATGAGTCACTCATGGATCACTCATGGGTCACTCATGGGTCACTCATGGGTCACTCATGGGTCACTCATGGGTCACTCATGGGTCACTCATGAGTCACTCATGGGTCACTCATGGGTCACTCATGGGTCACTCATGGGTCACTCATGAGTCACTCATGGATCACTCATGGGTCACTCATGGGTCACTCATGGGTCACTCATGGGTCACTCATGGGTCACTCAGACAAGTCACTCAACTCACCAAAGTTCAGTCGGATCGGCGGCGCCCCGAAGCCTGGTGGCGGCACCGGCTTCGACAGGCAGGAAGCTGCGGCCGCCGCCGCGGCAGCCCGTTTGGCTGCCTGGTGAAGAAAGTCGCCGCTGGTGCAGCCGCCGCCCCGGCCGATGCTGCCTCCGGTGCTGGACGACGCTCCGGATGATGAGGAGGCGGTCGAGGCAGTCGCCGTGGCAAAGCGCGCCTGACCGGCTGTCCGAGGCCGCTTGGCCGGACAGGCAATGGCGGCCGGCTCCGAGTTGACGCAGAATTTCAGACTGTCCGGCAGGCGGCCGGCCAATCCGCGCCGGATCTCCTCTGCCGCCAGCTCGCGCAGCTCGGCGCAGGCCTGGTCGCTGTAGAAGGCCGAGCCCGGGGTGGCCACCACGTTCGGGCAGTCCTTCAGGGCGCCTGCGGTAGCGGGGAGCAGAGGGGAGAGGTGTTGTCGGACATGGACAAGTAAATTGGCCCAGGACCTGTAGCTCCCGCCCATGAGGGCCAACTCCCAAAGGCACAGAGGCGAACATGCCTGACAGTGAGAAGTCAGAGCCGCTGTACACCCTGCGTGAGCGTGTGCGTGCTGCGAGTGATTTTCACCTGACAATACACCTTTGCTCCAGTTAAAAATTCACAAGAGCTTCTGGCAATTTTAGTGCTAAAAATGCTAAATCTTTTTGCCCACACTATTAAAGAGATTCGCTTTGCATTCTTTTCTGGCTACTTTCGTTAGTAGGCAATTGTCATTTGTGTTTAGTATAGCCTAATTATGGAAAAAGTCTAAAATAATAAATAAACTCACACAGCTACTTCGTATTCTAAGAAGCACGATTGACATGATTAATTATAAAAGTTTTGCATAACCATTTTGGGTATCTGACCCAATAATATAATCATAAATCATGCTAGAGCAGGTGACTTTATGAGCAGCTCACCATTCTCAACGTCAATGGCGCAGCGGTTGGGCAGGTCGAGCGCAAGGCCGCGGACAATACCGTCGCGTAGGGCGTCGGCCACTGCGGCCTCGTCCATCAGCGCGGCGGAGCAGGTGTTCACCAGAAAGAAGCCTGCGGAGACCACGGGCAACCACGGAGATAGCGTTGGAATAAATTGGTCAATAAACTCTGCTGCAACATAGGCTCTTCTCCTGGACTGATTGACAACATTCCTGTTTAGTTTCAACACTCACCTGTCTTTTTGGCGCATCGAATCGCCTGCTCGCTGATGAGTCTGCGAGTGCCCGGCCCATCCGGGCAGTGCAAACTCACGCAGTCGCTGGCCGCCACCAGCTCCTCAATGCTGCCGGCCCTGCCGACGCCGAACGAGCTCTCGACGCCTTCGGCCAGGTTTGGATCGAACACCACAACCTGGAAGCCAAAAGCCCGAGCTCGGATGGCCACAGCGGTGCCGACTCGGCCTGAGAAGAAAGAATTAAGTGCCAGAAATGCTATAGGCTTCATTTTGTCTAGGGCCTAGGCGGAGGAGAGGGCGGTTCTGGGTGTGAAACAGATTGAGATGAGTTCATTTTGTCTAGGGCCTAGGCGGAGGAGAGGGCGGTTCTGGGTGTTAAACAGATTGAGATAAGAGTTCATTTTGTCTAGGGCCTAGGCGGAGGAGAGGGCGGTTCTGGGTGTGAAACAGATTGAGATAAGAGTTCATTTTGTCTAGGGCCTAGGCGGAGGAGAGGGCGGTTCTGGGTGTTAAACAGATTGAGATGAGTTCATTTTGTCTAGGGCCTAGGCGGAGGAGAGGGTGGTTCTGGATGTTGAACAGATTGAGATAAGAGTTCATTTTGTCTAGGGCCTAGGCGGAGGAGAGGGCGGTTCTGGGTGTTAAACAGATTGAGATGAGTTCATTTTGTCTAGGGCCTAGGCGGAGGAGAGGGCGGTTCTGGGTGTTAAACAGATTGAGATGAGTTCATTTTGTCTAGGGCCTAGGCGGAGGAGAGGGCGGTTCTGGGTGTGAAACAGATTGAGATGAGTTCATTTTGTCTAGGGCCTAGGCGGAGGAGAGGGCGGTTCTGGGTGTTAAACAGATTGAGATGAGTTCATTTTGTCTAGGGCCTAGGCGGAGGAGAGGGCGGTTCTGGGTGTGAAATCGGCTGCCTATACGACGGCTGGTAAGATAAATACGTATGAATCACCATATGCAGCCAATATTTCTGCTCAATAATATTGCTGAATACTTGACTGAAAGGCACAAGGAACAGTCATATCTGTCAGCTCTTCTTAACAGTGGCTGTACAAATAATAATTACCGGCTTTGGAAACCAAAACCACTGAGCACGCAGGCTTTTTAACGCAGCTGAGCTTGAAGAAAAAACAAATGATCAGAAAGAAAACTGCGAGGATCAGGCCAGGTGGAAATCCGTTTTTTGGGGCACAAAGGAAAACGTCGCCTTAAAGGCAAACAGAGGGCAGGCAGCGCTGGAAAACACAAACTAAAAATATTCGCTGCGGTCCATTGGGCCTCTCTCTTTCTCCATCAGCTTGCTTACCCCCAAAAAATCCTAACCCAGCAACCTCAGTCTCTTTTGATGCAGAACCGCCGCAATAAGTCAGTCAGTCAGGTGAGGTGCTCCCCTTTTACCCCGTAGCGATGCGTGGGGTTCTCTGCTTCCCCAGACCTGCATTCAGTCTTTCGCGCTTGCCTGAATTTCGCCTCCATGATCCAGAATCCATCCAGCTCATGCGCCCGCCCACTCTCCCCATCTCTCTCTGGTAGCAAAGGCGGCAAGGCAGGCAAGCGAAAAGCCCCCATGTAGCAAGGCCGGGCATCGGGATGTAACCCGAATCAAGGTGTAATCACTGCCAGATCCTGTGTTGCTCAAATCCCAACCCGCAGCCTCGTCCTCCCGATCCCTAAGCCAAGCTCGGGCGGAAATCTTAGGGGCCAGTTTTCGGCCAATGGGTCACGAAGGGGCGCGCCTGACTGAGCTACAGGGCCTCACGTAGAGAAACTCGGCGAATTCACTTTTAATTACCTACTTAAAATGCTATTCTATTCATCTAGGCTCATCTAGGCCAGATTAGCAATCCATTCTATTCCTTCATTCATGAAGTAGGCTAGATTAGCAATCCATTTTATTCCTTCATTCATGATGTAGGCTAGATTAGCAGTCCATTCTATTCCTTCATTCATGATGTAGGCTAGATTAGCAATCCATTCTATTCCTTCATTCATGATGTAGGCTAGATTAGCAGTCCATTCTATTCCTTCATTCATGATGTAGGCTAGATTAGCAATCCATTCTATTCCTTCATTCATGATGTAGGCTAGATTAGCAATCCATTCTATTCCTTCATTCATGAAGTAGGCTAGATTAGCAATCCATTTTATTCCTTCATTCATGATGTAGGCTAGATTAGCAGTCCATTCTATTCCTTCATTCATGATGTAGGCTAGATTAGCAATCCATTCTATTCCTTCATTCATGATGTAGGCTAGATTAGCAGTCCATTCTATTCCTTCATTCATGATGTAGGCTAGATTAGCAATCCATTCTATTCCTTCATTCATGATGTAGGCTAGATTAGCAATCCATTCTATTCCTTCATTCATGATGCAGGCTAGATTAGCAATCCATTCTATTCCTTCATTCATGATGTAGGCTAGATTAGCAATCCATTCTATTCCTTCATTGGTGTAGGCTAGATTAGCAATCCATTCTATTCCTTCATCCATGATGTAGGCTATATTAGCAATCCATTCTATTTCTTCATTCATGATGTAGGCTAGATTAGCAATCCATTCTATTCCTTCATTCATGATGTAGGCTAGATTAGCAATCCATTCTATTCCTTCATTCATGATGTAGGCTAGATTAGCAATCCATTCTATTCCTTCATTTATGATGCAGGCTAGATTAGCAATCCATTCTATTCCTTCATTTATGATGTAGGCTAGATTAGCAATCCATTCTATTCCTTCATTGGTGTAGGCTAGATTAGCAATCCATTCTATTCCTTCATTGGTGTAGGCTAGATTAGCAATCCATTCTATTTCTTCATTCATGATGTAGGCTAGATTAGCAATCCATTCTATTCCTTCATTCATGAGGTAGGCTAGATTAGCAATCCATTCTATTTCTTCATTCATGATGTAGGCTAGATTAGCAATCCATTCTATTCCTTCATTCATGATGTAGGCTAGATTAGCAATCCATTCTATTCCTTCATTGATGTAGGCTAGATTAGCAATCCATTCTATTCCTTCATTTATGATGCAGGCTAGATTAGCAATCCATTCTATTCCTTCATTCATGATGTAGGCTAGATTAGCAATCCATTCTATTTCTTCATTCATGATGTAGGCTAGATTAGCAATCCATTCTATTCCTTCATCCATGATGTAGGCTAGATTAGCAATCCATTCTATTCCTTCATTCATGATGCAGGCTAGATTAGCAATCCATTCTATTCCTTCATTCATGATGTAGGCTAGATTAGCAATCCATTCTATTCCTTCATTGGTGTAGGCTAGATTAGCAATCCATTCTATTCCTTCATCCATGATGTAGGCTAGATTAGCAATCCATTCTATTTCTTCATTCATGATGTAGGCTAGATTAGCAATCCATTATATTCCTTCATTCATGATGCAGGCTAGATTAGCAATCCATTCTATTCCTTCATCCATGATGTAGGCTAGATTAGCAATCCATTCTATTTCTTCATTCATGATGTAGGCTAGATTAGCAATCCATTATATTCCTTCATTCATGATGCAGGCTAGATTAGCAATCCATTCTATTCCTTCATTGGTGTAGGCTAGATTAGCAATCCATTCTATTCCTGCATTCATGATGCAGGCTAGATTAGCAATCCATTCTATTCCTTCATCCATGATGTAGGCTAGATTAGCAATCCATTCCATATAATCTCTTAAGCCCATTGTTATTTAACAATAACACTAGCAAAGTGTATCAGAGCCGCTCAGCTTCCCAGCCTCCTCAGTCAAAGAGCGATGGCTGCTCCCCCCAGGCCGGAATTTTGGCCCATCGAGTTTTCAGCTCTCTCAGTTTAGCAGTGGCATCTGCTTCCAAACTCACTCAAAAATGGGGAAGAGGGGGGGGGGCAATGCGAGGGAACTTTGATCCGAGCTCTCCGACTTCTCCCAGCTGCAGCCGCTCCCTCTTTCTCTCTCTTCTCAGCCGTTCTCTCATTCTTCCAGCGGCTCCGGACCGGAGATGAATGACACTTATATCCCACACTGTCGGCCGGCAATAACTCAGCGGAGTGCGGGCGGTGGCTGGCTTAAAAAAGGAGAAAAAGAAACTAGTTTAGCTGCACACTTCCACTTCCTACCAGTGCGAAATCGGGGCTGGCTTACACGCCTGGCTGGCCACTTCGAGACCGCACCGCAGCCGGCTGGTTGATGGGGTGGGGCAACCAGTTTTTACTCAACTTCGAGCGCCGAAAATTGGCTCGAACGTGTTGGCAGAATGGAGAAAGGGGGAAAGCTCTCTCTCAACTTGACGCGAGTTCTCTTTTCACTCTTGGAGATTTGTTCGAATAACGAATTGTAAAGATGGCCTCCAGCCGTTCACTCCCGCTTTCCTCAGATCCTTCATTTCCCTCAAATCCTTCATACCCCCATACCTAACTCTGCGCTTCTCTCAGATTCTTCATTTCCCTCGGATCCTTCATTTCCCTCAGCAGATCCTTCATTTCCCTCACATCCTTCATTACCCTCAGCAGATCCTTCATTTCCCTCAAATCCTTCATACCCCCATACCTAACTCTGCGCTTCTCTCAGATTCTTCATTTCCCTCGGATCCTTCATTTCCCTCAGCAGATCCTTCATTTCCCTCACATCCTTCATTACCCTCAGCAGATCCTTCATTTCCCTCAAATCCTTCATACCCCCATACCTAACTCTGCGCTTCTCTCAGATTCTTCATTTCCCTCAGATCCTTCATTTCCCTCAGCAGATCCTTCATTTCCCTCACATCCTTCATTACCCTCAGCAGATCCTTCATTTCCCTCAAATCCTTCATACCCCCATACCTAACTCTGCGCTTCTCTCAGATTCTTCATTTCCCTCAGATCCTTCATTTCCCTCAGCAGATCCTTCATTTCCCTCACATCCTTCATTACCCTCAGCAGATCCTTCATTTCCCTCAAATCCTTCATTTCCCTCACATCCTTCATTACCCTCAGCAGATCCTTCATTTCCCTCAAATCCTTCATACCCCCATACCTAACTCTGCGCTTCTTTCAGATCCTTCATTTCCCTCAGATCCTTCATTTCCCTCAAATCCTTCATTTCCCTCAGATTCTTCATTTCCCTCAGATCCTTCATTTCCCTCAGATCCTTCATTTCCCTCAGATCCTTCATTTCCCTCAGATCCTTCATTTCCCTCAGATCCTTCATTTCCCTCAGATCCTTCATTTCCCTCAGATCCTTCATTTCCCTCAGATCCTTCATTTCCCCCAGATCCTTCATTTCCCTCACATCCTTCATTTCCCTCAGATCCTTCATTTCCCTCAGCAGATCCTTCATTTCCCTCACATCCTTCATTTCCCTCATATCCTTCATTTCCCTCAGCAGATCCTTCATTTCCCTGACATCCTTCATTTCCCGCAGATCCTTCATTTCCCTCAGATCCCTGACTTCCCGCTTCCCTCAGACTCATTATTACCGTTTCACCCTTTACTTTCCTCTTCATTGACTCCTTTGAAAATCATTCCAGGAAAAAATAGCCAGAGGTTTCCACCAGCCAGCAAGCGCACAAAATCCCCCCCCCAGAGCAGAAACGCAAAACAAGAGACAGAAGCGCATGGTGACAAGGCATCTGCTCTCAGTGGCAATCTCATGTCATCTGGCCGCATCCCACAGGACCGACCGGCTTCCAAAAATCGCATCGGAATTCCCAACAGAGTTGAAGACTCGCCAGAAACCAAATTCCCCGCAGTTGACTCAATCAAAGCTCAGCTGCTCTCTGCCAGACATTTTCCTGGTGTTTTTTGTCTCAGCCGCGAGTTGCCTGGCCTGAATGCGTGATTGCGGGGCCGATTGCAGAGAGGCCACCCGCCTGACTGTCTCATCAGCTATGCAGCTGAACAACCACCAGTCCCAATTCAGAGGCGGGGCAACCAGCAGCGATATCCCCGTATTCGGGCACAAGCAGATCCCCACTGCTGCTTCATCGCATGCCGATTGAGAGGCTGCTGCAAACTGCTCCAGCCTGGGGGGACTGGAATCTGGATTAAGAGGAAAAAGTTAGAGATAGGACAAAAATTAACAGAATGAGATGGAGGCTAGACATGGTAGTAGAGAGTAGACATGAGAAAGAGAAGTGATATTGAATGGAAAGCAAGAATGAGATGGGAGAGTAGACATGGGATCGGATCGGAGAGTAGACAGGGACGTCGCCATGGATTTTATGATGGGGAAACAAAGCCAAGAATTCAACATGTACATGTACATGACTGAATTCCTACATTTTCATTATTTTGAGAATCGTGTTGTCAGCACTCATTTTGACTCCGCAGGCACTCATTTTGGCGCCGCAGGCACTCATTTTGGCGCCGCAGGCACTCATTTTGACTCCGCAGGCACTCATTTTGGCGCCGCAGGCACTCATTTTGGCGCCGCAGGCACTCATTTTGACTCCGCAGGCAATCATTTTGGCGCCGCAGGCACACATTTTGGTGCCGCAGGCACTCATTTTGGCGCCGCAGGCACTCATTTTGACTCCGCAGGCAATCATTTTGGCGCCGCAGGCACTCATTTTGGCGCCACAGGCACTCATTTTGACTCCGCAGGCAATCATTTTGGCGCCGCAGGCACTCATTTTGGTGCCGCAGGCACTCATTTTGGCGCCGCAGGCACTCATGTCCCCCCCGGTGGCGACGCGCCTGAGAGTAGACATGATGGGAGAGTAGATATGAGATGGAAGAGTAGACATGAGAAAGAGAGTAGACATGTGATGGGAGAGTAGACATGAGATGGGAGAGTAGAAATGAGATGAGAGAGTAGATATGAGATGGGAGAGAAGACATGGGATGGGAGAGTAGACGTAGGATCGGAGAGTAGACGTAGGATCGGAGAGTAGACATGAGATGGGAGAGTAGATATGTGAGAGTAGAGGAAAGAAAGAGATGAAGAGGAGGCAAAATATCTCGGGAGTCAGTGAGGCTGAAAGGGAACCGTGGAGTTTTGCCAGCGTCTCCCCTCTCTGTTAAGAAAATTCCAGCATATTAATTTTGAGCACGGCGGGCTCTCGTGATCCCTCAACGAATGATTGCATAAGGATAAAAATGGGAGCGGCGGGGTAGCTGGAAGATATCTCTGGGATGTCATCAATGGAGACATGGGAATGATGCGGAACGGGAGAAGTCACCGCTGGGCCTGGGGATCAAACATTTTATTGACCTGTTACAGCCGGCCGGGGACTGGCAGGGGTGCCCCCCACCACAAACCGGAGCTGTAACTGACATAAAAAATCCATGCGGAACAAAATCTGGGTGAGGCGAGCAGCGTAGAGAGAAGCTGTAGCTTTGAGTTGCAGTGATGCGGCAGCTGGGAGGCTGCGAGTCCGAGCGCCAACCTGTCCCCAGCTTCTCCGCCTCATAGTATAGGCATAGTTTTTGCCTCACTTTCGGCCAGTCAGGTAAATCAATGCTGCGCTGTCCGAGAGGAAGAGAAAGGCGAGTTTGGTAGAGAGGAAGACGGATTGAGATAAAGGAGCGCGGGAGGCGAGGACACGGGGAGGGAGGCAGGGAGGAGGCAGGACCAGGAGAGGAAAAGGGAAAAGATAATCCCTTTTGCCTGCTGGGCCACTGCCCTGGGGGCAAAGCAAAAGAAACAGTGAAGGCAGAGTATTAGTATTGCTAGCGGCCACTGGGCTGCTCAGCTCTCCTACTAAATTTCCTCTGCTGCGACTCGAATCCGGGACCTCCGACGGAGCAACAGGCGATGAGACACACCTGCCAGCTCAGTCAGAGTGAAACAGTTTAAAAATGGGAAGCGGAGGATCCCGGAGGGGGTTCGTACGCCGGTTTGATGAGGCTACGCCAAAGGTCCTCAGGGCCGCCCGGGCGGCTTAATGCAATCAGGGACGCAGCTGGTCCGCGGACTCCAGTCCGCTCTCTCGGAGAGCTCCGCTTTTTTAGGAGTAGGAAGCAGCCTCCCCCCTCTCTCGCTCTCTCTATTTCTTGGACACCTGGTCCGATGCGCCATAGGTGGGTGGTGAGGGTGGCAGAGACAGAAGGCTGGCCGAATGTAGCGGAGAGTGTCAGGGTGTGGCTGCGAGATTAGAGAGAGAGAGAGAGAAAGATGGAGGAGAAAAACGAAGAGACCCTGGAGAGGATTTTGTCCCCGCCCTGAGAAGCTTCATCCGCAAACCCCCCTCCAAAGCCCCGCCTTTACGGGCGCAGCTGAAGCGGCGGCCGGCTTGGAGCTGGAGGGCGGCCGAGCCGCGGCTTGGATTTGACAGGCCGGCCGAGAAAGTGAGGAGGAGAGGGCGAAAGTTGGCCTGCAAGAGTGGGAGCAAAGAAGAGGAAAAGAAGGCGGAGGGAGACAGCGGGGCGAAGGAGGAGGGAAGGACGGGAAGGCTGGGAGGACGACGCTAATTAAGTGACGTTCCCGGAGGCTGCGGCTGACTGGTAGGTGAAGCGGGATTACGGTCCCGGGCCTACCTGAGCTCATCATTATTTCCAGGCCGCTCCCAGCCTCCCAGCCTCGCTGCAGCAGCCCCATCAGCCCCCATCTCCAGCCCGCAGCCTCATCCTTTCTCTGAAAGCTCGCCCAGCCCCGAGCTTGGAATCCTGGGGATTTACTCCCAAGATTTAACCCTTTCTCTCTCTCTCTCTCTCCCCAGCCTCATCTTGCTCCCGGTCCCCCTCTTCCCAGTCTCCAATGCTCTCAAAACGCATTTCGCTTCCCTTCTGCTCGGCGCAATCTTTTCCCCTTTCATTTTGCGCGGCCGCCGACTTCGCCCCGCTCGCCGTCTGAGAGAGCCGCGGCCCCTACCTGGCTGATCCCCTGGCCTCCTCTTATTTCCGACAGGAGGCGGGCTGCCTGCTCGAGTCTAACGAGTTGGGAGGCCAGCCGAGAGCCGCCGCCCCCATATGAGGAACTTCAGCTGTTGGCCCCGAGACATCCCCGCTTATAAGCTTCGGCTTCCATCGGAGTGGCGCCCCCCCCCCCAGATTGGGAGCGGATTTGGCCGGATTGGGGGGGGGGAGGCGGTCTGCTCAAAAAGGGGGTCCAGGTGAGCTTCTACACCTAAGTGGCCGCCGAACTTGTTCGAAATCTGGGTGAGCAAAGGGCTGCAAACCGCTTAAGGCGGTCGAGTGTTCAGTGCGAATTCTGCGCCAGACAAATCCAACCATTGGACTGACAGAACGGGACTTTTCTGCTGATTTGGTTTCAGAATGATGGGATCAGAGTAAAAAATGATGGGATCAGGGATTCAAATGATGGGGTCAGGGATCAAAATGATGTGATCAGGGATCAAAATGATGGGGTCAGGGATCAAAATGATGTGATCAGGGATTAAAAATGATGGGATCAGGGATCAAAATGATGGGATCAGGGATCAAAATGATGGGATCAGGGATCAAAATGATGGGATCAGGGATCAAAATGATGGATCAGAGCATAAAATGACGGAATTGGGGGTAAAAATGATGGGATCAGGGATAAAAATGATGGGATCAGGGATCAAAATGATGGGATCAGGGATCAAAATGATGGGATCAGGGATCAAAATGATGGATCAGAGCATAAAATGACGGAATTGGGGGTAAAAATGATGGGATCAGGGATAAAAATGATGGGATTGGAGTAAAAAATGATGGGATCAGGAAACAAAATGATGTTATCAGGGATCAAAATGATGTGATCAGGGATCAAAATGATGTGATCAGAGCAAAAAATGACAGGATCGGGGGTAAAAATGTTTGTATCCGAGTAAAATAATGAGATCAGAGTAATAAATGATGGGATTAGAGTAAAAAATGATCGGATCAAAGTCCAAAATGACGGGATCAAGGTTCAGAATGATTGAATCAGGCTACAAAATATTGGGATCGATGATGAAAAGAATGTAATTGGGAATAAAATAAATTATATCAGGGTTTAGTTGCCCCCGTGAACTGATAGGATCCTGTGCTAAATAACTTTGGTTACTACAGGACTCTGGAGTCAGTTTTGAGTCCACACCACTATAGAGTCTCATGGACCAAAGATCCCAATGCCCCTCCGGGCGGGGCAATAAACCCCGCATTAACGATTGCTCACCTTAAATAGCGGAGTTACTTTTGCTACTTCAAGACAGCACGGCTGGTGGGAAACAGCGGTAGGGGGCTGGGTGAGCAGTGGGGGGGGGGTCAGAGAGGAGGCGAGGCTCATCGCTAGAGAAGTGCCGGCAGGTTCCGCTCTAATTAGGAAATAAATTGCCTATTTCCGCGGGCCGCCGCCACAGCTCTTGACCACCGACCGGGTCAGCCGCCGCCGCCGCCGCCGCCGCTCGCCACCACCCATCCCCCTCCCAGCCGCCAGCTCCGAGACGGGCCGGGAGAGTCCACCTGACCCCTCGGGGACTCATCGTGCATGCTCAATCTGATTAACCTCCCCCAAGCCAAGCTTGGGAGCTGAGAGGCCAAGGCAGCGGCGATGAGGCGGCTTGGAAGCTGCAGAACAGAGAGATAGAGTGAGTGTGTGTGAAGGGATGTCCCTGTAGGCCCAAAGCTGCCGCGGTGTCACGGACCAGGGAGTCCTGTGAATTCTCTCTTGTGTAACTGCTTGAGTATAAGGTGAACAATGCTGAGCTCTTGGTTGCCCAGCAGATACACGGTTGGAGGGGGTTAAATAATACAATTTGGGATTTGGGATCCTAGATTATTGTGGGATCACAGATAAAACTAATAAGATCAGGGATAAAAAGTCATGAGATCAGGGTTCAGAACAATGGGATCCGGGTTCATAATGATGGGATCAGGGTTCGTCATGATGGGATGAGGGTTCATAATTATGGGATGAGGGTTCATCATGATGGGATGAGGGTTCATCATGATGGGATGAGGGTTCATCACGATGGGATGAGGGTTCATCATGATGGGATGAGGGTTCATCATGATGGGATGAGGGTTCATCATGATGGGATGAGGGTTCATCATGATGGGATGAGGGTTCATCATGATGGGATGAGGGTTCATCATGATGGGATGAGGGTTCATCATGATGGGATGAGGGTTCATCATGATGGGATGAGGGTTCATCATGATGGGATGAGGGTTCATCATGATGGGATGAGGGTTCATCATGATGGGATGAGGGTTCATCATGATGGGATGAGGGTTCATCATGATGGGATGAGGGTTCATCATGATGGGATGAGGGTTCATCATGATGGGATCAGGGTTCATAATGATGGGATCAGGGTTCGTCATGATGGGATCATGGTTCATCATGATGGGACCATTGTTCCAGCTGATAGTGTTCTAACTGATGAAGATGTCTGAGGTTCAGGTGTATGAGCAAGACTCAAGCTGGTAGAGGTGCTGAGCCCTGAGCCGACCCCAACCCCCGAAACCTTACCGAAGCCGACCAGGCCGAGAGTCTGGCCTCGAATCCTGGTGGCGCCCGAGGCCAGCTCGGCCATGCGGTCGATGCTGACGGCCCCGTTGCTGTCCTTGGCGTAGTTGTTAGCCAGGAAGAGGGTCTTGCGGTACAGGTTCAGGATGAGGCAGATGGTGGAGTCCGCCGTCTCCTCAACGCAAGCGCCCGAGATGCAGGAGACCGCGATGCCTGGAATCGGTTATTGCTATTGCTGTTAGTGTCGTGAAGGTCCCGAAGGTCCCGAGGGTCCCAATGGTATCGAAGGTCTCGAGGGTCCCGAAGGTCCCAATGGTATCGAAGGTCTCGAGGGTCCCGAAGGTCCCGAAGGTCCCGAAGGTCCCGAAGGTCCCGAAGGTCCCGAAGGTCCCGAAGGTCCCGAAGGTCCCGAAGGTCCCGAAGGTCCCGAAGGTCCGAAGGTCCCGAAGGTCCCGAAGGTCCCGAAGGTCCCGAAGGTCCCGAAGGTCCCGAAGGTCCCGAAGGTCCCGAAGGTCCCGAAGGCCTGTCAGAACAACAATAATTACATGTAAGTGGTCCATCGGAGAGCTTGGAATCTTTTGTTTGTCAAAAAACTTCTACTTAATCTAATTTATTGTAGTTTTCAATTACCAATCATATTCAACGGTATAAAAACTATTGAAAAAATGGCAGCAAAATTCCTACTGCTAATATTCATTTTCTGCCAAATCGAATAATCCAGACTCCTGCTGAGTAGTCTCGAGACCTGTGGGGGGGGGGTAGCAGAGGTGAGGGGGCAGATCGCTGCCCACTGGACCGGACTTGAGACTGCGAAAGGATTAGACAGAGCAGCGGGAGGTCCAAGACAGAGAGAGAAAGGGAGCTCTGCCAGGTGTGAAAGCTCCGCTTCCAGAAGCACCCGGGGAGGCTGTCTGAGGCTCTGATTCACACCGTTCGCTCCCTTCTTCCCCGTGCCTTCCTCCTCCTCCTCCTCTTTTTGGCATGCCGACAGGGAAATCCGAGAGCCATCAGCTGGGACAGGCGCGGCCACACACACAGACGCACACACACACTGGTCCTCAAGTGGAATATTGGAAGGCTGGGGCAGCGGGGCAGAGTGCGAGGCGGGCCAAGCAAGGAGTGGCTCAGAGACGATGGAAGGCCGTCCAGTGAGGATAATCTGCTTTCTCCTCTCGGTCAATCGAAACCGCAGCCCACCTGGAGTGGGTCCGGCGGGATGCTGGAAGGGTGATGACGGGCCAGGGGGGGTGAGGAGAGGCGAGTGGCCGAGCTAATGCGATATCCCTCACCGCCAGCTCGAGATGGGAGATTGGAGGCCTGTAAACCAAAACCTCGCCGACTCAAAGCAGCCCCCCGAATCTCGGCTCGGCCAGCCGTAAAAATCTGCACTGCGCGACCCACCAGCGGCGACTCTTCTGCTCTTCTGCTTCTGCTAAGCAGCTCCCGACCCCAATCCGACTGCCCGCCTCTCGCCTCTTCACATCTTCATATTCCCATCTATACATCCTCAGGTAACCATGTGAGCTCGCTGAGGCACAGGACAAAAAAGTATCAAGAGTGAGGAGCGGCCTGAGAGAGTGGCGGGCAGCCCAGGTAGAGTGAGGATCGGCCTGGGAGAGTGGCGGGCAGCCCAGGTAAGAGTGAGGAGCGGCCTGGGAGAGTGGCGGGCAGCCCAGGTAAGAGTGAGGAGCGGCCTGGGAGAGTGGCGGGCAGCCCAGGTAGAGTGAGGATCGGCCTGGGAGAGTGGCGGGCAGCCCAGGTAAGAGTGAGGATCGGCCTGGGAGAGTGGCGGGCAGCCCAGGTAGAGTGAGGATCGGCCTGGGAGAGTGGCGGGCAGCCCAGGTAAGAGTGAGGAGCGGCCTGGGAGAGTGGCGGGCAGCCCAGGTAAAAGTGAGGAGCGGCCTGGGAGAGTGGCGGGCAGCCCAGGTAGAGTGAGGAGCGGCCTGGGAGAGTGGCGGGCAGCCCAGGTAGAGTGAGGAGCGGCCTGGGAGAGTGGCGGGCAGCCCAGGTAGAGTGAGGAGCGGCCTGAGAGAGTGGCGGGCAGCCCAGGTAAAAGTGAGGAGCGGCCTGGGAGAGTGGCGGGCAGCCCAGGTAGAGTGAGGAGCGGCCTGAGAGAGTGGCGGGCAGCCCAGGTAAGAGTGAGGAGCGGCCTGGGAGAGTGGCGGGCAGCCCAGGTAAGAGTGAGGAGCGGCCTGGGAGAGTGGCGGGCAGCCCAGGTAGAGTGAGGATCGGCCTGGGAGAGTGGCGGGCAGCCCAGGTAAGAGTGAGGATCGGCCTGGGAGAGTGGCGGGCAGCCCAGGTAGAGTGAGGATCGGCCTGGGAGAGTGGCGGGCAGCCCAGGTAAGAGTGAGGAGCGGCCTGGGAGAGTGGCGGGCAGCCCAGGTAAAAGTGAGGAGCGGCCTGGGAGAGTGGCGGGCAGCCCAGGTAGAGTGAGGAGCGGCCTGGGAGAGTGGCGGGCAGCCCAGGTAGAGTGAGGAGCGGCCTGGGAGAGTGGCGGACAGCCCAGGTAGAGTGAGGAGCGGCCTGAGAGAGTGGCGGGCAGCCCAGGTAAAAGTGAGGAGCGGCCTGGGAGAGTGGCGGGCAGCCCAGGCAAGAGTGAGCAGCGGTCCATGAGCATACACCGGAGTCGGTGGAGAGATGGCTGGAAACGTATTTGGTTACTTTTCTTTTCCTACAAATCCTCCAAAATCCCCTCAGCTCGGCTCCTTTTTTCGCTTCCTCTCCGCTCTTCTCCCAAAAGCTTTCTCGAGCCCGCGAGTTTCCCAGCCGCCCCCGGGGGCTTCGCCTTCCACCAAGCCACCTTTGGCCTAATTAGTCAGGTGCCGGTGTGTGTTGCAGCTGCAGACGCACCAGAAACAGATGAGACGAATGACGAGAAAAGAAAGACCCAAGAAAAGAAGCTGGAGGGGTGGCCGGGGTGGCAGAGTCGGATAGAGAGATGCTAGCGGCTCACTACCGGTGTCACAGAGGCCTTGCCTCGTGCCTGCCACTCCCTCGGCAACTCGGTGGGGGGTGGATGGGGCAGAGACTTCTGCTGGCTGCAGGGATAGTAAAAAAGATGGGAGCCAAGGGAACTGGCAGGAGTAGCTCGGAGGAAATGAAATATGCGGTCAAAACCGGGACCAGATCTTTGGTTCGTTTTTAGGATAGCCAAAGCAATGATGGGGACAGGAATTCTCAGTAGGGGAGCCTCCACCTTGGCTCATCGAAGGATCGAAGGGTAGCGAAGCTTCATCTAAAGAAAGAGGGTGGTGCCGCTCTATCAAGAGAATGACCGGAGGGTGGTGCCGCTCTATCAAGAGAATGACCGGAGGGTGGTGCCGCTCTATCAAGAGAATGACCGGAGGGTGGTGCCGCTCTATCAAGAGAATGACCGGAGGGTGGTGCCGCTCTATCAAGAGAATGACCGGAGGGTGGTGCCGCTCTATCAAGAGAATGACCGGAGGGTGGTGCCGCTCTATCAAGAGAATGACCGGAGGGTGGTGCCGCTCTATCAAGAGAATGACCGGAGGGTAGTGCCGCTCTATCAAGAGAATGACGGAGGGTAGAATAACTTGGGGTAACTAAGTTAAAGAAAAACCAGTGGCCAACCCCGCCCTCATCCCCCCGTTTTTGAGTCGAGTCAAGAGTCCGGCGGAGCCATCAGCAAAAGAGGTTGCCTCCCGTCCTCGCCCCGGACACGCTAAAGCGGTTTCTCCGCGTTTTTTTAGTCCAGAACGGCTTCTATTAGTAGAACGATGAGTAGCTAGCGAAGTTTGCCCCGACTGACTGGCCCTCCCATCCAGGAAGGCGGCGCAGCCCAAGAGGACGCTGGTGGGCGGCTGGCGGTGAGCAGCAGCCAAGAAGCCCGGGGCCCTCTTTAAAGCATTCACCGGAACTCACCGAGACTGCGGGCAGCCGCCAAATCAATATTCTCGCTTCCGGGACCAATCTGCACAAGCAGTTTGAGCTGCCTGAACTGGGCCAGCTCCTCTCGGCCCAGGTGAATTGACGACCACATTAGAGCGGCCACGGCCTCGTTGAGCACCTGAAAGTCGGCGGAGAGCATAGTGGGAGTAGAGAGGCAGAAAAGCCCCCTGGAAGCTGCGCTGCCACGGCCTGGCGACCGGATGCAGCTGCGAGTATCGGCAGAGAGTGGCCCCTCTCTCCATCCTTAGGCCTGCACTGCGGCTTGCTCCCGGTGGGAGATAAGATTTGTAGGCACTTCCTCCACCTCCTTCTCCTGCTCCGACCAGAGCAGCCGGGGGTCGGCAAAGAATGGTTGGTGAGCCGCCCGCATGTCGGCAGGGGCTATTCAACCTGCCCCTAATACGGCCCTCAGTGCGCCGCGGGCTGGCATCAGCTCGGGCATCTGGCTGCCCCATTCGAAGGGCTAGCAAAGGAAATCCCAGTCAGCTCGGTCCAGGAAGCGGTTCTGGCTTTTGAAAATAAAATTAGAAAAAAAAGTTTTCTGAAGCCTTGCGTCTTTCGGTGCCATTATTGAGGCAAGTGGAGCGGGTGGACCGTCCAAGGTTCCGATGCTTCGTGAATGACGGCAGACCTGAGAAATTAATCGGATTCGATGCAGACAAACGCATTCGGCAGAGTAGGCACCTAATTGGTAAATCTGAGTTGAACACCAAGACGTTCGGTCTTGAAGGCTGTTGTCTTGAATCTTGGCATCCGTGCGTTGAAAAACGGAGAACTAGTATTAGTACTGGTGATAGTACTGAAAATTTCGAATCACACACCTTCTCGTGAACTTCGGCCACAGTCTGAGCATCGCAGAAGGCCACCGTTGCGTGATCCTTCAGCAGCGGCATCTCGACGCTGCAATCGCGTCCGTCTAGCAAAGCCACCAGCGGGCGCTGATGATGCACGGGAGCGACGGCGCACCCGACGGAGGCCATTGGAGTCGAAATCGGCGCCGGCGCCGGGGTCGGTGTCGGCGTCAACACTGGTGTCGACGTCGGCGACGTCGGAACAGCGGCCATTGCGGCCCCCGAGACTGAGGCAGCTGTCGAGTTCGCTGTTGACGATGAAACTAAATTGGCGACGGCGGCTCGGCTCGAGTCTGCAACTGCATCATCGGTTTAGGAGTCGGTTCTGGTGATAAGTTTGTCTTTTGTCTTCTTTGCCCTTGTTCTGCGTTTGACTCACTCAGGAATAGAGATGTGCGATTGTGATAAATGGGTTGGAATTTCAATCAAGTTGGTTCTTTGCGTTTTTGGACTGCATGACAAAGGTAGATGCTCTAACAAATTTTGGGTCCCTGTGCCATATGACTCTGAAGATCTTAACCCGTTAGGGGTGTTTGCATTTTATGACTGCGTGGAGTGGGGTGGGTGCCTCAGCCAGTTAGGGGTGTTTGTGTTTTATGAATGCGTGGAGTGGGGTGGGTGCCTCAGCCAGTTAGGGGTGTTTGTGTTTTATGACTGCGTGGAGTGGGGTGGGTGCCTCAGCCAGTTAGGGGCGTTTGTTTTCTGATAGTGTAGAGTGGGGTGGGTGACTTAATCCAATAGCAAAAATCAAACGCGAAGCTCTAAAGGCACCCACCTCACTTCAGGCAGTTAGCAGTGCTTAAGTTTTATTACTATCTGGAGTGGGGGTTGGTATCCTTGAGGTTTGGTATTTTTTATACTGCATAGAGCGGGGTGAATGCCTTAACCAGGCTATCAGTGTTTTATATCCATTATACGCAAACTCACTCGGGCTGGAGTTGAGCAGCTCGCGCACGCAGGCTGAGGAGCTGTTGGAGCTCTGCGGACTCTCGGCACTGCCGCGCTGCTTTTCAATGGCCAACTTGGCCCGCTTGGCCCGGCGCTCGGCGCTGGCCTTGTTGCTGCGCGGCGGCAGTTCTACTTTGATTGGCGAGTCGACGCTCGGATCGGCTACTGGCACGTCGCCTTCTTTTTTCTCGCCGTCGTGAAAATGGCCGCTGCACACGCGGAGCTGAGAATGTATTTTAAAACGTCAGAATAATTTATTGTGAGTTTGAATTCTGCTCATAAATTCAAGCTAATCCCCGACTCTACCAAACGAACCAGCTGATGTAGCAATCCAAAGCCTGGGGGAGTCAGTCTCCAAAACTCAGTCACTAAAATTGAACCTATTGAAGTCAGGGGGAGGGGAGGGACGGCCAACACGCACAAAAAAGCTGAGAGATGATCGAGGCAAAAGATATGGCAGCAGCCACGATCAGCAGGCAATCGTCTCTCGAGCCGGGATTCTCTGCTCCAAAACCCTCTCTGTCAAAGGAAGGTTGAGAACGAGTCGAGGCAAAGAGGGGGGCATTGAGAATGTTCCCAATCCGAGCCGGGGTCTCCATGCCTCCTCAGTCTTTGTAAACGGATACGCCTTACCTGGCAAATATTCACCATCCTCTTTTACTTGCAATTGGACTCGGACGGTAGGGTTGGGGGGGGGGGCACGGAGGCAGCTCCGGCATTGATCCTTGATACACGGCCACTGGGGGGAATGGGGCGCGGACCAGATACGGGGATAAGGCCCCACCCCTGGCATCGCTCCAGCCCGCCTGGCAGACTCGAATAGTTAAGTGTTTGGGTGGGAGATGGGGCGGGACCCCGAGCGAGAGGCTGGAAGAAAGGCGGGAAGCTGCCGTGAAGAGAGATCCGCATTCATCCTGCCTAAGCTCCTTAGGCTGCGCTGCCATCTCTCCATCTCAGCCTCCCCGCTATCTCTCTTACCTTGCGTAATGGACGGGGGGCCCGGCCGGTACAACAAAATAAAAAGTAGCGATTCAAAGAGGCTAATGTTTCTCCTCGCTACCCGTCCCCCCCCCCCCCCCCCCGGCTTTTGTGCGCGACCCGGGAGACGAGGAGGCAGATTGGGAATGGGCCCTCACTGTCATCTCGCGTATCCCCGCCCCTGGCCTACATGTATCCCATTATCCGGGAGCTGGCCGCGACTGCTGGGCCACCTGACATTCGGCTGCACGGATGGGATAAGGATGATGATAAGCAGCTGCAGGTTGAGCTACAATAATGCTCAGGCCCCGGAGAGGGAAAAAAGAGAATATTTTTAATTGTCCAGCATGCATCATACACGGTTCTTCACGAGCTCTTCACAAGCCATTCACAAACTGAAAAAACCCACACACACACACACTCGCTAGGCACAGCAAGCAAATAGAAGAGAGAGACTCAAAAAGCACACAAGGAGCCTATTTGAGATGGAAAAGTTTTTTTTCTGCAAGCTACCCATCCCCCTCCCATCGAGCCGCTCCTACTGGCCCAGTAACGAGTTGTTACTCCAGTCTTATCTTCTCAAAGTCGCCATGCAAATTGGACCAACTCCGCTGCCTTCTCATTATAACCTCCTCTGATTGTCCACTCGGTGTGTATACGCGTGTTCTCTCAGCCGTTATCCCCCAGCGTGCTCCAGGTGTCTGTGCTCATGCACGCCTGTACCCGCCTCGCTCAACAGGTGTCCGGACTACCATCCTTCCACAGCAGCGGCTCACGCATCAGTCCTTCTGCGGGGCCGCCAAGCCAGCCCCCGTATTCGCATGCATAAAGAGAGTTGAGTCAAGCGATTATCCTGCCCTAAGGGGAAATAAGGTGATAGCTGTAGTGGTGCTGCTCATTAGCGACAGAGCATGGACTGCAGATTGGGGACCCAGTTTTTGTTGGCAACAACTGACTGAACAGGCTGGATACAACCGAATTTAGCTAGTCCTAATTCAGTTGGATCCTGTCCTAATTCAGTTGGATCCTGTCCTAATTCGGTTGGATCCTGTCCTAATTCGGTTGGATCCTGTCCTAATCCAGCTGGATCCTGTCCTAATTCAGTTGGATCCTGTCCTAATCCAGCTGGATCCTGTCCTAATTCAGCTGGATCCTGTCCTAATTCAGTTGGATCCTGTCCTAATTCAGCTGGATCCTGTCCTAATTCAGCTGGATCCTGTCCTAATCCATTTGGATCCTGTCCTAATTCAGCTGGATCCTGTTCTAATCAAGCTGGATCCTGTTCTAATCAAGCTGGATCCTGTTCTAATTCAGCTGGATACTGTCCTAATTCAGCTGGATCCTGTCCTAATTCAGCTGGATCCTGTCCTAATTCAGCTGGATCCTGTCCTAATCCAGTTGGATCCTGTCCTAATTCAGCTGGATCCTGTTCTAATTCAGCTGGATCCTGTCCTAATTCAGCTGGATCCTGTCCTAATCCATTTGGATCCTGTCCTAATTCAGCTGGATCCTGTCCTAATCCATTTGGATCCTGTCCTAATTCAGCTGGATCCTGTTCTAATCAAGCTGGATCCTGTTCTAATCAAGCTGGATCATGTTCTAATTCAGCTGGATCCTGTCCTAATCCAGTTGGATCCTGTCCTAATCCAGTTGGATCCTGTCCTAATCAAGCTGGATCCTGTCCTAATTCTCTAGGCGCATGTAGAAACGTATGTTTTAGACAGATTTAAAACGTACAAATGCGATTAATAAAAGTCCGATAAATATTGAAGACATATTCGTTTAACTAAACATTCAAAGACACTTGTAGCATATTTAGCGTTAAAGTCAAAGTAGAGTTAAAAGTCTACACTGTCAATAAAAAACGAAGCAAAATGAGTTAAACGAATTTGGAGGAAATTTCTTAGATAAAGAGCAAATAGGAAATAGCAATAAACAAACTGCTAGACTCATAAGGCATCGATGAGAGGAAATGCAGCGGCGGCGGCGGCTTGCACCACTTACCTGGCCGGGCGGCGATCACCGCTTTCCCCTCCTAAAATGGCGCGCGGATTATTGACACAGGACAGAACAAGCGAAAAGTGTTTGAAATGTGCTTTCTGCTTGCCTAGATAAAAAAAGCTACAGGTGTCACAGGTGGCAGACTGTTGGCCCTCTGAAGAGCTTGGCCTTACCTGGCTCACTATGGTCTGCTCAGTGCGCCCGATGGCCTCCAGCCAGCGCTCCCGCAGCACCGCCGGCTTCTTCGGCACCCGATAAAAATGCCGATTGTCGTCCGAGCCGCGGTAGCGCGACCGGAACTTGCAGTTGGGGAAGCCACAGGTTGTCGGCATGCTGCACTGTTTCTGGTCTGCTTTCGGACGGAGGACGAGCGAAGCCGGCCGGCCAGCTGGAGTCCGGGGCTTTTATTAGTGAGGCCAGGAGGATGCGCCGGCGAGATGCAGGCTCTGGAAGCTGGCCGTGCGGCAGTTGGTTGGCCGTCTCAGCTGCCGGTTGGCCAATGGCCGGCTGCCTGCCGACTCAAACACGGCACGAGGCGGCCACCGGTGCCTCCCCCACCGAGCCGGCTGGTAGGGGGGGGGGTGTTCTTCTCCGATCGGCCATCCCAACCGCAGCAGCCCCGGGGCGGCGAATCCCATCAAGGCCTGGCAGAAATCCCGCGCACAAACACACACCAAGCCCGTGCGCCGTTGAGTGGGCGGGCGCTAGGCCTGTTTGAATTTGGGATGAAGCGGGCAGGTGTTTCCACCGCGGGGAGGCTGGAAGGCGATACATAATGAAATATGATGAAGAGATTCTCCGAGGCGGCAAATTCTGTGGGAGCTCGGTTTGTTGAAAGCCTCAGTTTACGCTGTGCAGTGAGCTCTCCGGCATATGAAAAATTACCACCCTTCCCTGTCGGGTTTGGTGGCGAAGCCTCTGAAGCGTGAACTGGTGCGGGTCGCCGTAAGTCAGGTTGCGCCGGTGGGTGGGCAAGATGGGCACGATGGGAGCGCTGAAGGTTTCGAAATAATGCATCGTAAGTCATGGATCGATAGAGAATGGTTGCCGATGGTCATGGCTGCCGATGGTCATAGGTAGCGATGGTCATGGGGGCCAATGGTCATAGGTAGCGATGGTCATGGGGGCCAATGGTCATAGGCAGCGATGGTCATGGTTGCCGATGGTCATAGGTAGCGATGGTCATGGTTGCCGATGGTCATAGGTAGCGATGGTCATGGTTGCCGATGGTCATAGGTAGCGATGGTCATGGCTGCCGAGAGTCATGGGTGCCGATGGTCATGGAGCCAAGTGAAATGAGCACAGTTGATTATAATCGCCAAAACACAGCCAAAGCCAGAACTCTTCATTTATGTACCTTAGGTAGTATATAGTAAAAATTGATTTTGCTAAGGTTTCTAAATGGCTAATTTTGATGGGCACATGTTAAAATCCAGCCTCCCAAACCAAACTTCATCTCTATTCCCCGTCCGTCATGGATTCTCCACCACTTCACTTTCTCCACCTTTCAAGCAGCTCTCCCTGGCGGAAGCCAGCCTGTTGGTGCAGTCTGTGAACGAGTTTGTTTAGCGCTATTGATAAGCGGACCAAAAAGATCTGCTGGTGGCAAAATTCGCTTTCAACCAAAAAATCTCCATCTAAAGAGCCGGAGCAGCCAGTTCCCGTTGCGCTCTGAAAAGCCCCTCGCCCTCAGAATCTCTGGCCGCCACTCGCTCCCAACTCCCCGCTCGAACTGCAGGAGAACTGAAGCCGCACAACAAAGCGGCGTAGCAGGAAACCAATGCCCCGCACACGGCCTCTCTCCAAACCGAGTCTGCGCCTGTGTCAATCATTCGAAGCCTTCCAAACTCGGGTTCCTAGACTTATTGAGACCAAGGACTCCTTACTGTTATAGCGCTTGGAGTGGAAGCCACCAGGTAAAATCTAGATGACAATCGACCGACCTCCAGCCACCAGGTAAAATCTAGATGACAATCGACCTCCAGCGGGCAGGTAAATCTAGATGACAATCGACCTCCAGCCGGCAGGTAAAATCTAGATGACAATCGACCTCCAGCCGGCAGGTAAAATCTAGGTGACAATCGACCGACCTCCAGCCACCAGGTAAAATCTAGGTGACAATCGACCGACCTCCAGTCACCTGGTAAAATCTAGATGACAATCGACCTCAAGCCGGCAGGTAAAATCTAGATGACAATCGACCTCAAGCCGGCAGGTAAAATCTAGATGACAATCGATCTCAAGCGGGCAGGTAAAATCTAGATGACAATCGACCTCCAGCGGGCAGGTAAAATCTAGATGACAATCGACCTCCAGCCACCAGGTAAAATCTAGGTGACAATCGACCGACCTCCAGCCGGCAGGTAAAATCTAGATGACAATCGACCTCAAGCCGGCAGGTAAAATCTAGATGACAATCAACCTCAAGCCACCAGGTAAAATCTAGATGACAATCGACCTCAAGCGGGCAGGTAAAATCTAGATGACAATCGACCTCCAGCCGGCAGGTAAAATCTAGATGATAATCGACCTCAAGCCGGCAGGTAAAATCTAGATGACAATCGACCTCAAGCCGGCAGGTAAAATCTAAATAACAATCGACCTCAAGCGGGCAGGTAAAATCTAGATGACAATCGACCTCAAGCGGGCAGGTAAAATCTAGATGACAATCGACCTCCAGCTGGCAGGTAAAATCTAGATGACAATCGACCTCAAGCCACCAGGTAAAATCTAGGTGACAATCGACCGACCTCCAGCCGGCAGGTAAAATTTACATGACAATCGACCTCCAGCGGGCAGGTAAAATCTAGATGACAATCGACCTCCAGCCACCAGGTAAAATCTAGTTGACAATCGACCGACCTCCAGCCACCAGGTAAAATCTAGGTGACAATCGACCGACCTCCAGCCGGCAGGTAAAATCTAGATGACAATCGACCTCCAGCCGGCAGGTAAAATCTAGATGACAATCGACCTCCAGCGGGCAGGTAAAATCTAGATGACAATCGACCTCAAGCCGGCAGGTAAAATCTAGATGACAATCGACCTCCAGCTGGCAGGTAAAATCTAGATGACAATCGACCTCAAGCGGGCAGGTAAAATCTAGATGACAATCGACCTCAAGCCGGCAGGTAAAATCTAGATGACAATCGACCTCAAGCCACCAGGTAAAATCTAGATGACAATCGACTCCAGCCGGCAGGTAAAATCTAGATGACAATCGACCGACCTCCAGCGGGCAGGTAAAATCTAGATGACAATCGACCTCCAGCCACCAGGTAAAATCTAGATGACAATCGACCTCCAGCCGGCAGGTAAAATCTAGATGACAATCGACCTCAAGCGGGCAGGTAAAATCTAGATGACAATCGACCTCCAGCCGGCAGGTAAAATCTAGGTGACAATCGACCGACCTCCAGCCACCAGGTAAAATCTAGGTGACAATCGACCGACCTCCAGTCACCTGGTAAAATCTAGATGACAATCGACCTCCAGCCGGCAGGTAAAATCTAGATGACAATCGACCTCAAGCGGGCAGGTAAAATCTAGATGACAATCGACCTCAAGCGGGCAGGTAAAATCTAGATGACAATCGACCTCAAGCCGGCAGGTAAAATCTAGATGACAATCGACCGACCTCCAGCCGGCAGGTAAAATCTAGATGACAATCGACCTCCAGCCGGCAGGTAAAATCTAGATGACAATCGACCTCAAGCGGGCAGGTAAAATCTAGATGACAATCGACCTCAAGCCGGCAGGTAAAATCTAGATGACAATCGACCTCAAGCCGGCAGGTAAAATCTAGATGACAATCGACCGACCTCCAGCCACCAGGTAAAATCTAGATGACAATCGACCTTAAGCCGGCAGGTAAAATCTAGATGACAATCGACCTCCAGCTGGCAGGTAAAATCTAGATGACAATCGACCGACCTCAAGCGGGTAGGTAAAATCTAGATGACAATCGACCTCAAGCGGGCAGGTAAAATCTAGATGACAATCGACCTCAAGCGGGCAGGTAAAATCTAGATGACAATCGACCTCAAGCGGGCAGGTAAAATCTAGATGACAATCGACCGACCTCAAGCGGGTAGGTAAAATCTAGATGACAATCGACCTCAAGCGGGCAGGTAAAATCTAGATGACAATCGACCTCAAGCGGGCAGGTAAAATCTAGATGACAATCGACCTCAAGCGGGCAGGTAAAATCTAGATGACAATCGACCGACCTCAAGCGGGTAGGTAAAATCTAGATGACAATCGACCTCAAGCGGGCAGGTAAAATCTAGATGACAATCGACCGACCTCAAGCGGGTAGGTAAAATCTAGATGACAATCGACCTCAAGCGGGCAGGTAAAATCTAGATGACAATCGACCTCAAGCGGGTAGGTAAAATCTAGATGACAATCGACCGACCTCAAGCGGGTAGGTAAAATCTAGATGACAATCGACCTCAAGCGGGTAGGTAAAATCTAGATGACAATCGACCTCAAGCGGGTAGGTAAAATCTAGATGACAATCGACCTCCAGCCGGCAGGTAAAATCTAGATGACAATCAACCTCAAGCCACCAGGTAAAATCTAGATGACAATCGACCTCCAGCCGGCAGGTAAAATCTAGATGACAATCGACCTCAAGCGGGCAGGTAAAATCTAGATGACAATCGACCTCAAGCCGGCAGGTAAAATCTAGATGACAATCGACCTCCAGCCGGCGATGTTGCGTATTCCATCGCGAGGTTATTGTTGACACGGACATTAGACATTATTAAAGAAAAGAAACGGAGACAGTCAGGCTAACAATGGGTTCACATGCATATACATGAGTATGCATGACAAGCAATCATGTTGATGCAGATTCGGTACTACAAGCCAATAATAAATCAAGCTTTGACACTACCAATGGGATATGATAACACACATTTTGAGTGACTTTATTGAGTTGTGCTACTCAGGGAACTGTGCTGGTGGTTGCCGTGGGTGAATTCGGCAAGAAATCCCCGCCCAAGAGAAAATGGAAAAGTGTGAAGTCAAAAGGCTCGGCTTCCTAACCCTCTCTCTAACCCCCGCTTCTAACCCTTGAAGCTCAGCTAATTAGCCTAATGCCACCTTCTCCTACAATAAGGGTGCCTATAAGCTGAGTGTTGAGTGCGGTCTCCGGCGCCATTGGCGGCAGCTGAGCACAGAGATGACACAGTCCACCCAGCTGGGTCAGCTAGACACTTATCCCTCTAGTCGAGCGTGAAATCCCTGACTGCCCTACCTGCTGGGCCAAATCTCAGCTTTGTTCTCAAGCCGACTCGGGTCCCCCTTTGACCCAATTAGAAGCAAAGAAGTAAAGGTGGCAGCCAATATAGGTTGTCTATCATGCGCTGCTCCTGTTATAACAAGCTACAGTAAGCGCACTCTCTAACCTGTATTTTTTTCTGTAATGTCACCTCTGATTTCTATATAGACTAGAAATGTAAAGGGTTAGAGATGTGGGTTCATGTTGTAACAGAACCTAGTGGCTTGCTTACACTACTAAATTTTAACAAACATATTATATAAGTTGCAAATTCAACTTATGCAAATTCACAGAATTCACAGACCACCGTAACCATAGTTGTTCACCTGAATCACCAAATAGCACGTAAATTGTAGAAAATTAGGCTCTACTAATTAGTGAATATTGAGCGTAGACAGTCGGGAGTTTGGCTTTAGGCCATAGACAAAACTCGCTAACTCATAAAGTGCATGCTTGGCGAGGTAGTCCATGGACTTCTATACTTAGCCTAGCTCTGCCTCTGCCATGCTTATGTAATTTTACTGTCTATGGTCAAAAGCTAAAGTCGCCGATTGAAAGGGAATTCGCCAATTATAAATCTACAGACGGCTGGGTTGAATAAATCGAGGTTGCGCATCTGTGCTCGGACACCCTAAAATGTTAGAAACCGACACGACACGATCTGGCCTGGAATCAACGTTAGATTAAGAAAGCATCCAAAAATATAAAAATTAAAATTCTATTTCCTCCCGAGCTGCGGGAGAGAAAACATCCTGGTGTTGAATCTGAGAACAGCCTGGTATAGAAGATTAGCGCGCAAATCATCCCCCAAAACCAAATCCCCACCCGCTGGCCAGTGCGTATCTGCAAAGCAGTTGTCTCAACTCCAGGGATTAAGTTGGAATTAAAAAAACTTGCAAGCAGCGGTAGCGGCAGCAACGGAGGCTGGAAGGTAGACGAGGAAGGATGGAGGTTATAAGAAGACCTTCTCACCTCGGGCTTAATCCATACAGTTGGCAGGTTTTATCTGCCCGGAGCAGGGTGGGAGGGACAGGGCCCGCTCGGGAGTGAACTCGCATTTGATTAAAGAGCCCCTCTGCTGCCTGGGCTCGGTCATTATCTCCCGGCCAGAAGGCTCCCGGCGAACTCGCCCGGCCGTGAAATCCCCCCACCCCGCATAGCTCCTGCTGCCGCCTGGCACCTGGGCTGGCACGATCGCGGTGGGTGGGGTCGCCGGACCCTGCCCAGGCATGCTGGGGCACCATTAGCGGAACCTACAGGGCCCGCGCCCGCCTTCTGTTCGAAAACTCTGCAACTCAAAAACGTTTTTAGCTCGTTATAGACTGCCGCTTATTTCCGGATTGGCGTAACCAAGCCTTCCAGTGCGTCATACCTGTTAATGTTGTTATGTACGTTTGCCTGCGTCGATAAAGCTAAATTAACGGGCACATTTCTTGTCTGATAAATATTCTTCCTGATAAAAATCCGCATAAATAACTCGAAAGTGTGCATTGAAGCTCTTTAAAAATGTGAACTGGTGGCTTTAGCAAGAAAAGGAGCTCAGAGCGGGAATGAAAATATTCAGAGCGGGTAATAGAGAGATTCAGAGCGGGGAATAGAGAAATTCAGAGCGGGGAATAGAGAGATTCAGAGCGGGGAATAGAGAGATTCAGAGCGGGGAATAGAGAGATTCAGAGCGGGGAATAGAGAGATTCAGAGCGGGGAATAGAGAGATTCAGAGCGGGGAATAGAGAGATTCAGAGCGGGGGAAAGAGGGATTCAGAGCGGGGAATAGAGAGATTCAGAGCGGGGATAGAGAGATTCAGAGCAGGGAATAGAGAGATTCAGAGCGGTAATAGAGAGATTCAGGGCGGGAATAGAGAGATTCAGAGCGGGAATAGAGAGATTCAGAGCGGCAATTGAGAGATTCAGAGCGGGGAATAGAGAGATTCAGAGCGGGAATAGAGAGATTCAGAGCGGGGAATAGAGAGATTCAGAGCGGGGGAAAGGGATTCAGAGCAAGGAATAGAGAGATTCAGAGCGGGAATAGAGAGATTCAGAGCGGGAATAGAGAGATTCAGAGCGGGAATAGAGAGATTCAGAGCGGGGAATAGAGAGATTCAGAGCGGGAATAGAGAGATTCAGAGCGGGGGAAAGAGGGATTCAGAGCGGGGAATAGAGAGATTCATAGCGGTAATAGAGAGATTCAGAGCGGGGGAAAGGGATTCAGAGCAAGGAATAGAGAGATTCAGAGCGGGGAATAGAGAGATTCAGAGCGGTAATAGAGAGATTCAGAGCGGGGGAAAGGGATTCAGAGCAAGGAATAGAGAGATTCAGAGCGGGGAATAGAGAGATTCAGAGCGGGGAATAGAGAGATTCAGAGCGGGGGAAAGAGGGATTCAGAGCGGGGAATAGAGAGATTCAGAGCGGGGATAGAGAGATTCAGAGCAGGGAATAGAGAGATTCAGAGCGGGGGAAAGAGGGATTCAGAGCGGGGAATAGAGAGATTCAGAGCGGTAATAGAGAGATTCAGGGCGGGAATAGAGAGATTCAGAGCGGGAATAGAGAGATTCAGAGCGGCAATTGAGAGATTCAGAGCGGGGAATAGAGAGATTCAGAGCGGGAATAGAGAGATTCAGAGCGGGGAATAGAGAGATTCAGAGCGGGGGAAAGGGATTCAGAGCAAGGAATAGAGAGATTCAGAGCGGGAATAGAGAGATTCAGAGCGGGAATAGAGAGATTCAGAGCGGGGAATAGAGAGATTCAGAGCAGGGAATAGAGAGATTCAGAGCGGGAATAGAGAGATTCAGAGCGGGGGAAAGAGGGATTCAGAGCGGGGAATAGAGAGATTCAGAGCGGTAATAGAGAGATTCAGAGCGGGGGAAAGGGATTCAGAGCAAGGAATAGAGAGATTCAGAGCGGGAATAGAGAGATTCAGAGCCGCAATTGAGAGATTCAGAGCGGGGAATAGAGAGATTCAGAGCGGGAATAGAGAGATTCAGAGCGGGAATAGAGAGATTCAGAGCGGGGAATAGAGGGATTCAGAGCGGGAATAGAGAGATTCAGAGCGGGGAATAGAGAGATTCAGAGCGGGAATAGAGAGATTCAGAGCGGGGGAAAGAGGGATTCAGAGCGGGGAATTGAGAGATTCAGAGCGGGAATAGAGAGATTCAGAGCGGGGAATTGAGAGATTCAGAGCGGGAATAGAGAGATTCAGAGCGGGGAATAGAGAGATTCAGAGCGGGGAATTGAGAGATTCAAAGCGGCGGAAAGAGGATTCAGAGCGGGAGTAGAGAAATTCAGAGCGGGAATAGAGAGATTCAGAGTGGGGAATAGAGAGATTCAGAGTGGGGAATAGAGAGATTCAGAACGGGAATAGAGATTCAGAGCGGGGAAAGAGGGATTCAGAGCGGATCCAAAGGAGAGAAAGATTCGGAATGAAATATCGGTAGAAAGAGTAAGTGATAGAAATTAGATTGCAAACCTTGCCCCAAGGCCTCGGCCCAGCTTCAAGAAGCCATGGCGGGAATTTTCTGATTCAACGCTCCTGGCTTCAATTATTCCCCCTCCCCCGACCAGCAGCAGCTCCACCTGTCCGAGTTCAAACTCAGAATTCCTTAATCCGAGCCTGCCTCACCCCTGAAATGCCGTAGCCGGCACGCTATTCTGGAGTCACCCCTGAGTTGCAGGTCTTCAGCCCGGCCCTGTGTTTCAGCCGCCGGGCCGATCGCCCCACCCCACGATTCGAATCTCGAGCGGGACAAAGCGAAAATCAAGGAGGCAAAATATCACAAACGATTCTCCGTTTCGTTTTCCCTCTAACTCTCGTCTTTATCCCCTTGAGCTCTTTCCTTCCCCTCCCTCCATCATTCCCCGTATCGTTTTTTTTCCACCAAAAGATGAGAGGAAACAGGTGGATGAAACCCAGGTAGGCATAGGTGGGTCTCCTACCCCAAGCAGAAGCTGGCGTGATGCCTCGGCAAGATTGGGGCTCGGATTTGAGGGCATCAGAAGACGGGGATAGTAAAAAATATAAGAACGAACCGACTGAAGACAGCAGCGGAGAGTCAGACAGGCAATATCAGGCCTCACACAGACACAGACAAACCGCTACAATCCCCCCAGGTAGCAGCTGCCTATTCCTAAAGCAGGTTTCAAAGTGATTTTTAATCAAGCCGAAACGCTCGCTCGGAGTCCGAGGCCACAAACGAGAGAAAGAGAGAGAGGGAGGGAGAGAGAGAGAGAGAGAGAGAGAGAGAGAGAGACTCTCCGGGACCGAATGAAGCCCCAATATTTTGGCGAACAAACCGACAGAAAAACTTCTATTTCTCCAGCAGATGAGGAGTCAGTCAGTATTCGGTTTGCAGTGGCCATGCTGGGGTGGCCTCCCTCCCCCACACTACACCGAGGCTGCAGGTGCGCTGGCCACCCATCCCATCCTCCGCGAGCTGCCGCAGGTGGCGGTTTGCAACTCAGCCCGGACCGGCCGAAGGGGCGGGGAGCATGCGGGAGAAAAATTAAGGCCCCGCGCCGGGGAGCTCATGCAGCCCGCTGCGAAGCAAAATGGAGACTGCGGGCGGAGCAGGCCCAGCCTTGCATCTGTATTCTGTCTGCTCCTCCCCGCCTATTAGAAATGAAAGGGAAAGCGGCGACGGGGGGGGTGGGAGAAGAAAGATTGAGCGGTGGAAAAGTTTTCCAGCAAAGCCGGCGAGCATTAATAACGCAGCCTTCACCCCTGTGATTCCCCGATGCTGGGGGATGGCTAATAGCAGGGCTCGGCGTTGCATGACCTGGGCCTATTTTTTGTCATCCTATCATCCCATTCTCCCACCGGCTGCCCACCTGCAGCAGCCGCCCCAAATGCTCCATGAGCATCCAGTAGCCTGCGAGGATCCGAGCGACTCGAGACTCGACCTGTCCGCCTTCCTGCCGTGTCCGCCTTGTCGAGAGGAAGGAGGCGCTCGCGGCTTGATGGCAGCAGGACAAGGAGGCAGAGATACCAGCCAAAGCAGTCCGCACCAATTTCCGGGCCTAGGAGATGTAGCTGGGAGGGGGGAGGGGCGAAGCTGAGCTGCCAGGATGGATGAGGAGCAGAAATAGCCAAGCAGACAAAGATGACGAGAAAATTGCCTTTCTCCAGGCCTGGGGAGGGGCAGGGCGGGCTCCGGGTCCACACGGAAGGAGCTTAGCAGGACAAGAAGCTGGAGAAGAAGAAAGAGACACCGATTTTCTTGTCGGAGCGGAGACTAGACCCCTCCGAGTCCAGGCCGGGCGGGCGGCGCACAGACCATTTTCAAATTTGTCTCGCTTATATTTTCTTATTCTCCAGCAGCCAGCGGGGCTTAGTGAGTAGCGGCAGCGGTGGGGGGGGGGGTGCGCATTCGAGTCACCTGCCTGCCATTCGCGCCGGAGCCGCTAGTCCGGAGATGCGAGTAATTCGATCAGAAAGCGGGAGGACGGGGCTCCAGCCCAAGAGAAACGAAGTGGCGTGCAGGGCTTAGTGCTCCCCTCCCCGCCTTCCTGCTTGTCACATCACTTTGCTCCGAATGAGGATTGGGGAATGCAGGTAGCTATGAGCAGCTGCTTAAGAATGAAAATTTGAGACACGAATTCTGCCAGGATTGGCGCTTTGAAAGCATAAGGAGCAAATTAATTCGACCGAAGTGACTTGATCATCTTCCACAAAGTCATATAGCTTTCGATCTCGAGTCAAAGAGTACATGATGTTTAAGTTGTCGGTGGCGACCTGATTAAACTCTGGTGTTAAGGTCAAATTTCTATCGATTAACAAAAGTATTCATTCGTTAAACACTTGCGAGCAGCTCGCATGCTTAAGAAAGTGAGAAGAAAACCTAGGAAATAGGGGCGCCACCTAGGAGACGGGGCGCCCACCTAGGAGACAGGGGCGCCCACCTAGGAGACAGGGGCGCCCACCTAGGAGACAGGGCGCCCATCTGGAGACAGGGGCGCCCACCTAGGAGACAGGGGCGCCCACCTAGGAGACAGGGGCGCCCACCTAGGAGACAGGGGCGCCCACCTAGGAGACAGGGGCGCCCACCTAGGAGACAGGGGCGCCCACCTAGGAGACAGGGGCGCCCACCTAGGAGACAGGGGCGCCCACCTAGGAGACAGGGCGCCCACCTAGGAGACAGGGGCGCCCACCTAGGAGACAGGGGCGCCCACCTAGGAGACAGGGGCGCCCACCTAGGAGATATGGGTGCTCACCTAGGAGACAGGGTGCTCACCTAGGAGACAGGGACGGCCACCTGGAGACAGGGGCGCCCACCTAGGAGACAGGGGCGCCCATCTAGGAGACAGGTGCGCCCATCTAGGAGACAGGGGTGCCCACCTTGGAGATATGGGTGCTCACCTAGGAGACAGGGACGGCCACCTGGAGACAGGGGCACCGCCAAAGATCCTGTGAAGGGGGCGCCATGTCTTTGCAAATCCTACATGGCCGACCTTATATTTTTGTGTGAAATTAATAAATAGAATGAAAATGGTTCAACAAGGGCGCAGCAGTGGTCTTGAGTCCTAATAAAAGCGTAAAAAATTATCAGGACTTTAAAGTTAAAGCTACCAATAAAACGCTTAGTATTTAACGATCTACCGGTAGGATGTTTTGTATTAACGAAAACTATTTCGCCACTAACGGAGTTCGAGGCTAGTTAAAAAGCATCATCAATAGAGTCATCAAATTGAATCACAAAACTGATTTGCAGGCCCATATATGATCGCAGAAAAAATTGATTTCATTTAATGGCAACTGTGAACAAACCTAAAGATGCTGAGCACCTCCTTGCGGTTAGCGGGCACAGGGAGACATCCAGCAAAATATGGGAGCAATAATTAGTAAAAAAAATGAGGAGTTCAATGAAAACTGAACTTAACAGACACGAATCTGCGATACGCCAAAAACTGCAAAAGCTGCAGCCCGTGCACAGTTATAAACAAAACAAGCAGTCAAGTCTTGCAACGCTGCTGGCTGGCAGAGTAGAGTAGAGAGCGGCGGTATCAATGGAAAGCAGAGGGCGGCTATGCCCCTTAATTACCCTCGCGACCGGATAAAGATGCAGTGAGCAGCTCAGGACTGAAGCAGCAAATTGGGGGCCGGCCGAAAATGACAGAGACGCAAACGGCGAAAAAACACACAGGGAGATCTTTTTTTCTGGAGCCCCTGGAAAAGCGGCCGAGCTAACGAGCCAACAGCCTCTCGGCCAGAAACCGTCCATTGTCTGCGTGTTTAGCCTTCTGCAGGCAAAAGCGACAGAAGCACTGGGAAGCAAAAGATGAAGGGAACCTTCAATTTCTATTCCTGCTGATCGTCAGTTAAACAAAGGATTCGAATGGCCCTACTTTCAGTCTCCGTTTGTGCTCATTTGCCTGTGAAACTCTAGACGGGTGAGGCGTTTCTTTGTGGGCGCCCCCGCCGCCCCATGCAGTTTGATGGAAATTGCCGCTCCATGAGTTGGAGGGTCCGAGGCAAAGCATATCGCTGCTCGTTTTCTCAACAGCCGACGGGGCAACTGATATAGCGAGTTTTGTAACATGCAATTGAACCAATATATTAAGGAATTCAGCAGCAATAATTATTGTATATTACTTTACGTATTATTTCTGCGATGTACATTTATATATACGAGTACACGACATTGGTTCGATACAGCTCGTACATGAGGTCACCTGTTGACTGAGCATTACCGGGTGCATGGAATGGACATTGTTTCAGGATTCATGCCACTCGTTGAAGTACGTGCAAACTAATACAAATAGCTAATACAGTGTTGTGCCATTCCAATACACTCGTAAATATTGCTAAAAAGGTCCTTTGAGGCTGACACCTCGCAGAAGATGGTCTACTCTCAAAAGGTAAAAGCAGCATTGGCTGATTTACTTCCAAAAGGAACAGAGGAAAGATTGCTTCTGGAAGAAATTGAGAACGCAGAGCAGGGCGAGCATCCCGACCGGGGCGTCTCTTAATATTTCCCATTCCCAATCAAGCTCGCCAGGCGCATCCGGTTCGGGACCAGAGAAGGAAGTTTAATTAAGCTAATGCGGCTAAAGCCAGAGCCCAGAGCCGGCCTTGGGAAGAAGAGAAGCCGGAGGTGTGAAAGAAAAACGAGACACCGCGCGAGCGAGTGGCGCTGTTAATGAGCCACAGGGGTTGCCCCGAGAGCGGCGCGCTTGGAGCTGCTACTCATTTTTCCCCCCTGTTCTGCTCGCCATCGGTTGCGGCGGCACGTCCAAAAAAGGCGCGGGACACGCCCCACCGCTGCCGGGAACAGGGGAAACACAAGGCTGAAAGGAGCTTCCCGAAGGCTTAACCGGGCTGGTGCTCCTCTTCTCGCCGCAATCTCGCCTCTCATTAGCAGCAAAGCGACGGGGGGCGATCGAAGGGACCGCTGTAACGGGAAACAAAAAACCTGTTATTTATCAAGCCTGGGGCTGCTTTTGGAGCCACTAGGCAGAAATTTCTCAAAGATTCTTGTGATTAGTGTGTGGATTCTTCACTACTTTCCCATTCGTAAGTTGGAAGGCTTCAAAACAGGTAGAAAAGTCTGCAATTGGAGCTGATCACGAGATGCAAAAACTATCAAATTTATTTTTAAGTATTTTAAAAATAACTGAACCAGATAGCTCAGCTACTTACAGTAGGTTAGTGTGCTTATGAAATTACTAAACACGAAGGAGTTGAATTAGACAATTTCCCTTCTTAAAACCAAGTCGCAATAATTACGATGCAAGTTTTTATCAACAAAACTTTGAAGTTTCAAGACACATTCCTAACTTCTGCAAATTGTCAAAAGGTAAAACTTATAATGCTGTGGTACAATGTGATTTAAAAGAAAAATTTTTAGTAATTGCAATAAAAAATAATACGACAAAAGCAAAATTTTTCAAAAATTAAAACATTAAAGTAATTGGTATTCTTTATGCATACTTCTTTTATTCATAAAATAAAGTCTTCTATTCTTAAAATCTTTTATTCATAAAGTTTTATTCATACACTAATGGATTAATTTTAAGCATTAACAGACAACTAAAATTGATGATGATAATAATAATAGCATAATTTAATTTAATAATTTAATATATAAATATTAAATAATATTATCAAATTATATCACATTTTAAAAATGCATAATCCATATTAAAAATGCTTTATAGCTAATGCTATTATTATTATAGCATTTTTGAATATATGCTATATATATATAAATATAAATATAATTTATATATATATATAAATCATTTTATCACTGGTTTAGGCACATTGAATCTATGCATCTTTAGCAGCACTTAAAGCTATTAAACAGCTATTAGAGACTAGCAACTCAATAAAATGCAGTTTATACCAAAAGAGTATATATTAAAATATTTTCACATACTAATTAAAAGAAAAAACATTCTCAATATACTTGTAGTTAAGAGAATGGCATTGTATGCCATTTGAAATTATTTATTACATAACTATTTTCCATGCTTATTTCTAATCTTGTATATAAATTTATGCAGACATTCTTTATAATAAAAAATATAAATAACAAAACTAAAGCATCATTAAATATTAAAGAAGACAATTGACAAATTTATGTTTGGATGTTAATTTGAATGATATGCATTGACTTTTACTTAGCTTACTTTATCTAGCTAAGCTAGCTAGATTGTCTATTATGTTTAAAATTATTTCAAAAGTATTAAAAGAGTATAAAATAAATAAAGGTCATAGTATTGTCTTGTACTAACACATTTTTTCATTACAGCAACAAAAAATATGGAGGCCAAAGGATCAACACCTGACAAAGAATTGATAATGTACATCTATTTTTGTTTGCACTGAATAGCTTTAATTAATTTTTGTTTGTTCACATGGCAAAAATGTCAAAGTTAAAAAACGATGTAATTTTTACACAGGTTCAAAGTTGTCTAAAACGTACTAATAATAAATCCAGAGAGTATTAAATTTATTTCTTAAATAGGAAGGACAAAATAGAAGCATGAGCAAATATACGTGCCGCTGTAGTCTTTCATCCGAAATGACCAAAGCGAATCGACCAAGTCAAATCGTTTCTATGAAAATATCATTTTTGAAACGTTATACTTCTTGGCGCTTTAACAAAAAGAATTAATTGTTGTTTCAGAAATTACAATGTTTTTATGTTTTACTAGTAAAATGGGTAAAAGGTTTTTAATATTGCAGAAAAAAGCGTAAGAAAAAAATTTTTGAACTATACTCTTCATGAACTTTCTT
>NIVC01001479.1:0-40153 GCA_002269645.1 Macrostomum lignano
TAAAGCCTTAAATCTCAGCAATTCTTCTCCCCTAAGCCTTGACATTTTAGTGATTCCTTATTTAAGAATCACAGCACCATAGCGATTCCCTCCAAGCCTTGGCCATCGTAGCAATTCCCAAATGAATCTTTTAACTTTGACATAATGACTTTCTTTTATGTATACATAGTGCTTCTTTTCTTTTTACATGACTCTTCTTCTATCAGCGCCCCCCCCCCGTAGCGAGCCAACAAAGAATGTAATAAAAAATTAAGTAAACTACATGTACTTTGAAGTAGCTTCTGACGTTTGCTACTTTGCTTCTCTGGCATCTCAGAAACGCCTCCCCAAAATCTCAGTTATTCTCCGTGAGCCTTGACATCTTAGTAATTCTCCCCAGCACAGCACAATAGCTTCTTTTAATTTTTACATGACACTTCTTTCATGTCTGACATGACGCTTCTTTTATTCTTCCATGACGCTTCTATGATTTCTCAAATGACACTTCCATTAGTTTTTATATGAGGCTTCTATGATCTTTGATGACGCTTCTATGATTGTTTACATGACGCTTCTATGATTGTTTGCATGACGCTTTTATGATTTTTACATGACGCTTCTATAATTGTTTGCATGACGCTTCTATGATTTTTACATGACGATTCTATGATTGTTTACATGACGCTTCTATGATTGTTTACATGACGCTTCTATGATTTTTACATGACACTTCTATGATTGTTTACATGACGCTTCTATGATTTTTACATGACGCTTCTATGATTGCTACAAGACGCTTCTATGATTGTTTACATGACGCTTCTATGATTTTTACATGACGCTTCTATGATTGCTACAAGACGCTTCTATGATTTTTTGCATGACGCTTCTATGATTTTTTCATGTCGCTTCTATGATTTTTACATGACGCTTCTATGATTGTTTACAAGACGCTTCTATAATTTTTACATGACGCTTCTATGATTTTTACATGACGCTTCTACGATTTTTTACATGACGCTTCTATGATTGTTTACATGACGCTTCTATGATTTTTACATGACGCTTCTATGATTGTTTATATGACGCTTCTATGATTTTTACATGACGCTTCTATGATTGTTTACATGACGCTTCTATGATTGTTTACATGACGCTTCTATGATTTTTACATGACGCTTCTATGATTTTTTTCATGACGCTTCTATGATTTTTACATGACGCTTCTACGATTGTTTGCCTGACGCTTCTATGATTGTTTGCATGACGCTTCTATGATTGTTTACATGACGCTTCTATGATTTTTACATGACGCTTCTATGATTGTTTACATGACGCTTCTATGATTGTTTATATGACGCTTCTTTGATTTTTACATGACGCTTCTATGATTGTTTACATGACGCTTCTATGATTTTTACATGACGCTTCTATGATTGTTTACATGACGCTTCTATGATTGTTTACATGACGCTTCTATGATTTTTTAAAAGACGCTTCTATGATTTTTACATGACGCTTCTATGATTTTTACATGACGCTTCTATGATTTTTTACATGACGCTTTTATTATTTTTACATGACGCTTCTATGATTTTTTCATGACGCTTTATGATTGTTTACATGACGCTTCTATGATTGTTTACATGACGCTTCTATGATTGTTTACATGACGCTTCAGTGATTGTTTACATGACGCTTCTATGATTTTTTACATGACGCTTCTATGATTGTTTACATGACGCTTCTATGATTGTTTACATGACGCTTCAGTGATTGTTTACATGACGCTTCTATGATTTTTTTACATGACGCTTCTATGATTGTTTACATGACGCTTCTATGATTGTTTACATGACGCTTCTATGATTGTTTACATGACGCTTCTATGATTTTTACATGACGCTTCTATGATTTTTTACATGACGCTTCTATGATTGTTTACATGACGCTTCTATGATTGTTTACATGACGCTTCAGTGATGTTTACATGACGCTTCTATGATTTTTACATGACGCTTCTATGATTGTTTACATGACGCTTCTATGATTTTTACATGACGCTTCTATGATTGTTTACATGACGCTTCTATGATTGTTTACATGACGCTTCATGATTGTTTACATGACGCTTCTATGATTTTTTACATGACGCTTCTATGATTGTTTACATGACGCTTCTATGATTTTTTACATGACGCTTCTATGATTGTTTACATGACGCTTCTATGATTGTTTATATGACGCTTCTATGATTTTTTTAAAGACGCTTCTATGATTGTTTATATGACGCTTCTATGATTGTTTACATGACGCTTCTATGATTTTTACATGACGCTTCTATGATTGTTTACATGACGCTTCTATGATTGTTTACATGACGCTTCAGTGATTGTTTACATGACGCTTCTATGATTTTTTACATGACGCTTCTATGATTGTTTACATGACGCTTCTATGATTTTTTACATGACGCTTCTATGATTGTTTACATGACGCTTCTATGATTGTTTATATGACGCTTCTATGATTTCTTTAAAAGACGCTTCTATGATTGTTTACATGACGCTTCTATGATTGTTTATATGACGCTTTTATGATTGTTTACATGACGCTTCTATGATTGTTTACATGACGCTTCTATGATTGTTTACATGACGCTTCTATGATTTTTTACATGACGCTTTTATGATTGTTTACATGACGCTTCTATGATTGTTTATATGACGCTTCTATGATTTTTTAAAGACGCTTCTATGATTGTTTACATGACGCTTCTATGATTTTTTACATGACGCTTCTATGATTGTTTACATGACGCTTCTATGATTGTTTACATGACGCTTCATGATTGTTTACATGACGCTTCTATGATTGTTTATATGACGCTTCTATGATTTTTCATGACGCTTTTATGATTTTTACATGACGCTTTTATGATTGTTTACATGACGCTTCTATGATTTTTTACATGACGCTTCTATGATTGTTTACATGACGCTTCTATGATTTTTTACATGACGCTTCTATGATTGTTTACATGACGCTTCTATGATTGTTTATATGACGCTTCTATGATTTTTTCATGACGCTTTATGATTTTTACATGACGCTTTATGATTGTTTACATGACGCTTCTATGATTGTTTACATGACTCTTCTATGATTGTTTACATGACGCTTCATGATTGTTTACATGACGCTTCTATGATTTTTACATGACGCTTCTATGATTGTTTACATGACGCTTCTATGATTGTTTACATGACGCTTCAGTGATTGTTTACATGACGCTTCTATGATTTTTTACATGACGCTTCTATGATTGTTTACATGACGCTTCTATGATTTTTTACATGACGCTTCAGTGATTGTTTATATGACGCTTCGATGATTTTTTACATGACGCTTCTATGATTGTTTACATGACGCTTCTATGATTGTTTACATGACGCTTCTATGATTGTTTATATGACGCTTCTATGATTTTTCATGACGCTTTATGATTTTTACATGACGCTTTATGATTGTTTACATGACGCTTCTATGATTGTTTACATGACGCTTCAGTGATTGTTTACATGACGCTTCTATGATTTTTACATGACGCTTCTATGATTGTTTACATGACGCTTCTATGATTGTTTACATGACGCTTCATGATTGTTTACATGACGCTTCTATGATTTTTTACATGACGCTTCTATGATTGTTTACATGACGCTTCTATGATTTTTACATGACGCTTCTATGATTGTTTACATGACGCTTCTATGATTGTTTACATGACGCTTCTATGATTTTTTACATGACGCTTCTATGATTGTTTACATGACGCTTCTATGATTGTTTATATGACGCTTCTATGATTTTTTAAGACGCTTCTATGATTGTTTATATGACGCTTCTATGATTTTTTAATGACGCTTCTATGATTTTTACATGACGCTTCTATGATTTTTACATGACGCTTTTATGATTGTTTACATGACGCTTCATGATTGTTTATATGACGCTTCTATGATTTTTTACATGACGCTTCTATGATTGTTTACATGACGCTTCTATGATTTTTTACATGACGCTTCTATGATTTTTATATGACGCTTTTACATTTTTTTAATGCGCTTCTATGATTTTTTACATGACGCTTGAATAATTGTTTACATGACGCTTCTATGATTTTTTTAAGACGCTTCTACGATTTTTTACATGACGCTTCTATGATTTTTTACATGACGCTTCTATGATTTTTATATGACGCTTCTACGATTTTTTTCATGGCGCTTCTATGATTTTTTACATGACGCTTGAATAATTGTTTACATGACGCTTCTATGATGACGCTTCTATGATTTTTAATGACGCTTCTACGATTTTTTACATGACGCTTCTATGATTGTTTACATGACGCTTCTATGATTGTTTACATGACGCTTCTATGATTGTTTACATGACGCTTCTATGATTGTTTACATGACGCTTCTATGATTGTTTACATGACGCTTCTATGATTTTTAAATGACGCTTCTATGATTGTTTACATGACGCTTCTATGATTGTTTACATGACGCTTCTATGATTTTTTACATGACGCTTCTATGATTGTTTACATGACGCTTCTATGATTTTTTAAAAGACGCTTCTATGATTTTTACATGACGCTTTATGATTGTTTACATGACGCTTCTATGATTTTTACATGACGCTTCTATGATTTTTACATGACGCTTCTTTTTAAAAAGTCTTTTAGTTTTCCTGACGTTGAAAAGCTTTAATTAAAAAAATATACTCTATGAAAATTCGAACCACCGTCGCTGCATTTAGCAGTTCAGTTTGTTCACCTCTAGGCTAGCTCTCATCGTTTTGATAACATCAAATTTTGCACTTATATAATTCAACACTTTAAAATCCAAGCATAGAGTAAATCACACGAAGCAGTTATGACATAATCAGTTTCTCAGTCAGTCAGTATCAGTTAACAATTATGGTTACGCAATTTAAATCAAGTCTGTGCTACGCTTCCACACTGCATTTTCAATTCAAGTCGGAGTTACAATTCAGTTATGATGCAATCTATTTCAGAATCAGAATTCAACCAGTCAGTTTTTTCTCTAGCATTCTTACAATGCATTTCAAGTCGAAAAGTTTGCTTGACCTTTGCAAAAAAGCATGTTTTTCGAATATTTAATGCCTTTAGCATCGAGCAATTTCTTAGCCACGATGCATGTACCGTCACGGGAAAATTTCTGATCGAACAGTGCAAGTCTCATAAAAATCGGTTAAGCCATTTTTTCTCTAATCGATTACAAGCAAGCAAGATTTTCATTTTTAGTATATTGGAACTAGCCATTTAGCCCCCGCTGGGGAGCCCTAAAATGACACCAATTGGTTTTTTTTTGACACAAGAGTAACCTTACTATATAATTATCCAAAATGTTGATTTCCATTAATCAAAAATTACCTTTTCTCATTTTGGCAAAAATAAATTGCCATGAATCAGAACTTTCATCAGCCAAAAAAAGTTTCCTTCATCAGCCCAAAACCCTTTCTCAATCAGCAAATAGTGCTATCCTTTCAAGCACAAACTCTTAGTGCATATCGTCGCTGGCCGGGGCATATTCTTATCCGCAGCAAATATGCAAATCATTGACGGCCTTAGACCCTCTCTTTTAATTAGCCTAAATCAAAGAATGAAACCTTTAATAAATGCGCTGGTATTTCCTATTAGCAGAAATCAGCATCACTTGTGTGTACTATTTCAATATCTGAACTACATGAGCTACTTCAGCCGTACTACCTGACTATCTGACAATCGCCCAACAACCTAACACCCCCAACAATTCAGCCATCATCCATGAGCCTTGTCATCTTAGCAATTCCCCCAGTAAGCCTTGAAATCTCAGCAATTCCCCAAGTAAGCCTTGACAAGAATTGCTAAGAATTGCTAAGAATACTTAGCTAACAATTGCTAATACTTGCTAAGAATTGCTGAGAAGCCTCGAGATCTCAGCAATTCCCCCAGTAAGCATTGACATCTCAGCGATTCTCCCAGTAAGCCTTGAAATCTTAGCAATTCCCCCAGAAAGAATTCACATCTTAGCAATTGCCGCAGTAAGCCTTGAAATCGCTGCAATTCCCCCAGTAAGCCTTAACATCTCAGCAATTCCCCCAATAAGCCTTGACATCTGAGGAATTCCCCCAGTAAGCCTTGAAATCTAAGCATTTCCCCAGTAAGCCTTGAAATCTCAGCATTCCCCCTAAAAGCCTTCACATTTTAGCAATTCCCAGTAAGACTTGACACCTTAGCAATTCCCAGTAAGACTTGACATCTCAGCAGTTCCCCCATTAAGCATCGACATCGCAGCAATTAAACTCGAGCCTTGACATCTACGCAGTTCTCTCAGCTGAGTAAGCCTTGACATCCCAACAACCCAACTCCCCTCCCCCAAGAATTCAGCAATCCCCTTATGAGCCTTGATATCTCTGCAATTTCTTCATAAGCCTTGTCAACTCAGCGATTCCATTCATGAGCTTTGATATCTTAGCAACTCCCATCTTAGCAAGTCTTTAGTTGATGGTTAACAGAGTGGTTATTCTATGATTGAACCAAAACTGACCCTAAGCCCCTAACCCTAACCCATAAGTGAGTCTTGGCATGTTAGCAATCTCCCCCGTGAGCCTTAAGCCTGAGCATTTAAGTAACTTCCTCATAAGCTTTGAAATCTAAATTTCACCGAAAGCCTTGAACTGTCAGCAATTCCCGAAGAGCCAAAGCATATAACTAATTCGCCCCTTTAATCTTTGAAATTCCTTGATGAATCATTTATGATTGACACGACGATCGCTCTTGATTAAACTCAAATCCTAACCCTTAACCTGCAGCCGAGTCACAGCATTTCAGCAACTCCCCCTCTCAGCCCAAGAATTTCAGAAATTCCCCAATGAGCTTTTGAAATCTTAGCAATTTTCCCATGAGCATGGAACTTTAGCGACTAACCTTTTGATATCTTGGCACTTTCACATGAGTCTTATGGTTGAAAACTAACCCTGCCAAGTCACAGCATTTCAGCAATTCCCACCGTAAACCACAGCATTTCAACAAATACCCAATGAACCTTGACATTTCGTGAATTTCAGCTATTCGCTTTAGGAGCCTTTGAAATCTCAGTCATTCCCCCGTGAACCTTAGCATCTCAGCAATACCCAAGAGTCACAGCCTACAGCATTACAGGGATCCCCCGTGAGCTTTGAAATCTCAGCTATTCCCCAATGAGCCTTGATATCTCAGCAACTCCTATTTGAGCCACAAAATTTCGGCATTATGAGCAGGTACTGCAATCACAACAATCCCCCTGAGCATTGAGCCACATTATAATTCGGATATCCCCCACGAGCCTTTACAACTTAGCAATTCCCCAATGAGTATTTAATGTTAGACAGGCCTATTCATTTATATGGTTTACGTCTTACTCTTACCCTAACAATGTCGGCAATTCCCTCAAGAGCCACAGCATTCCAGAAATTATTTCCATGAGCCTTGACAGTAAATAATGAGCCTTGATACCTCAGAAATTTCTCAAATGAAATTTAAAATCAAAGCAATTCTGCCCAGAATCACATCAGTATAGGAATTTCCCTCTGAGACTTGACAAGACATCTCAGAATTTCTCTCATGGGCCTTGATCTGGCCCATGGCCCAGTAAGCCTTGAAATCTCAATAATTCCCCAGTAAGCCTTGACATCTCAGAAATTCCCTCATTAAGATCGACATCGCAGCAATTGAACTTAAGCTTTGAAATCAAAGCAATTCTCCCAGAATCACATCATTATAGCAATTACCGCTGAGCCTTGAGATCTTAGAAATTCTCCCATGAGTCTTGATATCACAGAAATTTTCCATACCAGCCTTGACATCTTAGCAATTCACATTGAGTATTTTATTCTCGACAGACCGCTTCTTTTATGGTTGACATGATGATTCTTTTGTCGCTTTTTCTTGTGTTGAGTTTTCTTCTGTTTAAAGTAGCATTTATTAAAAACTTACAGTGGTTTACCATCACTTTAGCAATGGTTTACCATCACTTTAGCGATGGTTCACCAGCAGTTTAGCAATGGTTCACCAGCAGTTTAGCAATGGTTCACCAGCAGTTAAGCAATGATTCACCAGCAGTTTAGCAATGGTTCACCGGCACTGTTCCGCAAAATCTGGGAGCAGATGGCTACTGATCTCCATATGCTTCTCAATAATCGAAACCATTTGAAATGTTTGCAACTTGCAGTTTAAAATTTATTTGCAATTCTCTTGCATATTTATTAATTCATTGTACGTCAGATTAGCACTGCTCACCCAGATTAGACCCTTTGCAAATTAGTACTTACAGCAGATTAGCACTGCTCTAGAAGACTAACGCAGCCCCAGCAAAAGTATCTTTAAATTTAAGTGTTTAACATCTCCATGAATCTGCATAGGATGCAATCATTATTGTCACAGGTCACAAAGATAAATTCGCTGCTTCAATGCAGGCTCGAACTGCTGACATCAAAGCATTCTGTTTGCTTCTGCTTGATACTGCCTGCCTACTGCGGCTATTGTGCCTATTGACATGTGGTAGAAATAATCTAGTTTAGCAACTTCAGCCGTTTGAAGTTAACCCCGGAAATCGGCATTTATCCCCACAACAACCTGAAATTATCCCTTCATCTAATCCCGCAAAAAGACTGCAGTTATTTCTTAGCAGCCGGCATTTATCATCCACTTTGCATTTTAAAACTTTTATTAAAATTAAGAATGCATACCCTCAGCGGCATAGAATTGTCCCCTTAGCCAAAAATATTTCACTTAGCAGCCGCAGAAATCCCCTAAACAACTTGTACTTAATCTTCCACAGTAAATATCCACTCAAAACTCAATAGTTAGTTATAAGCCTCAGAAGTCTGCCATTATCCTCTAATTAGTCCGCAGTTTTCCCTCTCAGCAGTCTGCAGCTATACGCTCATACGTCTGGAGGAACTACCTCAGCAGTTTGCAGTTGTTTCCCCTTTGCAATCTGCAATGATCCCTTCGACAGTCTGCAGTTCCCCTCAGCAGTCTGCAGTCATTTCATTTTCAGTCTACAACTGTACCATTAATGATTTTCATTCATTCTCTCAGCAGCCTGCAGTTCTCCTCTCGGCCGGCTCCTCAGTCTCCTCTGCAAACTGCAATTTTCTCAGCATTTTACGGCTCACTAATAAATTTTCGATACATATCGGCAGTTTTGAAAAGCTCAGAATTTAGCAATACCTTCAGCAGTTTTTTTCAGAATCGTCTGCAGTTTAGCAATTTCATACTTTCATGGAGCTAGGCAATATACCCATTGATGGGATCAGTACGCTAGTAATACATGTACTTGAAGCAGTTTCTACAAATCAAATTTGCTTATCGACTTGTGCCAAACAGCAAAAATACATGTAGTTCATTAAGTGTGCCTTGTTAATTAAGCATAAAAGTTTCAATTAGTCGAAGCACAAGCTAAAATAAATAATTAGTTCAATTTTAATTGTCCGCTGCGAGGTAGACTCGAACCTGGGACCTTACGCCTATCCTAAAACTGGTCCTAGTGCCTACAGTGCGGCTACTCCGCCTATTGATTGGAGGGCGACAAAATCAGCCATATATGCTTTGGCACTGCAGTGAAATACACAGCAGTGATAGGCTGCTTAGTGCACGGGTTGTATGCAGGCAGAGCCAATGCGCATTTAAGTGAAATCTATAAATTAGATTTAAGTCTGGAGGAACTAATTCACAGTCTGCAGTTCTTCTGTGGCCGGCACCTCAGTCCCTCAGAAAACTGCAATTTGCTCAGAATTGTACGGCTCACTAATCAATTTTCGATACATATCGGCAGTCTTGAAAAGCTCAGCATTTAGCAGCATTGTCTGCAGTTTAGTAATTTCGTACTTTTATGGAGCTAGACAATACCCATTGATCGGATCAGTTATACTCGAAGCAGTTTTTACAAATCAAATTTGATTAGTGGCTAGTGCCGAGTAGCAAAAAATGAATTGCTAATTAATAAAAAAATGTTTCAATTGAAATTAAATAAAAAATGTTTCAATTAGTCCAGGCACAAGCTATAAATTATTGAATTATTTGAATTTTTATTATCCTCCGGGGAGGCAGACTCGAACCTTGGACCTTACGTCTAGCCTAAACCTAGTCCTAAGTGCCTACACTGCGGCTACTCCGCCTATTGATGGGAGGACAACAAAATCAGCCATATATGCTTCAGAACTGCAGTTAAAATACATAGCAGTGATAGGCTGCTCAGTGTGTAGGCGTGCAGGCGGAGCCAATGCACAGTTGATTGAGTGAAATCTATAAATAGCAATTTTCTATGGAGTCCGCCAGTCAGAGCCAGGGTCAGAATGTACACACGCAGCCACTGAGCATTTTTTCTCCTTGCACACTGCAACCCCAGTATTGAAGCTTACACAGTGGAGAGAGAAAAGTTATGGCTCTATTGGAATTCAGCCGGTCAAGAAGTCAACCTTGTTTGCCCTCCCATTAAAAGCATTGGGAAAACTCGTTTTTCGAATATTTAATACCTTTATCATTAAAGCCGATTAAAGAAATTTTAACTGTCTTCTTTCCAGATAATTACAAATCTTTTGGCAAAAACGCGATTAAAATTGGTCAATCGGTTCGATCTCTAGAACGTTACACGAATACTAACACAAATTCTCTTCGAGTGAAAGTCACACAAAGCAGCGCTATGACATAATCAAATACTCAGACAGTCAGCATCAGTCTCAATTAAAGTTAGCAATATGGTTACGCAATTTCTGTCTTTCAACTTGGCACAGTGTTTTCAACTTGTTGTGATGTAATCTTTATCAAAATCAGAATTCAGTCAGTCGGTTTTTTTTTAGCATTTTTACAGCTCATTTCAAGCCAAAAGAGCTGCTTGACCTTTGCAAAAAAGCATGTTTTTCGAATATTTAATCCCTTTAGCATTGAAGCAGATACAAGAAATTTTAACCATACAATCCCAGGCTGATTACAAATCTTTTGGCGAAAACGCGATCAAAATTGGTCAAGAATTGCAATCTCTAGAGCGTTATGGACATTCATTCAAACATACAAACCTTAGAGATTTAGTATATTTAGATTGTATCAACCTTAAAACTATAATGCCTATACATTTTTTCCACTGCAAATAATAACTCTTCGCCATACCCGATGTGCATTCAACTTCCTTAAAAGCGAGAAAAACTTCGCATCAAATCAGGCTAAAGTAAGGAATCGAATTGGTGTTCTGAAATAAATTAAACATTACAGTCTAGTTGTTTGTTACAGTGAAACAAATATTTTTTGTAAATTATAAAGGCAAAAGGTGTCAAGCAAAACACAAAAAATAAGACGCACTTGAAAATAGAAAATCAAACTGGCCATTAAAATACCAATTGGGGTAGCTATAGGAGTAGCCATGGGGTAGCTAAAGCCATGGGGGTAGCCATGGGGCTAGCTAGGGAGTAGCTAAGGGGTAGCCATGGGAGTAGCTAGGGGGTAGCTAAAAGGGTAGCCATAGGGGTAGCTAGGGGGTAGCCATAGAGTAGCTCTGGGGACGGGGTAGCTAAGGGGTAGCTATTGGAGTAGCCATGGGGTAGCTAAGGAGTAGCCATGGGGCTAGCTAGGGGGTAGCCTTGGGGTAGCTAAAAGGGTAGCCATAGGGGTAGCTAGGGGGTAGCCATAGAGTAGCTTTGGGGGTGGGGTAGCTAAGGGGTGGCTAAGGGGTAGCTATAGGAGTAGCCATGGGGTAGCTAAGGGTAGCCATGGGGCTAGCTAGGGGGTAGCCTTGGGGTAGCTATGGGGGTAGCTATAAGGGTAGCCATAGGGGTAGCTAAGGGGTAGCTAAAGGGGTAGCCATGGGGTAGCAAAGGGGTAGCCATGGAGTAGCTATGGGGGTAGCTATATGGAGTAGTTATGGGGCTTATTATGGTACAGTGCATATACGCTAGTTGCATGGAATTGCATTGGCTATATTTGTTGCAGCGGCACTGTACATGTTGTTCTAGGTAAGACCTTAGACCTAAGCTTTGGTTACACAAGTACATGTACTTACTGGATCTTAAAGTACATTACAATTAGCTACAAAAGTACACATGTCAATCTTCGTGAGTTTTCGCCGCTGCCGTCGCCGCCGCATCATCACTATCCGCCGTAGTAGCCGGCTCGGGTCGGTTGTCATTCGCTTTCGTAGCAGTTCTCACCGCCGCGGTCACTGCTCGAGTGGCGCTAGAAGAAGTACACGCCACGCTAGACGGCGATGTGGTCGAGGGTTCGTCTATGCTACGCTGGCGAATCAAACGCGACCCACCGGCGGTGTCCCAGCTCTCTGCTATCGACGACATCTTGGCTGCTGACAAGTGCCGCTTCAGGATGCCGGTCGGCTGCTGGCTCCGGCGCTGCTGGCTGGGCGACGTCAGCGGGCTGACGCCGGTGCTGGAGCTGTGACAACCTGGCAGCGTTGGGCGAAGAAGCTGATGATGCTGCCGCGGCTGCAGTAGTCGCCTGGTCTGGTCTGAGGATGCGGAGTTGCGGTGGGGAGACAGAGAGGCCTTTTCTCTACTCTCCTTTGCTCTCCTCTCGTCTCCTCTACGCTTCTCGTCTAATCTCCTCTCATCTCATCTCATCACATCTCATTTCTTCTCCCCTCATCTCCTCTCCTCTTCTCTCCTCTCATCTCCTCTCCTCTCATCGCATCGAACTTACTCTCCTCTTTTCTCATCTCATCTCATTTCATTTCATCTCCTTTCCTTTCCTCTCCTCTCCTCTCTTCTCATCTCATCTCATCTCATCTCCTCTTCTCTCATCTCATCTACCATCTATACCATCTATCTCATCTCTCCTCTATTCTGGCCATCTTTTGCATCTAGTCTTGACTCCTACGAAATCTACGGATTATATAAACAGCAGTTCTGCGCTTGCATAGAAGCCGGTAAAATCAAAACAGAAATAAAAACGTAAAGGACAGAGTATTATAGAAGAATTTCACAAAAATCGACAAAACCGGAGTTAAAACGTTTACGAAAAAAATAAAAATTATAGAAAATAATCTCATCAGAGCTCATATTTACCTCAGACACTGGCGACTTTATGTATGGGATTATTTTCTGGCGGCTCTGGTTGGGGAATGGAATGTCTTTGACATGAGCTCAAACGACTGATGCATTGGAGTCTTGGTAATTCCCCTTGTTTGGGATTTCTCTGACTCTTGGGAATCCCCCCTGATTTATGGAAGTCTTGGGATTTCCCTGGGGAATCGGATGCTTGGGATTTCTCTGGTGCATCGGGAGCTTGGGATTTCCATGGTGCATCGGTAGCTTGGGATTTCCATGGTGCATCGGTAGCTTGGGATTTCCCTGGTGCATCGGTAGCTTGGGATTTCTCTGGTGCATCGGGGGCTTGGGATTTCCCTGGGGAATCGGATGCTTGAGATTTCCATGGTGCATCGGTAGCTTGGGATTTCCCTGGTGCATCGGGGGCTTGGGATTTCCCTGGGGAATCGGATGCTTGAGATTTCCCTGGGGAATCGGATGCCTGGGATTTCTCTGGTGCATCGGGAGCTTGGGATTTCCCTGGTGCATCGGTAGCTTGGGATTTCCCTGGGGAATCGGATGCTTGGGATTTCTCTGGTGCATCAGGGGCTTGGGATTTCCCTGGTGCATCGGAGGCTTGGGATTTCCCTGGTGCATCGGGGGCTTGGGATTTTCCTGGTGCATCGGGAGCTTGGGATTTCCCTGGTGCATCGGGAGCTTGGGATTTCCATGGTGCATCGGTAGCTTGGGATTTCCCTGGTGCATCGGTAGCTTGGGATTTCCATGGTGCATCGGTAGCTTGGGATTTTCCTGGTGCATCGGTAGCTTGGGATTTCCATGGTGCATCGGTAGCTTGAGATTTCCATGGTGCATCGGGAGCTTGGGATTTCCCTGGTGCATCGGGAGCTTGGGATTTCCCTGGGGAATCGGATGCTTGGGATTTCTCTGGTGCATCGGGGGCTTGGGATTTCCCTGGTGCATCGGAGGCTTGGGATTTCCCTGGTGCATCGGTAGCTTGGGATTTTCCTGGTGCATCGGGAGCTTGGGATTTCCCTGGTGCATCGGTAGCTTGGGATTTCCCTGGTGCATCGGTAGCTTGGGATTTCCCTGGTGCATCGGTAGCTTGGGATTTCCCTGGTGCATCGGTAGCTTGGGATTTCCCTGGTGCATCGGTAGCTTGGGATTCTCTGGTGCATCGGGGGCTTGGGATTTCCCTGGTGCATCGGGGGCTTGGGATTTCCCTGGTGCATCGGTAGCTTGGGATTTCCCTGGGGAATCGGATGATTGGGATTTCTCTGGTGCTTCGGGAGCTTGGGATTTCCCTGGTGCATCGGGGGCTTGGGATTTCCCTGGTGCATCGGGAGCTTGGGATTTCCCTGGTGCATCGGGGGCTTGGGATTTCCCTGGTGCATCGGGAGCTTGGGATTTCCATGGTGAACCGGATGCTTGGGATTTCCCTGACATAAAGAGTCATTCCCAATCGACCCTTACCGGTCGACTCAGTCGCGTCGACCGACCGACGCTTGCCACCGCCGCCACCGCCGCTGCCGACGCTGAAAAATCGGCCAAGGCTGCCCAGCAGAGGCGAGGCGCTCGGCGAGGACGCGTACGAGCGGCCGCCATCCTCGGTGGCCGGCTCAACGAACTTGATCCTATCCTGCCGACGCCGCGACTTCGGCGTTTGAGCGCCGCCGCCGCCGGCTTCAAGAGTCATCGATGGCGGCAACACCGACGAGACCGGCACGACCACGGCAGGGATGGCGGCGGTGGCGGCGACAGATGGCGTCAGCGGACTCTGCGGGTTGCTGCTGCAGGTGCCGAAAGTGTCTCCGCTGTCGCCACCCGGGCTGTTCAGCTTCGCCAGCTTCAACGGGTGCAGCTGTGGATGCGGCGGTCGGGGCCTCGGCAACTGTGGTATTGCAATGGCCACAGGCGCCGGTGAAGCTTGCAGATTTGGATCGTCCGAGTCGTCCACGCACAAGCCGACGTGGTGCTTGACGGGGTTTGTAAATAAAATGGAAACGGAAAGCTGAGAACTTCTCGAAATTTCTTGAAAATTCTGTAAAACTGCTGCTGCCTCTTATTAGGCTTCAGCTTCAGCCCAATCCTATTGCTGACCCAACTCTGCTCCATCCATCATCCGTCAGCTCCACCCAACCCTCTCAGAACCCTTTATATGTCTGCTCCCTGATTGGCTTTTAGCTCCAAGCGTCCCTCAGAATCCTCTATCCCCTCTGCTCTCTGATTGGCTATCAGCTCCAAGCGTCCCTCAGAATCCTCTATCTCTTCTGCTCTCTGATTGGCTATCAGCTCCAAGCGTCCCTCAGAATCCTCTATCCCTTCTGCTCTCTGATTGGCTATCAGCTCCAAGCGTCCCTCAGAATCCTCTATCTCTTCTGCTCTCTGATTGGCTATCAGCTCCAAGCGTCCCTCAGAATCCTCTATCTCTTCTGCTCTCTGATTGGCTATCAGCTCCAAGCGTCCCTCAGAATCCTCTATCTCTTCTGCTCTCTGATTGGCTATCAGCTCCAAGCGTCCCTCAGAATCCTCTATCTCTTCTGCTCTCTGATTGGCTATCAGCTCCAAGCGTCCCTCAGAATCCTCTATCTCTTCTGCTCTCTGATTGGCTATCAGCTCCAAGCGTCCCTCAGAATCCTCTATCTCTTCTGCTCTCTGATTGGCTATCAGCTCCAAGCGTCCCCAGAACCCTCTATCTCCTCTGCTCTCTGATTAGTCCGCAGCTTTGTTGCAACCAGGTGTACTACGAGCCGTAAGCTAAGCCTCACCTTAGTTTCGGCTTTAGAGTTGGCTTCGTCTAGCAGCCGTCCCACAGCCGCGGCCGCCGCCTCGATGTCCACGGAGGTTGCCTGCTGAACTACGGTTGCGCCGCCATTATTGCGGCATCTGAAATTATAAAATATAAAATATTTTGCCTACTAACAAATAGTAGGAGGAATAGTAGATAATCTACTGTACTTTTGGCATCTTTTATAATAATAGTGACATTGTCATTGCAACCTACTTAAAGTAGGCCATGTTGTTTCTGACGTCTCTGCCGCTGCAGCCGCTGCTGTCGCTACAGTCGCTGCTGTACTCGCTGAAGTCTTTGTCGTGGCTGCAACCGGTGTCCACGCTGGGCCGTTTCTGGATAAAGGACGACACGGAAATCAGACTGCCCTTGCGCTTGGCCGACTCCATCGCCTCCATGCGGCGCTGCGCCTTCTCCCGGCGCGACTGCTCCGTGTAGAACTCGGCGAAGTTGTTCACGATGATGGGGATGGGCAGCGCCACCACCAGCACGCCGCAGATGCAGCAGCCGCTGCCGATAATTTTTCCTAGAAACGTCCTAGGAACAATGTCTCCGTAGCCAACGGTTGTCATGGTGATGGCTGCCCACCAGAATGTGGCCGGGATGGATCGGAAATCGTTTGGCTCGGGCTCGTCTTTCTCGGCAAAGTAGGCCAGGCTGGAGAACAGCAGGACGCCGAGCAGGACGAACAGGATGAGCAGGCCGAGCTCCTTGTAGCTCTGGTGCAGAGTGTAGCCCAGCGACTTCAGCCCTGTGGAGTGCCGCGCCAGCTTCAGCACCCGCAGGATGCGCAGGATGCGGAATACTTGGACAATCTTTCTCACGGAGGTCAGCGAGGAGTACTCTCCGGTGTCCTCCGCCTGCATGCTGTGCACGAGGATCACGGATATGTAGTAGGGCACGATGGCGATCAGGTCGATGATGTTCATCGGGCCTTTGATGAATTTGCACTTGTCCGGCGAGGCCCAGAATCTGAGCACGAATTCCAGGGTGAACCACACGATGCAGGCCGCCTCCACCACCTCCAGGTGCGGGTTGTCTTCCATGGACCACACTAGGCGGGTGTTGTTGACAGGGCCTTCGTACCGGGTGTGGTTGAACTGGATCTCCGGGATAGTGTTCAGGCTGAGGCCCATGGTGGCCAGGACGATGAACAGAATGGACACGATGGCCACCACCTGGGCGGGTGGCAATGATGAGATTGTTGAACGATCTATCTATCTATCTATCTATCTATCTATCTATCTATCTATCTATCTATCTATCTATCTATCTATCTATCTATCTATCTATCTATCTATCTATCTATCTATCTATCTATCTATCTATCTATCTATCTATCTATCTATCTATCTATCTAGCTATCCACTCTAATTAACTCTCTCCGGCCTGCATGTCATTTCAATGCCTTTGAGATTTCTCCGCAAAAAAAATTGAATTCGCCATTCAGAGGTCAATGACCTGTGTCCCCCCCCCTGTCTTGACTGAATCTCTCAGTTCCCAATATCTCCTTGTCAATAAAAGTACACCACGGTTTCCGCCCGCTGGCAGCTTGAAATTATTTACACGCGGACTGTTCGCCTTTCCTTCACTCTGGAATTCGCCGCTGCCAAGTGGAGTGCCTGATGAAGCACTGGGTCGGAGTCTGGACAGGCTGGCTACCCCCAGAAATCGAATACCCAAAGCCCCCAGCGTGCAGGGTAGAATTGATAACCCTGGATTAACTAAGGAACAGCCAACCGCATCATTTTTTGACTATAACAAACTAGCTTTATACCGTACACACAGCCGCATAGCAGTAGCTGTGGAGAGGCCATCCCAGCAGTGACAGATGGCCCAAGCTGCTATGCAGCCACTACCTCAGAACTATGCATGCAAAGCTCCCTAACCATCTGGAGCATATGATTTCAGTCATGTGGCATCTTCACGCTCTCGCAACTTTTTATAACAGCCAATCAGAAAGAAACAGTCCAGTTGTTAGTTTTTTTAATAGCTACAAAATTACCTGGTAATTTCGTTACTAGGGTCTATAGGGGTACGAGTATCAGGAAGGCCTCATCAATTGTATGCCTCTGATGGGTTGGTGCTGCAATACACGGTTGCCGCATAAATTCTAAAAGCTCACAAGATCAGCAGACCGGATTGGAGAAAAAATTCCTAATAAAAAGGGAAAAATATTCTCAATGCTCCCTAAAGATAACCTAAAAGCATCAGAGATTGGGTCCTATTAGCACTCCTGACACCCCTATTGTAGCACTCCTGACACCCAATTGTAGCACTCCTGACACCCCCATTGAAGCACTCCTGACACCCCCATTGTAGCACTCCTGACACCCCCATTGTAGCACTCCTGACACCCCCATTGAAGCACTCCTGACACCCCCATTATAGCACGCTTGACACCCCCATTGTAGCACTCCTGACAACCCTCATTGTAGCACTCCTGATACCCAATTGTAACACTCCTGACACCCCCATTGAAGCACTCCTGACACCCCCATTGTAGCACTCCTGACACCCCCATTGTAGCACTCCTGACACCCCCATTGAAGCACTCCTGACACCCCCATTGTAGCACGCTTGACACCCCCATTTTAGCACTCCTGACAACCCCCATTGTAGCACTCCTGACACCCCCATTGTAGCACGCTTGACACCCCCATTGTAGCACTCCTGACAACCCCCATTGTAGCACTCCTGACACCCCCATTGTAGCATTCCTGACACCCCCATTGTAGCATTCCTGACACCCCCATTGTAGCACTCCTGACACCCCATATTCTAGCACTCCTGACACCCCATATTCTAGCACTCCTGACACCCCCATTGTAGCACTCCTGACACCCCATATTCTAGCACTCCTGACACCCCATATTCTAGCACTCCTGACACCCCCATTGTAGCACTCCTGACACCCCATATTCTAGCACTCCTGACACCCCATATTCTAGCACTCCTGACACCCCATATTCTAGCACTCCTGACACCCCCATTGTAGCACTCCTGACACCCCATATTCTAGCACTCCTGACACCCAATGCAGCGTTTACGATACTCATCTATTAAAATAAAGTCACGCAACGTCGATTTCCCAAACAGCAACTCTAATGAGTCAGGGCTATTTAAAAACTTGATGGAAAATTTGTTCCAATTTGAAAGCGCGAGTCCACAAACTATGAACTAATTAGCCCTCATAATTGGCACCCATATAATTGCCCATTACCCACTTTCAGCCAGCCACCGCTAGTAGAGATTCCATTTTAAGCCTGCTGTGTTTTAACTGCGCCACACAAGCGGGCGGACAAATGGCTGTTGTAAGCGCTGCAGGGCTTGAGCAGCCGCTTCTGCTGTGGGGCGTCCCCAGGGGGGGGGCAGAGAGGAGCAAGCGAGCGCAGTTGACTCGTCAGCGTGACTGCTTCCGAATACCAGAACAGCTGCAGTGCTCTGGCCGCGTGACTCGACTGCGAGCTTTCTCTGCTAAAAATGAACTGCCAGCCTAGCAACAATTTTCACTGCTATGCGGCAGTCATTTGCATTCCCTGCACTGCTGCCGCGGGTGTGCGCGGTTGGATGAGGACGGCCTCTGTCTGCTAAGTCTGTCTGTCTGTCTGTCTGTCTGTCTGTCTGTCTGTCTGTCTGTCTGTCTGTCTGTCTGTCTGTCTGTCTGTCTGTCTGTCTGTCTGTCTGTCTGTCTGTCTGTCTGTCTGTCTGTCTGTCTGTCTGTCTGTCTGTCTGTCTGTCTGTCTGTCTGTCTGTCTGTCTGTCTGTCTGTCTGTCTGTCTGTCTTAGTGTCTGTCTGTCTGTCTGTCTGTCTGTCTGTCTGTCTGTCTGTCTGTCTGTCTGTCTGTCTGTCTGTCTGTCTGTCTGTCTGTCTGTCTGTCTGTCTGTCTGTCTGTCTGTCTGTCTGTCTGTCTGTCTGTCTGTCTGTCTGTCTGTCTGTCTGTCTCCCTGCCTGCCTATCTCGGCCCCTGTCTTGCTGTCTTCGCATCAATAAATAATGCGGAGGTTAAAAAAGGACAACCATAGCTTTCAGCTGCAACCATTTTTCAGCTGTTACAAAAATTTCATCGAATAGAAAATGCATTCCGGCAGATGACAGGCGGTGCTGGGAGACCATCAGCAGCAGCCGCCATGCAGGAGCCGCGGCAGCTGACTGCAGAGGAATTCTGAGAGCCCATCAACACTGATTAATTTAACCTGAATGCAGCCAGAGGCAGCCTGTGCGGCATTCCTTGGCCTACATGTGAACCAAATTTCACTGTAGAGATCTATGAAAGAAATTCAAAGCAGTTCAATTGCTTCTAAGTGCTACTCCTGTGCTTCTGCAGTGTGTTATGCGAGTTCGCTATCTACTTCATGTTTAAAATTTGAGCTTAAGAAAAAAATTAAATGGCCTTTCTTTCCTGCTGAGTATTTGTACTTTAATAGCTTTTGGAATTTTCAGCTAGGCATGAGGAAGTGTAGACTAATTTATCGATTTTTTTGGCTCTGTTTATTCCCGTTCCGTTTCTAACGGATATTGGTTCCTGCAGACACCTGTTTTACACAGCAGATACTGTCTCTGCTAATGTTTAATTAACTGCTTCCTTGGTTTTAAACCAGATTGGATTCCTAATATTCTAGTTTCCTAGCCAACTAGCTTCCTAATCCACAAATTTTCTAATCCCTTAGAGTCCTGGTGACCTCCGTCTTTTCAAGTCCCACATTTTCTTAATTCACCGGTTTCCTAATCTCGTCAGTTTTGTAATCCTCTAGTAGTTTCCTAATCCCCTCAGTTTCCTAATCGTTCAGTTTCCTAATCCTTCAGTTTCCCAATCCCCTCAGTTTCCTAATCGTTCAGTTTCCTAATCCCCTCAGTTTCCTAATCGTTCAGTTTCCTAATCCTTCAGTTTCTTAATTGTTCAGTTTCCTAATCCCGTCAGTTTCCTAATCCTTCAGTTTCCTAATCCTTCAGTTTCCTAATCCCCTCGTTTTCCTAATCCTTCAGTTTCCTAATCCTTCAGTTTCCTAATCCTTCAGTTTCCTAATCCTTCAGTTTCCTAATCCTTCAGTTTCCTAATCGTTCAGTTTCCTAATCCTTCAGTTTCCTAATCCCCTCGTTTTCCTAATCCTCAGTTTCCTAATCCCCTCAGTTTCCTAATCCCCTCAGTTTCCAAATCCCCTCAGTTTCCTAATCCCCTCAGTTTCCTAATCCCCTCAGTTTCCTAATCCCCTCAGTTTCCTAATCCTTCAGTTTCCTCATCTCCTCAGTTTCCTAATCCCCTCAGTTTTCTAATCCTTCAGTTTCCTAATCCCCTCACTTTCCTAATCCTCTAGTTTCCTAATCCCCTCAGTTTTTTAATCCCCTCAGTTTCCTAATCCCCTCAGTTTCCTAATCCCCTCAGTTTTCTAATCCTTCAGTTTCCTAATCCCCTCACTTTCCTAATCCCCTCACTTTCCTAATCCCCTCACTTTCCTAATCCCCTCAGTTTCCTAATCCCCTCAGTTTCCTAATGCTAAAGTCAGGTGTCGCAGTGACTCCTTCGCACCAACAGAGAACCTGCAGACTCACCCTGGCAGGCCTGGAGGTCTGCGGCTCCTCCATCAGGTTCCAGACGGACCTTTTGATCTCGCCGTAGCGGCCCGGCCCGAAGTCCAGCTGGATGCTCCGCTGGTTCCAGCGCACCGCCTCCATGTCTTTGCGAATCTCGTCCTCCGCGGTCTCCTTCTTGTGGTGGTACTTCTGCTGGCAGCAGAGGTCGAAGCACTCCTCCCTGATGCCCCAGTACTTCAGCTCGGCGTCGAAGGCGATGACGCAGGCGTCCTCGTTCAGATGCAGCTTGCCGGTGCGGTAGAAGTTCAAAATCGGGTGGAACATCTTCGGGTGCCTGTCGAAGTAGTACTCGTCGTACTGCTGCTGGTGACGCCGACGCTGCCGACTGCGGAGCTGCTGCTGCTGCTGCTGCTGCTGATGACGACTGCAGTGCCCAGGATGAAAGTCGTCGCACAGCTCGAGGATCTCCTCCTGAGTCCTCGCCCTGCGCAATCGGCACAGACGGGACCTGGGCATGCGGTTCAGCGTGCTCCACAGAACCTCGTGCCGCTCGCCGCCGACATTCAGCAGCACCCGACGTTGGCGCCGGTGGCGCGGCCGGTTCTGCCGACTCTGAGGATGATTCGACTCGGCGACGTCCTCCGTTGGAACAGCCGTTCGGCTTGCCGGGCTATAGTACACGCTGCCCTTTTCATTGGGCTCCTCGGGGATGAAAGCTTCGTCGGTGTCGTCCATCTCCGACGCCTCCGACGCCTCGTCTTCGTCTTCGTTGTCGCTGAAATAGTCAACGCAGTGTCTGCCGTGGTCAACCGACTGTTTGGGGTAGCGCCAGTGATTGGATGCCGCAGCGGCCGCGTCTACAGAAGCACCTCCGTGGGCGCTGAACATTGGACAGCTGGCTTGCTGTCCAATGTTCAATGTCCAATGTTTTGAAAAGCGATATCGATCTGCGCGGAGGAATGAAGTGGTGGGCGGTGATGCTAAAAATAGCAACAGCTGGCAGAAGGGAAACTCCGTGGCAGAGGCGCTTGGCTAAATAAGGAAATCCCACAATTTAATCGACAATATACTGTTGCTCCCAGTCTAACAAGTGGCTCTGTCTGTCTAACAAGTGGCTCTCTCTGTCTAACAAGTGGCTCTCTCTCTCTCTGTCTAACAAGTGGCTCTCTCTCTCTCTGTCTAACAAGTGGCTCTCTCTGTCTAACAAGTGGCTCTCTCTGTCTAACAAGTGGCTCTCTCTCTGTCTAACAAGTGGCTCTCTCTCTGTCTAACAAGTGGCTCTCTCTCTGTCTAACAAGTGGCTCTCTCTCTGTCTAACAAGTGGCTCTCTCTCTGTCTAACAAGTGGCTCTCTCTGTCTAACAAGTGGCTCTCTCTCTCTCTCTGTCTAACAAGTGGCTCTCTCTCTCTCTGTCTAACAAGTGGCTCTCTCTGTCTAACAAGTGGCTCTCTCTCTCTCTGTCTAACAAGTGGCTCTCTCTGTCTAACAAGTGGCTCTCTCTGTCTAACAAATGACTCTCTCTGTCTAACAAGTGGCTCTCTCTGTCTAACAAGTGGCTCTCTCTGTCTAACAAGTGGCTCTCTCTGTCTAACAAGTGGCTCTCTCTGTCTAACAAGTGGCTCTCTCTCTCTCTCTGTCTAACAAGTGGCTCTCTCTGTCTAACAAGTGGCTCTCTCTGTCTAACAAGTGGCTCTCTCTGTCTAACAAGTGGCTCTCTCTGTCTAACAAGTGGCTCTCTCTCTCTCTCTCTGTCTAACAAGTGGCTCTCTCTGTCTAACAAGGGGCTCTCTCTCTCTCTCTGTCTAACAAGTGGCTCTCTCTCTCTCTCTGTCTAACAAGTGGCTCTCTCTGTCTAACAAGTGGCTCTCTCTCTCTCTCTCTGTCTAACAAGTGGCTCTCTCTCTCTCTCTCTGTCTAACAAGTGGCTCTCTCTGTCTAACAAGTGGCTCTCTCTGTCTAACAAGTGGCTCTCTCTGTCTAACAAGTGGCTCTCTCTGTCTAACAAGTGGCTCTCTCTGTCTAACAAGTGGCTCTCTCTGTCTAACAAGTGGCTCTCTCTGTCTAACAAGTGGCTCTCTCTCTCTCTCTCTGTCTAACAAGTGGCTCTCTCTGTCTAACAAGTGGCTCTCTCTCTCTCTCTGTCTAACAAGTGGCTCTCTCTCTCTCTCTGTCTAACAAGTGGCTCTCTCTGTCTAACAAGTGGCTCTCTCTCTCTCTCTGTCTAACAAGTGGCTCTCTCTCTCTCTCTGTCTAACAAGTGGCTCTCTCTGTCTAACAAGTGGCTCTCTCTGTCTAACAAGTGGCTCTCTCTGTCTAACAAGTGGCTCTCTCTGTCTAACAAGTGGCTCTCTCTGTCTAACAAGTGGCTCTCTCTGTCTAACAAGTGGCTCTCTCTGTCTAACAAGTGGCTCTCTCTGTCTAACAAATGACTCTCTCTGTCTAACAAGTGGCTCTCTCTGTCTAACAAGTGGCTCTCTCTGTCTAACAAGTGGCTCTCTCTGTCTAACAAGTGGCTCTCTCTGTCTAACAAGTGGCTCTCTCTCTCTCTCTGTCTAACAAGTGGCTCTCTCTCTCTCTCTCTCTGTCTAACAAGTGGCTCTCTCTGTCTAACAAGTGGCTCTCTCTGTCTAACAAGTGGCTCTCTCTCTCTCTCTCTGTCTAACAAGTGGCTCTCTCTGTCTAACAAGTGGCTCTCTCTCTCTCTCTGTCTAACAAGTGGCTCTCTCTCTCTCTCTGTCTAACAAGTGGCTCTCTCTGTCTAACAAGTGGCTCTCTCTCTCTCTCTGTCTAACAAGTGGCTCTCTCTGTCTAACAAGTGGCTCTCTCTGTCTAACAAATGACTCTCTCTGTCTAACAAGTGGCTCTCTCTGTCTAACAAGTGGCTCTCTCTGTCTAACAAGTGGCTCTCTCTGTCTAACAAGTGGCTCTCTCTGTCTAACAAGTGGCTCTCTCTCTCTCTCTGTCTAACAAGTGGCTCTCTCTGTCTAACAAGTGGCTCTCTCTGTCTAACAAGTGGCTCTCTCTGTCTAACAAGTGGCTCTCTCTGTCTAACAAGTGGCTCTCTCTCTCTCTCTCTGTCTAACAAGTGGCTCTCTCTGTCTAACAAGGGGCTCTCTCTCTCTCTCTGTCTAACAAGTGGCTCTCTCTCTCTCTCTGTCTAACAAGTGGCTCTCTCTGTCTAACAAGTGGCTCTCTCTCTCTCTCTCTGTCTAACAAGTGGCTCTCTCTCTCTCTCTGTCTAACAAGTGGCTCTCTCTGTCTAACAAGTGGCTCTCTCTGTCTAACAAGTGGCTCTCTCTGTCTAACAAGTGGCTCTCTCTGTCTAACAAGTGGCTCTCTCTGTCTAACAAGTGGCTCTCTCTGTCTAACAAGTGGCTCTCTCTGTCTAACAAGTGGCTCTCTCTCTCTCTCTCTGTCTAACAAGTGGCTCTCTCTGTCTAACAAGTGGCTCTCTCTCTCTCTCTGTCTAACAAGTGGCTCTCTCTCTCTCTCTGTCTAACAAGTGGCTCTCTCTGTCTAACAAGTGGCTCTCTCTCTCTCTCTGTCTAACAAGTGGCTCTCTCTCTCTCTCTGTCTAACAAGTGGCTCTCTCTGTCTAACAAGTGGCTCTCTCTGTCTAACAAGTGGCTCTCTCTGTCTAACAAGTGGCTCTCTCTGTCTAACAAGTGGCTCTCTCTGTCTAACAAGTGGCTCTCTCTGTCTAACAAGTGGCTCTCTCTGTCTAACAAGTGGCTCTCTCTGTCTAACAAATGACTCTCTCTGTCTAACAAGTGGCTCTCTCTGTCTAACAAGTGGCTCTCTCTGTCTAACAAGTGGCTCTCTCTGTCTAACAAGTGGCTCTCTCTGTCTAACAAGTGGCTCTCTCTCTCTCTCTGTCTAACAAGTGGCTCTCTCTCTCTCTCTCTCTGTCTAACAAGTGGCTCTCTCTGTCTAACAAGTGGCTCTCTCTGTCTAACAAGTGGCTCTCTCTCTCTCTCTCTGTCTAACAAGTGGCTCTCTCTGTCTAACAAGTGGCTCTCTCTCTCTCTCTGTCTAACAAGTGGCTCTCTCTCTCTCTCTGTCTAACAAGTGGCTCTCTCTGTCTAACAAGTGGCTCTCTCTCTCTCTCTGTCTAACAAGTGGCTCTCTCTCTCTCTCTCTGTCTAACAAGTGGCTCTCTCTGTCTAACGGTGGCTCTCTCTGTCTAACAAGTGGCTCTCTCTGTCTAACAAGTGGCTCTCTCTGTCTAACAAGTGGCTCTCTCTGTCTAACAAGTGGCTCTCTCTGTCTAACAAGTGGCTCTCTCTGTCTAACAAGTGGCTCTCTCTCTCTCTCTGTCTAACAAGTGGCTCTCTCTGTCTAACAAGTGGCTCTCTCTGTCTAACAAGTGGCTCTCTCTGTCTAACAAGTGGCTCTCTCTGTCTAACAAGTGGCTCTCTCTCTCTCTCTCTGTCTAACAAGTGGCTCTCTCTGTCTAACAAGTGGCTCTCTCTCTCTCTCTGTCTAACAAGTGGCTCTCTCTCTCTCTCTGTCTAACAAGTGGCTCTCTCTGTCTAACAAGTGGCTCTCTCTCTCTCTCTCTGTCTAACAAGTGGCTCTCTCTCTCTCTCTCTGTCTAACAAGTGGCTCTCTCTGTCTAACAAGTGGCTCTCTCTGTCTAACAAGTGGCTCTCTCTGTCTAACAAGTGGCTCTCTCTGTCTAACAAGTGGCTCTCTCTGTCTAACAAGTGGCTCTCTCTGTCTAACAAGTGGCTCTCTCTGTCTAACAAGTGGCTCTCTCTGTCTAACAAGTGGCTCTCTCTGTCTAACAAGTGGCTCTCTCTGTCTAACAAGTGGCTCTCTCTGTCTAACAAGTGGCTCTCTCTGTCTAACAAGTGGCTCTCTCTGTCTAACAAGTGGCACTTCAAATCTAAGAAATGATGCTTCAATTTTTAACTAAGCCCTTTCGTATAAAAACTTTAGAGCTAAAAAAATTCAATTTAATTTTTGCCAGTCTCTCATTTTTTCTGTTGTTTCTAACATCGTAAAACTTTTGGGGAAGGGACAACTCCAACGCGGAGCCCGCAGCCTCCTCAGCGCGCAGTTTGTTGCTGTAAATTTTTCTGACTGCAATTTCGTCCTCATCCATCAGCTGCTGATTTGAATAGCGGCTAGAACTAAAGGCTCACAATTTTTTTCATAACTTTTTTGTCCTGTTTGTCTTCAAATTTTGATGGAGCAGGCGCTTGGGGAGGCTGCAGATAGAATTATTGATTAGCGCGAGCAGTGGAATGATTGAATATAGTACGTACGCAGCCTGTCAGCCCATCCTCAGAGATGAGCCGGGTCTAAGGTTAGGGTTAGGGCTAGGACTATGTTTAGGTTTAGGGTTGAAGTTAGGGTTTAAGCATGGACCCCTAGAAGCTGTACTGACTCTTTCTTTAAATGTATAACTTTGATTTTACGAGCTATTAATAATAACCCATTACACCTGGCCTAACGGGCAGATGTGCAGCCGACAGCTCAGTCGCAGCTATTGCCCGGCGCACCTGAAGGCTGCGTACGGCTGTTCAGTTCAAGGACACACACCCTCAATCACCCCAGCTAATGCTGGCACCCATTTTACAGCCGGGTGAAACTGAAGCAATGCAGAGTGAAGTGTCTTGCTCAAGGACACTAATTGTTCTTGAATTGAAAACACTTTTTCCATCTGCTCAGATTCAATCAATCGCGATATTAATATTATAATAAATTTTATTAGCAAAGAGCGACATTCCAGCAGATTCTACTATGAGTAGGCTGGAAGAATATTATCAGCTGATTGTCTTTGATAATAATAAAGTAAATAAAAATCGACTATTTCAATATATCAGCCAGCTTTCTCAGATGACTCAACTCACCGGAAACTCAGCGATCAAAGCAGACCAGATGCAGAACTAATCGCAATGGTTAAACCTATTAAAAATCATTTCTGCAAATGTTTTTTTTCTGCTCCTAGAGGCCAGCTTTATATAGAAAAAAATCTCATTCAAGAACCTCTTTTTGTTAACCCGAGACGCAGTGTCAAAGGTGTGTGTGTTCAAACTCCGATCCACACATGCAGCTGATAAGATAGAGAGAACCAGGTTCACACAGGTGACGAACTGTTATCTAACGGCATGATCAAATTCTAACCTCGTACTACTAAAAACACGCAGATGCGCAGTGTAAATCCACTGCTGCATTTCAGTCTGCGCTCTGTGCCTGAATGTACCGCCTCTCTGAGCAACCCAATTACTGCGAGTGCTACTGTAGAAATTACACAGTCATAGAGCTAATGCAATAAATATAATAAACCTTTTTTCTCTTTTTTTGGGGTGCAGAAAACTAGGTCACAGTGATAATACATGTAGATATCAAGCAAATAGCAAACTCACTGATAAAATCTTACTCGATACTAATGCCTGATAAACATTTCTCCCCCTATTATTCAGAATCGGCAGCCTGTACTCCGAATGGGAGGCTGGTGGCGGATCAGCAACTGAGGATCTGGGAGGCTGGCCCAGCAACTGAGGATCTGGGAGGCTGGCCCAGCAACTGAGGATCTGGGAGGCTGGCCCAGCAACTGAGGATCTGGGAGGCTGGCCCAGCAACTGAGGATCTGGGAGGCTGGCCCAGCAACTGAGGATCTGAAGGCTGACCCAGCAACTGAGGATCTGGGAGGCTGGCCCAGCAACTGAGGATCTGGGAGGCTGGCCCAGCAACTGAGGATCTGGGAGGCTGTGGCCCAGCAACTGAGGATCTGGGAGGCTGGCCCAGCAACTGAGGATTTGGGAGGCTGGCCCAGCAACTGAGTATCTGGGAGGATGGCCCAGCAACTGAGGATCTGGGAGGCTGGCCCAGCAACTGAGGATCTGGGAGGCTGGCCCAGCAACTGAGGATCTGGGAGGCTGTGGCCCAGCAACTGAGGATCTGGGAGGCTGGCCCAGCAACTGAGGATTTGGGAGGCTGGCCCAGCAACTGAGTATCTGGGAGGATGGCCCAGCAACTGAGGATCTGGGAGGCTGGCCCAGCAAATGAGGATCTGGGAGGCTGGCCCAGCAACTGGGGATCTGGGAGGCTGGCCCAGCAACTGAGGATCTGGGAGGCTGGCCCAGCAACTGGGGATCTGGGAGGCTGGACCAGGAACTGAGGATCTGGAGGCTGTGGCCCAGCAACTGACGCTCTGGGAGGCTGGCCCAGCAACTGACACTCTGGAGGCTGGCGCAGCAACTGGGGATCTGGGAACCTGGTCTAGCAACTGAGGATCTGGGAGGCTGGCCAAGCAACTGAGGATCTGGCATGCCTGAAGCGCGAGTAAATAACGTGAAGCAAGAGAACATCTCAAAGGATTATGGATCGAACCAACGGAGTCACTAAGCACAAACAGTGCTATAATCCTAAACACAGTGCACAATATATTCTCATTCAACATTGAACATGAATAAAAAACGAGGAATTAAAAAATCTAGAATTTGTTCAACATTCACTTTCAAGCTACTGCAAGTAGAAAGGATGATAAAATATGCACGTGAAAAACGTTCGTGAAAAAAAAGAAAAAAAGGTTGCATTTTTATGCTAAAGCAACTAATTTTAAATTGTGAATTTTTCTCTGATAAAAATGATGAGATATGATTGCCCGATGATTGCAGACATACAGCGCAGTGCAGAAACTTTGGTGCAAAATGCGACTCAAAAAGCAAAAAGTTTAATGAATAAATATGAACTACTACAGAAAATTCGAACAGATTAAATGATTGAAGATTCCGCCGCGTCAAAATGAGGTAGATTTTTGTAGACACCTTTAATGCAAATCTGTAACAAGTTTGGACAAAATAATAATTATTATTTTTTATTACACCTGGCCTAACGGGCAGATGTGCAACCGACAGCTCAACCGCAGCCATTGCGCGGCGCATCTGAAGGCTGCGTACGGCTGTTCAGTCCAAGGACTGGGGGGTCGCCACACATACCCTTAGTTACCCCAGCTAATGCTGGCACCCATTTTTACAGAGTTAAGTGTCTTGCTCAAGGACACAAATTGTTCCGACTTCGTCGAGAATCGAACCCCCGACTTTCAAGTCGTGATTTCGATGCTAGCTTACCACTAGGTACAACCCCTCTTTTAGAGAAAATACAAACTAAGAAAAAATAGAAAAATACGAAGGGGTCTGCCGCGATCCTTGTTGGTAGATACCCAGCTACCCCCTGCTCTATGGATTGTAGATACCCAGCTACCCCCTGCTCTATGGATTGTAGCTACCCAGCTACCCCCTGCTCTATGGATTGTAGCTACCCAGCTAACCACTGCTCTATGGATTGTAGATACCCAGCTACCCCCTGCTCTATGGATTGTAGCTACCCAGCTACCCCCTGCTCTATGGATTGTAGATACCCAGCTACCCCCTGCTCTATGGATTGTAGATACCCAGCTACCCCCTGCTCTATGGATTGTAGCTACCCAGCTACCCCCTGCTCTATGGATTGTAGATACCCAGCTACCCCCTGCTCTATGGATTGTAGCTACCCAGCTACCCCCTGCTCTATGGATTGTAGCTACCCAGCTACCCCCTGCTCTATGGATTGTAGATACCCAGCAACCCCCTGCTCTATGGATTGTAGATACCCAGCTACCCCCTGCCCTATGGATTGTAGATATCCAGCTACCCCCTGCTCTATGGATTGTAGCTACCCAGCTACCCCTGCTCTATGGATTGTAGCTACCCAGCTAACCACTGCTCTATGGATTGTAGATACCCAGCTAATGGATTGTAGATACCCAGCTACCCCCTGCCCTATGGATTGTAGATATCCAGCTACCCCCTGCTCTATGGATTGTAGCTACCCAGCTACCCCCTGCTCTATGGATTGTAGCTACCCAGCTAACCACTGCTCTATGGATTGTAGATACCCAGCTAATGGATTGTAGATACCCAGCTACCCACTGCCCTATGGATTGTAGATACCCAGCTACCCCCTGCTCTATGGATTGTAGATACCCAGCTACCCCCTGCCCTATGGATTGTAGATATCCAGCTACCCCCTGCTCTATGGATTGTAGCTACCCAGCTACCCCCTGCTCTATGGATTGTAGCTACCCAGCTAACCACTGCTCTATGGATTGTAGATACCCAGCTAATGGATTGTAGATACCCAGCTACCCACTGCCCTATGGATTGTAGATACCCAGCTACCCCCTGCTCTATGGATTGTAGATACCCAGCTACCCCCTGCTCTATGAATTGTAGATACCCAGCTACCCCCTGCCCAATGGATTGTAATAATTACGTGAATACCAAATACAGATTAAAGAGATTCCTTTAAAAATGCCCCCGGCACGTGTAAAAGTGCATAGCTTAATAAATATGATTAGTAAAAAAGAAAGTACACTCAAAAATGCATTATTGATTGAACAAAAAACTTGAATTTAGATTCGAGAAAGCGAGAAGTGCAGTTAATAGAAGGAATTGAATGTTATTTCAATTATGCTAAGCAAAGAAAACACAGTTAACTACAAACAGGAACTAGTAGATAGAGTTTGTACACTATCTAACCAATAACTATTAGCATAAAATAATTTTAACAACTGTTCAAGACCACAAATCAACTTTTGCCTGATACTTATATCCGCATTGATTATATGATATGACTGTGTGGACATTAATTAGTAAATTGAAATAAAAAGCTACGTATAAATACACAGATCAGGTGCGAATTTTGAGCAGACATCACTGGATACCAAAGACAACCAAAGACAGCAGAGGCACAAGAGACACGAGAGATACGAGAGATACGAGAGACACAAGAGATACGAGAGACACGAGAGATACGAGAGACACTAGAGAGACACGAGAGAGATACGAGAGATACGAGAGACACGAGAGACACGAGAGACACGAGAGATACGAGAGACACTAGAAAGACACGAGAGAGATACGAGAGATACGAGAGACACGAGAGATACGAGAGACACGAGAGACACGAGAGATATGAGAGACACGAGAGAGGCACAAGAGAGACACGAGAGACACGAGCGAGACAGGAGAGATACGAGAGACACGAGAGGGGCACGAGAGATACGAGAGACGCGAGAGACACGAGACAGGAGAGACACGAGGGACACGAGAGAGGCACAAGAGAGACACGAGAGACACGAGAGAGGCACGAGAGAGACACGAGAGACACGAGAGAGGCACAAGAGAGACACGAGAGACACGAGAGAGGCACGAGAGAGACACGAGAGACACGAGAGAGGCACGAGAGAGACACGAGAGACACGAGAGAGGCACAAGAGAGACACGAGAGACACGAGAGAGGCACGAGAGAGACACGAGAGACACGAGAGAGGCACAAGAGAGACACGAGAGGGGCACGAGAGATACGAGAGACGCGAGAGACACGAGACAGGAGAGACACGAGGGACACGAGAGAGGCACAAGAGAGACACGAGAGACACGAGAGAGGCACGAGAGAGACACGAGAGACACGAGAGAGGCACAAGAGAGACACGAGAGACACGAGAGAGGCACGAGAGAGACACGAGAGACACGAGAGAGGCACAAGAGAGACACGAGAGGGCACGAGAGATACGAGAGACGCGAGAGACACGAGACAGGAGAGACACGAGGGACACGAGAGAGGCACAAGAGAGACACGAGAGACACGAGAGAGGCACGAGAGAGACACGAGAGACACGAGAGAGGCACAAGAGAGACACGAGAGACACGAGAGAGGCACAAGAGAGACACGAGAGACAGAGCTACATTCAAATAAAATGAAGCTGCATGTTACAAGCTTTCACGGATTATTAGGTGAATTAGATGGATCAAAATAGTCCAAAGAATTGGCAAAAGAAGGTTTTCAAACTGCCGGTGCAAACACAGGCCGCAACCTGCGCGGTCTGAAAACACAAGCTAGACTGGCATATTTTCGTATTCTTCTTCTACTAAAAGAATCAGTCAATAAATCAGCGATCAAATTCAGAATCCAGGAGGCGGAGGCGGAGGTGACGTTGGTGTCAAAGCGCCATCGTTGATATTATTAATATTATTATTATTACTACTATTATTACTATTAGTAAAACTGCTAGTACTATAGTTGCTATTACTAACTGACTGCCCAGCACTGAATGAAGAAGCGGAGGAGGAAGATCCAAACGAACCGATGAATCTTCGGAAGGACAAGGACTGATAATGCTGCTGTTGCTGCTGCTGTTGTTGCTGCTGCTGCTGCTGCTGCTGCTGCTGTTGTTGCTGCTGCTGCTGCTGCTGCTGCTGCTGGAAGAAGCGCCGATTCTGACTGCTGAGCAGGCGGCTGTTGCTATGAGGAGGCGGTGGAGGCGGCGGCGGCGGAGGCTCTGAGATCTGGCGCTGCCAGAACGGCACAGTCGGCGGCGGAACCGGGACGACTCCGGCAGTCGACGCCGATGTCGATCCGGCAGAGGATGCTGAGGCGACAGCGGCGGCGGCTACGGCGGTCAGGTAGGCCGACGAGGAGAAATCGACGGAGGCCCGGCGCAGAGTTGCCGTGCCGCCGGCTGAGCGCAGCATTGAAGCCGACGAGGCGGCCATGGACAGACTCGACGGCGGTGGCGGCGGTGGTGGCAGCGGCAGCGGCGGCGGCGGCCTCGGTGGAGGAGTCGCGGCGACAACCGAGTGCGAAGTCTCCGTAGCAGCGGTGGTGGAGGCTGCCACGGCGGAGCTGCTGCTAGTCGATGAAAACGAGAATTTTCGACGCCGAGCGGCGTTGCGTTGCAATTCGCCGAGGTTGGAGTAGACTGCCGGGGCTGGCAGACTCTGGTCCGGGTACAGCTGCTGCTGCTGCTGCTGCCGCTGCCTGTGCGGATGTCGGAGTCTGGGCTCATCCTGGTCGACGTCGTTTGCTGGCGGCGCCGCCACCGGCGTATCGCTGGTTGCCGACGTTGACGAAGTCACCGAGGCGGCGTCAGCTTCAGCATAGTCGGCTGAGTCGGCGACGGCGGCGGCTGCATCAGCGGCGACGCTGTTGGCGTTCTCTTGGTCGCCTTCGACAGCGTCGGTTGCTGGACGAAGATCCTGGTTTAAAAAGTGACGAAACAAACCCGCTTATTGATTTGAGAAATGCACGAATATAAAAACTGCCTCACGACTCTGAGGCGGCTCTGAGGCGACTCTTGTGTGGCTTTTGAACGACTCAACCGACTGCAATGCGATGGAGAGGCGACTGTTGAGTCACGCGAGTTGCAGAATCGTAAAAGAGGCGCAAAAAGTCGTCCAAGAATTGCCCTGTTAGCGCTTGACATTCTACTAACTCAAGTAGACTAAATAGAGTTGTTATAAATGCGAAATGCGAATCTGATTTCATAGATTCAACAGTCGTTAAAAAGTCACACAAGAGTCACCCCAGAGTCACACTAGAGCTACAATCCTTTCGAGCTGAAAAACTCACCTGGCTGATGAAGCCGCTGTCACTAGAGGAGGCCCCGACGCCGCTGCCAGTTCGGCGTGAGCCAGCAATCAGTCCCACCAGCGGGACAGCGCCGCTAACCCCGGCGCCACTGCCGGCGCGCACAGTAGATGAAGAGGAGATGCTGGAGCCGCAGCCGCCGATGGCGCCGTACAGGTCGGACTCTGCGCTACCTGCAAAATTTTAGAGCGTTTTCTATTTTTGAAATGGTAATGAAACTTCTTATCGTATTCAAATTCAGTCCCTGCTTGAGAGTCACTCCTGACCCGCTCCTATATTGAGAGTCACTCCTGACCCGCTGCTTTATTTGAAAGTCACTCCTGACTCATTCCCTGCTTGAGAGTCACTCCTGACCAACTCCCTGCTTGAGAGTCACTCCTGACTCATTCCCTGCTTGAGAGTCACTCCTGACCCGCTGCTTTATTGAAAGTCACTCCTGACTCATTCCCTGCTTGAGAGTCACTCCTGACTCATTCCCTGCTTGAGAGTCACTCCTGACCCGCTGCTTTATTGAAAGTCACTCCTGACTCATTCCCTGCTTGAGAGTCACTCCTGACTCATTCCCTGCTTGAGAGTCACTCCTGACCCACTCCCTGCTTGAGAGTCACTTCCTGACCACTCCCTGCTTGAGAGTCACTCCTGACCGCTGCTTATTGAAAGTCACTCCTGACTCATTCCCTGCTTGAGAGTCACTCCTGACTCATTCCCTGCTTGAGAGTCACTCCTGACTCATTCCCTGCTTGAGAGTCACTCCTGACCCACTCCCTGCTTGAGAGTCACTTCCTGACCCACTCCCTGCTTGAGAGTCACTCCTGACCCGCTGCTTTATTGAAAGTCACTCCTGACTCATTCCCTGCTTGAGAGTCACTCCTGACTCATTCCCTGCTTGAGAGTCACTCCTGACCCACTCCCTGCTTGAGAGTCACTCCTGACTCATTCCCTGCTTGAGAGTCACTCCTGACCCACTCCCTGCTTGAGAGTCACTCCTGACCCACTCCCTGCTTGAGAGTCACTCCTGACTCATTCCCTGCTTGAGAGTCACTCCTGACCCACTCCCTGCTTGAGAGTCACTTCCTGACCCACTCCCTGCTTGAAAGTCACTCCTGACCCACTCCCTGCTTGAAAGTCACTCCTGACCCGCTCGCTGCTTGAGAGTCACTCCTGACCCGCTCCCTGCTTGAGAGTCACTCCTGACCCGCTCCCTGCTTGAGAGTCACTCCTGACCCGCTCGCTGCTTGAGAGTCACTCCTGACTCATTCCCTGCTTGAGAGTCACTCCTGACCCGCTCCCTGCTTGAGAGTCACTCCTGACCCACTCCCTGCTTGAAAGTCACTCCTGACCCGCTCGCTGCTTGAGAGTCACTCCTGACCCGCTCCCTGCTTGAGAGTCACTCCTGACCCGCTCCCTGCTTGAGAGTCACTCCTGACCCGCTCCCTGCTTGAGAGTCACTCCTGACCCGCTCCCTGCTTGAGAGTCACTCCTGACCCGCTCCCTGCTTGAGAGTCACTCCTGACCCACTCCTTTATTGAGAGTTACTCCTGACCCGCTTCCTGCTTGAGAGTCACTCCTGACCCGCTCCCTGCTTGAGAGTCACTCCTGACCCGTTCCTTTATTAAGAGTCACTTCCGACCCGCTGCTGGAGAGTCACTCCAGTGGTATGGACGAATTTAGTCCACACCTTAGAAGGAAACTTAGTCGACTAGGTGCATGAAAAGTTGATTAATTAATCAGGAAGCGAAGAAGATTTATTGTGTTAGAACTGCAAAATTGCGCAAAAGTTTTTTAATCCGCTCATACAGTCCGTGTGAACTTTTTTGAACCGTAATACGCAAAACATGCTGCATAAAAACTTTCACCTTCATTTTCATATTTAATAAAATTCCTCCATCTCGCAGTTTAGGTTTCAGAGCACTTAAATTTAAAGGGAGCCCTCGCACAAGCGGTCAGATCAAAGGGAACCCTCGCACTAGCGGTCAGATCAAAGGGAACCCTCGCACTACCGGTCAGATCAAAGGGAACCCTCGCACTAGCGGTCAGATCAAAGGGAACCCTCGCACTAGCGGTCAGATCAAAGGGAACCCTCGCACTAGCGGTCAGATTAAACGAAGCGGTCAGATCAAAGGCGCCCCTCGCACTAGCGGTCAGATTAAACGGAGCGGTCAGATCAAAGGCGCCCCTCGCACTAGCGGTCAGACCAAAGGGAACCCTCGCACTAGAGGTCAGATCAAAGGGAACCCTCGCACTAGCGGTCAGATTAAACGGAGCGGTCAGATCAAAGGCGCCCCTCGCACTAGCGGTCAGATTAAACGGAGCGGTCAGATCAAAGGCGCCCCTCGCACTAGCGGTCAGACCAAAGGGAACCCTCGCACTAGCGGTCAGATCAAAGGGAACCCTCGCACTAGCGGTCAGATCAAAGGGAACCCTCGACTAGCGGTCAGATCAAAGGGAACCCTCGACTAGCGGTCAGATCAAAGAAAGCCCTCGACTAGCGGTCAGATCAAAGGAAGCCCTCGACTAGCGGTCAGATCAAAGGGAGCCCTCGACTAGCGGTCAGATCGAAGGACTCTCCCGAGACTCACCGTGAGAATTGACGCTGGGCGCCGGGCTGAAGCTCCGCCTTTGACAGCCGCCGCTGGACATTTTCGGCGGGCCTGTGGCGGCATTGAACGCGGCGGAAGCGGCAGCGGCGGACGCGTCGGACCCGTCGTCGGCGCAACAGTTGGTGAGGCCGGACATTCGGTCGGCCAAGTCGCGCAGGTGTCCGAACTCGTCGGCCAGTCCGCCAAGAAGGTCCAGGCCGGGCTTCAGACAGGCCAGGAAGCAGGCCAAGCGCGAGCGGCCCTCCTGACGGGCCAGACGCAGCCAGTGTCTCTCGACGGTCAGCTGACGCTCCTGCCAGCGCAGCGAGTCGGCCAGGGCGCGCTCGAGCTGGCCGCTGTCCATCAGCTGACTGCCGGACGATTGGCGACGTCGCCGGCCAAGTCGCAGAGTCGATTCGCCGGAAGTGGCGCCGCCGCCGCCGCCGCCGCCGCCGCCGTAGATGACGCTGCCGCCGCTGCCTGCCGACCGTTTTGCATCGGCGCGAAGTCGCTTGAGCTCGCGGTGGCGCTCCTTCTCGAGCTGCTGGGTCTGGCGGCGCCACGACTCCAGGCGCTCCGAGAGCGGCGCGGCGAGACTGTCCTGCAGGTGGCTGCAGGCCGGAACAGCGGGGTTGAGGAGGGGGGGGCAAGTTGTTTGTCTTCAAATCCCGAAATTGAAATCCCCATAAAACTCGAGTTATGATTATTTAAATCCCCATAAAAATTCGAGTTATGATTAGTGAAATCCCCATAAAAACTCGAGTTATGATAATTGAAATCCCCATAAAAACTAGAGTTACGATTATTGAAATCCCCATAAAAACTCGAGTTATGATTATTGAAATCCCATAAAAACTCGAGTTATGATAATTGAAATCCCCATAAAACTCGAGTTATGATTTTTGAAATCCCCATAAAGCTCAAGGTATGATTTTTGAAATCCCATAAAAACTCGAGTTATGATTATTGAAATCCCATAAAAACTCGAGTTATGATAATTGAAATCCCCATAAAACTCGAGTTATGATAATTGAAATCCCCATAAAGCTCAAGGTATGATTATTGAAATCCCATAAAAACTCGAGTTATGATTATTAAAATCCCATAAAAATTCGAGTTATGATAATTGAAATCCCCATAAAGCTCAAGGTATGATAATTGAAATCCCATAAAAACTCGAGTTATTATTATTGAAATCCCCATAGAAACTCGAGTTATGATTTTTGAAATCCCCATAAAGCTCAAGGTATGATTATTGAAATCCCATAAAAACTCGAGTTATGATTATTGAAATCCCCATAAAAACTCGAGTTATGATTATTGAAATCCCCATAAAAACTCGAGTTATGATTATTGAAATCCCCATAAAAACTCGAGTTATGATTATTGAAATCCCCACAGAACTCCAGTTAGAAGTAATGAACAAGGAATTTACAAGAAAAGCTATCGAACGAATTCCCTGGCTAAGTTCAATCGAAATTATGAGCCAAACCGTGAGGGATCAGAAGGACTTAAGAACAACCGAAAAGCAAGCTTTAATTGATGACGAACTCGGTCATAAGAACGCAGTCTAATTTCGAATACTGGCTGCCTTATTAACAAAAATGTCAGCTCAATAGTAGATCATACCCGAATTGACGACAATAAATCTTTATCAACAAAGATATTAGCAGGCATGGCTACCTATAATAAAGCATTGTGAGAGACAGAATAATCAATACTGCAGGCTAAAGCCAAGTTTGTGTCCTGAATTGCACCCAGCGGAATTCCAAGTTTCTTGTCTAGCCGTTCGCCTGAGCCGCGCAAATTTTTGCCGAAGAGGATTAGGGAGGGAAAATAGTGGGAAGAGGGGCATTTCTGCTCCTAAGCCTGATGAAGCTGTGGCCTACTGCTTTGAATTGGCCCTTAAAGCACAATAACGGAGATTAGCTGGCTCGGCTTACGGGCTAAGTAGGCAAAAAGAGACACTGTGGATGGAATAGTGCAGTGGGACTTGCGATGCTAGGGGATTAAACAGAACGTCTACAGGTGCCAACTAAACAGTTAGACCCATAGAAAGTCAGATATTAGGACATACATAAAGATAGACAGACAGACAGACACTAAGACAGACAGACAGACAGACAGACAGACAGACAGACAGACAGACAGACAGCCAGACAGACAGACAGACAGACAGACAGACAGACAGACAGACAGACAGACAGACAGACAGACAGACAGACAGACAGACAGACACTAAGACAGACAGACAGACAGACAGACAGACAGACAGACAGACAGACAGACAGACAGACAGACAGACAGACAGACAGACAGACAGACAGACAGACAGACAGACAGACAGACAGACAGACAGACAGACAGACAGACAGACAGACAGACAGACAGACAGACAGACAGACAGACAGACAGACAGACACTAAGACAGACAGACACTAAGACAGACAGACACTAAGACAGACAGACACTAAGACAGACAGACACAAGACAGACAGACAGACAGACAGACAGACAGACAGACAGACACTAAGACAGACAGACACTAAGACAGACAGACACTAAGACAGACAGACAGACAGATGAATAGACAGACAGAAAGACAGACAGACAGACAGAACAGACAGACAGACAGACAGAATAGACAGACAGACAGACAGACAGACAGACAGAAGACAGACAGACAGACAGACAGACAGACAGACAGACAGACAAGACAGACAGACACAACAGACAGACAGACAGACAGACAGACAGACAGACAGACAGACACTAAGACAGACAGACACTAAGACAGACAGACAGACAGACAGACAGACAGACAGACAGACAGACAGACAGACAGACAGACAGACAGACAGACAGACAGACAGACAGACAGACAGACAGACAGACAGACAGACAGACAGACAGACAGACAGACAGACAGACAGACAGACCTGAGGCTCAGAAGTTGGGAGGGGGGGGACGAGTCCGGGTGACACAGCAGGCAGGACAGGGAGCGGCAGGATTGGAGTCGGGCAAAAAACAGAGGAGAAGAAATTGATCCGGTCCTCTCGCATGCGCCCGGCTACTGGGGCCCTGCATCCTATTCACGCTAATCAGCACCTAAGGGATTTGTTGGGAGGCGGATGGGGAGGATGTTTAGAGCCTTGGAGGAGGTCCGACACTGCGGAAAAGGAAGAGAGAGAGAGAGAGAGAGAGAGAGAGAGAGATCGCAAATTCGGCCGGCAGCGCAATTATATTTGCGCGATGACGAGCTGGGCCACGGCCTCTGCAAGCCCCTCAGTCTCCATTAGCTGGTTCCCCACAGTCTCAGCTCCGTCCGTCATCTGTAGAGGGGGGAGCAGTGAAGCTGCACATGTAGCCAAAATAATATGATGGCTCTCGTTCCGGCTGCACTGAGTACGAATGAGCAAGCTGGCGAACCGACCCTCACCCTGGGCCAGCGCGTGACAACAAGGGCAAAGCAAGCACAAAGGATAAAGGAGACACGCGCAGGGAAAGGCAAGGGGGAGGAGAGGAAAGTGAGCAAGCGGGACATGAGACGAGTAAAGGTGTGCATACACATGTGACGCATAAAGAGATTGGTTGATTGGTACATGTAGATAGATAGATAGATAGATAGATAGATAGGTAGATAGATTAGATAGATAGATAGATAGATAGATAGATAGATAGATAGATAGATAGATGGTAGATAGATAGATAGATAGATAGATAGATAGATGATAGATAGAATAGATAGAT
>NIVC01001480.1:0-42341 GCA_002269645.1 Macrostomum lignano
TTTCTTCCCGCCTTCGGCCCCGCTTTTTAAATATGCAAATTCTTATGGCCTGTGTTTTTTGTATCCGCTTTGCAGACACGTGTTGCTAGTTCATCGGCCCTCCTGGGGCAGTCGTATTAGTTTGTTTTAAGCAGCCGTTTGCTCATTCAGGACCTGCCTATCTATCTATCTATCTATCTATCTATCTATCTATCTATCTATCTATCTATCTATCTATCTATCCATCTATCTATCTATCTAACTATCTATCTATCTATCTATCTATCTATCTATCTATCTATCTATCTATCTATCTATCTATCTATCTATCTATCTATCTATCTATCTATCTATCTATCTATCTACCTATCTATCTATCTATCTATCTATCTATCTATCTATCTATCTATTTATCTATCTATCTATCTATCTATCTATCTATCTATCTATCTATCTATCTATCTATCTATCTATCTATCTACCTATCTATCTATCTATCTATCTATCTATCTATCTATCTATCTATCTATCTATCTATCTATCTATCTATCCATCTATCTATCTATCTATCTATCTATCTATCTATCTATCTATCTATCTATCTATCTATCTATCTATCTATCTATCTACTATCTATCTATCTATCTATCTATCTATCTATCTATCTATCTATCTATCTATCTATCTATCTATCTATCTATCTATCTACCTATCTATCTATCTATCTATCTATCTATCTATCTATCTATCTATCTATCTATCTAATCTATCTACCTATCTATCTATCTATCTATCTATCTATCTATCTACATGTACCAATCAACCAATCTCTTTATGCGTCACCATGTGTATGCACACCTTTACTCGTCTCATGTCCGCTTGCTCACTTTCCTCTCCTCCCCTTGCCTTCCCTGCGCGTGTCTCCTTTATCCTTTGTGCTTGCTTTGCCCTTGTTGTCACGCGCTGGCCCAGGGGTGAGGGTCGGTTCGCCCAGCTTGCTCATTCGTACTCAGTGCAGCCGGAACCGAGAGCCATCATATTATTTTGGCTACATGTGCAGCTTCACTGCTCCCCCCTCTACAGATGACGGACGGAGCTGAGACTGGGTGGGGAACCAGCTAATGGGAGACTGAGGGGCTTGCAGAGGCCGTGGCCCAGCTCGTCATCGCGCAAATATAATTGCGCTGCCGGCCGAATTTGCGATCTCTCTCTCTCTCTCTCTCTCTCTCTCTCTCTCCTTTTCCGCAGTGTCGGACCTCCCTCCAAGGCTCTAAACATCCTCCCCATCCGCCTCCCAACAAATCCCTTAGGTGCTGATTAGCGTGAATAGGATGCAGGGCCCCAGTAGCCGGGGCGCATGCGAGAGGACCGGATCAATTTCTTCTCCTCTGTTTTTTGCCCGACTCCAATCCTGCCGCTCCCTGTCCTGCGCTGTGTCACCCGGACTCGTCCCCCCCCCCTCCCAACTTCTGAGCCTCAGGTCTGTCTGTCTGTCTGTCTGTCTGTCTGTCTGTCTGTCTGTCTGTCTGTCTGTCTGTCTGTCTGTCTGTCTGTCTGTCTGTCTGTCTATTCTGTCTGTCTGTCTGTCTGTCTGTCTGTCTGTCTGTCTTTCTGTCTGTCTATTCTATCTGTCTGTCTGTCTGTCTTAGTGTCTGTCTGTCTTAGTGTCTGTCTGTCTTAGTGTCTGTCTGTCTGTCTGTCTGTCTGTCTGTCTTAGTGTCTGTCTGTCTTAGTGTCTGTCTGTCTGTCTGTCTGTCTGTCTGTCTGTCTGTCTTAGTGTCTGTCTGTCTTAGTGTCTGTCTGTCTTAGTGTCTGTCTGTCTTAGTGTCTGTCTGTCTGTCTGTCTGTCTGTCTGTCTGTCTGTCTGTCTGTCTGTCTGTCTGTCTGTCTGTCTGTCTGTCTGTCTGTCTGTCTGTCTGTCTGTCTGTCTGTCTGTCTGTCTGTCTGTCTGTCTTAGTGTCTGTCTGTCTGTCTGTCTGTCTGTCTGTCTGTCTGTCTGTCTGTCTGTCTGTCTGTCTGTCTGTCTGTCTGTCTGTCTGTCTGTCTGTCTGTCTGTCTGTCTGTCTGTCTGTCTGTCTGTCTGTCTGTCTGTCTGTCTGTCTGTCTGTCTGTCTGTCTGTCTGTCTGTCTTAGTGTCTGTCTGTCTGTCTGTCTGTCTGTCTGTCTGTCTGTCTGTCTGTCTGTCTGTCTGTCTGTCTGTCTGTCTGTCTGTCTGTCTGTCTGTCTGTCTGTCTGGCTGGCTGTCTGTCTGTCTGTCTGTCTGTCTGTCTGTCTGTCTGTCTGTCTTAGTGTCTGTCTGTCTGTCTATCTTTATGTATGTCCTAATATCTGACTTTCTATGGGTCTAACTGTTTAGTTGGCACCTGTAGACGTTCTGTTTAATCCCCTAGCATCGCAAGTCCCACTGCACTATTCCATCCACAGTGTCTCTTTTTGCCTACTTAGCCCGTAAGCCGAGCCAGCTAATCTCCGTTATTGTGCTTTAAGGGCCAATTCAAAGCAGTAGGCCACAGCTTCATCAGGCTTAGGAGCAGAAATGCCCCTCTTCCCACTATTTTCCCTCCCTAATCCTCTTCGGCAAAAATTTGCGCGCTCAGGCGAACGGCTAGACAAGAAACTTGGAATTCCGCTGGGTGCAATTCAGGACACAAACTTGGCTTTAGCCTGCAGTATTGATTATTCTGTCTCTCACAATGCTTTATTATAGGTAGCCATGCCTGCTAATATCTTTGTTGATAAAGATTTATTGTCGTCAATTCGGGTATGATCTACTATTGAGCTGACATTTTTGTTAATAAGGCAGCCAGTATTCGAAATTAGACTGCGTTCTTATGACCGAGTTCGTCATCAATTAAAGCTTGCTTTTCGGTTGTTCTTAAGTCCTTCTGATCCCTCACGGTTTGGCTCATAATTTCGATTGAACTTAGCCAGGGAATTCGTTCGATAGCTTTTCTTGTAAATTCCTTGTTCATTACTTCTAACTGGAGTTCTGTGGGGATTTCAATAATCATAACTCGAGTTTTTATGGGGATTTCAATAATCATAACTCGAGTTTTTATGGGGATTTCAATAATCATAACTCGAGTTTTTATGGGGATTTCAATAATCATAACTCGAGTTTTTATGGGATTTCAATAATCATACCTTGAGCTTTATGGGGATTTCAAAAATCATAACTCGAGTTTCTATGGGGATTTCAATAATAATAACTCGAGTTTTTATGGGATTTCAATTATCATACCTTGAGCTTTATGGGGATTTCAATTATCATAACTCGAATTTTTATGGGATTTTAATAATCATAACTCGAGTTTTTATGGGATTTCAATAATCATACCTTGAGCTTTATGGGGATATCAATTATCATAACTCGAGTTTTATGGGGATTTCAATTATCATAACTCGAGTTTTTATGGGATTTCAATTATCATAACTCGAGTTTTTATGGGATTTCAAAAATCATACCTTGAGCTTTATGGGGATTTCAAAAATCATAACTCGAGTTTTATGGGGATTTCAATTATCATAACTCGAGTTTTTATGGGATTTCAATAATCATAACTCGAGTTTTTATGGGGATTTCAATAATCGTAACTCTAGTTTTTATGGGGATTTCAATTATCATAACTCGAGTTTTTATGGGGATTTCACTAATCATAACTCGAATTTTTATGGGGATTTAAATAATCATAACTCGAGTTTTATGGGGATTTCAATTTCGGGATTTGAAGACAAACAACTTGCCCCCCCCTCCTCAACCCCGCTGTTCCGGCCTGCAGCCACCTGCAGGACAGTCTCGCCGCGCCGCTCTCGGAGCGCCTGGAGTCGTGGCGCCGCCAGACCCAGCAGCTCGAGAAGGAGCGCCACCGCGAGCTCAAGCGACTTCGCGCCGATGCAAAACGGTCGGCAGGCAGCGGCGGCAGCGTCATCTACGGCGGCGGCGGCGGCGGCGGCGGCGGCGCCACTTCCGGCGAATCGACTCTGCGACTTGGCCGGCGACGTCGCCAATCGTCCGGCAGTCAGCTGATGGACAGCGGCCAGCTCGAGCGCGCCCTGGCCGACTCGCTGCGCTGGCAGGAGCGTCAGCTGACCGTCGAGAGACACTGGCTGCGTCTGGCCCGTCAGGAGGGCCGCTCGCGCTTGGCCTGCTTCCTGGCCTGTCTGAAGCCCGGCCTGGACCTTCTTGGCGGACTGGCCGACGAGTTCGGACACCTGCGCGACTTGGCCGACCGAATGTCCGGCCTCACCAACTGTTGCGCCGACGACGGGTCCGACGCGTCCGCCGCTGCCGCTTCCGCCGCGTTCAATGCCGCCACAGGCCCGCCGAAAATGTCCAGCGGCGGCTGTCAAAGGCGGAGCTTCAGCCCGGCGCCCAGCGTCAATTCTCACGGTGAGTCTCGGGGAGAGTCCTTCGATCTGACCGCTAGTCGAGGGCTCCCTTTGATCTGACCGCTAGTCGAGGGCTTCCTTTGATCTGACCGCTAGTCGAGGGCTTTCTTTGATCTGACCGCTAGTCGAGGGTTCCCTTTGATCTGACCGCTAGTCGAGGGTTCCCTTTGATCTGACCGCTAGTGCGAGGGTTCCCTTTGATCTGACCGCTAGTGCGAGGGTTCCCTTTGGTCTGACCGCTAGTGCGAGGGGCGCCTTTGATCTGACCGCTCCGTTTAATCTGACCGCTAGTGCGAGGGGCGCCTTTGATCTGACCGCTCCGTTTAATCTGACCGCTAGTGCGAGGGTTCCCTTTGATCTGACCGCTAGTGCGAGGGTTCCCTTTGGTCTGACCGCTAGTGCGAGGGGCGCCTTTGATCTGACCGCTCCGTTTAATCTGACCGCTAGTGCGAGGGGCGCCTTTGATCTGACCGCTCCGTTTAATCTGACCGCTAGTGCGAGGGTTCCCTTTGATCTGACCGCTAGTGCGAGGGTTCCCTTTGATCTGACCGCTAGTGCGAGGGTTCCCTTTGATCTGACCGCTAGTGCGAGGGTTCCCTTTGATCTGACCGCTAGTGCGAGGGTTCCCTTTGATCTGACCGCTTGTGCGAGGGCTCCCTTTAAATTTAAGTGCTCTGAAACCTAAACTGCGAGATGGAGGAATTTTATTAAATATGAAAATGAAGGTGAAAGTTTTTATGCAGCATGTTTTGCGTATTACGGTTCAAAAAAGTTCACACGGACTGTATGAGCGGATTAAAAAACTTTTGCGCAATTTTGCAGTTCTAACACAATAAATCTTCTTCGCTTCCTGATTAATTAATCAACTTTTCATGCACCTAGTCGACTAAGTTTCCTTCTAAGGTGTGGACTAAATTCGTCCATACCACTGGAGTGACTCTCCAGCAGCGGGTCGGAAGTGACTCTTAATAAAGGAACGGGTCAGGAGTGACTCTCAAGCAGGGAGCGGGTCAGGAGTGACTCTCAAGCAGGAAGCGGGTCAGGAGTAACTCTCAATAAAGGAGTGGGTCAGGAGTGACTCTCAAGCAGGGAGCGGGTCAGGAGTGACTCTCAAGCAGGGAGCGGGTCAGGAGTGACTCTCAAGCAGGGAGCGGGTCAGGAGTGACTCTCAAGCAGGGAGCGGGTCAGGAGTGACTCTCAAGCAGGGAGCGGGTCAGGAGTGACTCTCAAGCAGGGAGCGGGTCAGGAGTGACTCTCAAGCAGGGAGCGGGTCAGGAGTGACTCTCAAGCAGGGAGCGGGTCAGGAGTGACTCTCAAGCAGCGAGCGGGTCAGGAGTGACTTTCAAGCAGGGAGTGGGTCAGGAGTGACTCTCAAGCAGGGAGCGGGTCAGGAGTGACTCTCAAGCAGGGAATGAGTCAGGAGTGACTCTCAAGCAGCGAGCGGGTCAGGAGTGACTCTCAAGCAGGGAGCGGGTCAGGAGTGACTCTCAAGCAGGGAGCGGGTCAGGAGTGACTCTCAAGCAGCGAGCGGGTCAGGAGTGACTTTCAAGCAGGGAGTGGGTCAGGAGTGACTTTCAAGCAGGGAGTGGGTCAGGAAGTGACTCTCAAGCAGGGAGTGGGTCAGGAGTGACTCTCAAGCAGGGAATGAGTCAGGAGTGACTCTCAAGCAGGGAGTGGGTCAGGAGTGACTCTCAAGCAGGGAGTGGGTCAGGAGTGACTCTCAAGCAGGGAATGAGTCAGGAGTGACTCTCAAGCAGGGAGTGGGTCAGGAGTGACTCTCAAGCAGGGAATGAGTCAGGAGTGACTCTCAAGCAGGGAATGAGTCAGGAGTGACTTTCAATAAAGCAGCGGGTCAGGAGTGACTCTCAAGCAGGGAGTGGGTCAGGAAGTGACTCTCAAGCAGGGAGTGGGTCAGGAGTGACTCTCAAGCAGGGAATGAGTCAGGAGTGACTCTCAAGCAGGGAATGAGTCAGGAGTGACTCTCAAGCAGGGAATGAGTCAGGAGTGACTTTCAATAAAGCAGCGGGTCAGGAGTGACTCTCAAGCAGGGAGTGGGTCAGGAAGTGACTCTCAAGCAGGGAGTGGGTCAGGAGTGACTCTCAAGCAGGGAATGAGTCAGGAGTGACTCTCAAGCAGGGAATGAGTCAGGAGTGACTTTCAATAAAGCAGCGGGTCAGGAGTGACTCTCAAGCAGGGAATGAGTCAGGAGTGACTCTCAAGCAGGGAATGAGTCAGGAGTGACTTTCAATAAAGCAGCGGGTCAGGAGTGACTCTCAAGCAGGGAATGAGTCAGGAGTGACTCTCAAGCAGGGAGTTGGTCAGGAGTGACTCTCAAGCAGGGAATGAGTCAGGAGTGACTTTCAAATAAAGCAGCGGGTCAGGAGTGACTCTCAATATAGGAGCGGGTCAGGAGTGACTCTCAAGCAGGGACTGAATTTGAATACGATAAGAAGTTTCATTACCATTTCAAAAATAGAAAACGCTCTAAAATTTTGCAGGTAGCGCAGAGTCCGACCTGTACGGCGCCATCGGCGGCTGCGGCTCCAGCATCTCCTCTTCATCTACTGTGCGCGCCGGCAGTGGCGCCGGGGTTAGCGGCGCTGTCCCGCTGGTGGGACTGATTGCTGGCTCACGCCGAACTGGCAGCGGCGTCGGGGCCTCCTCTAGTGACAGCGGCTTCATCAGCCAGGTGAGTTTTTCAGCTCGAAAGGATTGTAGCTCTAGTGTGACTCTGGGGTGACTCTTGTGTGACTTTTTAACGACTGTTGAATCTATGAAATCAGATTCGCATTTCGCATTTATAACAACTCTATTTAGTCTACTTGAGTTAGTAGAATGTCAAGCGCTAACAGGGCAATTCTTGGACGACTTTTTGCGCCTCTTTTACGATTCTGCAACTCGCGTGACTCAACAGTCGCCTCTCCATCGCATTGCAGTCGGTTGAGTCGTTCAAAAGCCACACAAGAGTCGCCTCAGAGCCGCCTCAGAGTCGTGAGGCAGTTTTTATATTCGTGCATTTCTCAAATCAATAAGCGGGTTTGTTTCGTCACTTTTTAAACCAGGATCTTCGTCCAGCAACCGACGCTGTCGAAGGCGACCAAGAGAACGCCAACAGCGTCGCCGCTGATGCAGCCGCCGCCGTCGCCGACTCAGCCGACTATGCTGAAGCTGACGCCGCCTCGGTGACTTCGTCAACGTCGGCAACCAGCGATACGCCGGTGGCGGCGCCGCCAGCAAACGACGTCGACCAGGATGAGCCCAGACTCCGACATCCGCACAGGCAGCGGCAGCAGCAGCAGCAGCAGCTGTACCCGGACCAGAGTCTGCCAGCCCCGGCAGTCTACTCCAACCTCGGCGAATTGCAACGCAACGCCGCTCGGCGTCGAAAATTCTCGTTTTCATCGACTAGCAGCAGCTCCGCCGTGGCAGCCTCCACCACCGCTGCTACGGAGACTTCGCACTCGGTTGTCGCCGCGACTCCTCCACCGAGGCCGCCGCCGCCGCTGCCGCTGCCACCACCGCCGCCACCGCCGTCGAGTCTGTCCATGGCCGCCTCGTCGGCTTCAATGCTGCGCTCAGCCGGCGGCACGGCAACTCTGCGCCGGGCCTCCGTCGATTTCTCCTCGTCGGCCTACCTGACCGCCGTAGCCGCCGCCGCTGTCGCCTCAGCATCCTCTGCCGGATCGACATCGGCGTCGACTGCCGGAGTCGTCCCGGTTCCGCCGCCGACTGTGCCGTTCTGGCAGCGCCAGATCTCAGAGCCTCCGCCGCCGCCGCCTCCACCGCCTCCTCATAGCAACAGCCGCCTGCTCAGCAGTCAGAATCGGCGCTTCTTCCAGCAGCAGCAGCAGCAGCAGCAGCAGCAACAACAGCAGCAGCAGCAGCAGCAGCAGCAGCAACAACAGCAGCAGCAACAGCAGCATTATCAGTCCTTGTCCTTCCGAAGATTCATCGGTTCGTTTGGATCTTCCTCCTCCGCTTCTTCATTCAGTGCTGGGCAGTCAGTTAGTAATAGCAACTATAGTACTAGCAGTTTTACTAATAGTAATAATAGTAGTAATAATAATAATATTAATAATATCAACGATGGCGCTTTGACACCAACGTCACCTCCGCCTCCGCCTCCTGGATTCTGAATTTGATCGCTGATTTATTGACTGATTCTTTTAGTAGAAGAAGAATACGAAAATATGCCAGTCTAGCTTGTGTTTTCAGACCGCGCAGGTTGCGGCCTGTGTTTGCACCGGCAGTTTGAAAACCTTCTTTTGCCAATTCTTTGGACTATTTTGATCCATCTAATTCACCTAATAATCCGTGAAAGCTTGTAACATGCAGCTTCATTTTATTTGAATGTAGCTCTGTCTCTCGTGTCTCTCTTGTGCCTCTCTCGTGTCTCTCGTGTCTCTCTTGTGCCTCTCTCGTGTCTCTCGTGTCTCTCTCGTGCCTCTCTCGTGTCTCTCGTGTCTCTCTTGTGCCTCTCTCGTGTCCCTCGTGTCTCTCCTGTCTCGTGTCTCTCGCGTCTCTCGTATCTCTCGTGCCCCTCTCGTGTCTCTCTTGTGCCTCTCTCGTGTCTCTCGTGTCTCTCTCGTGCCTCTCTCGTGTCTCTCGTGTCTCTCTTGTGCCTCTCTCGTGTCTCTCGTGTCTCTCTCGTGCCTCTCTCGTGTCTCTCGTGTCTCTCTTGTGCCTCTCTCGTGTCCCTCGTGTCTCTCCTGTCTCGTGTCTCTCGCGTCTCTCGTATCTCTCGTGCCCCTCTCGTGTCTCTCTTGTGCCTCTCTCGTGTCTCTCGTGTCTCTCTCGTGCCTCTCTCGTGTCTCTCGTGTCTCTCTTGTGCCTCTCTCGTGTCTCTCGTGTCTCTCTCGTGCCTCTCTCGTGTCTCTCGTGTCTCTCTTGTGCCTCTCTCGTGTCCCTCGTGTCTCTCCTGTCTCGTGTCTCTCGCGTCTCTCGTATCTCTCGTGCCCCTCTCGTGTCTCTCGTATCTCTCCTGTCTCGCTCGTGTCTCTCGTGTCTCTCTTGTGCCTCTCTCGTGTCTCTCATATCTCTCGTGTCTCTCGTGTCTCTCGTATCTCTCGTGTCTCTCGTATCTCTCGTATCTCTCTCGTGTCTTTCTAGTGTCTCTCGTATCTCTCGTGTCTCTCGTGTCTCTCGTGTCTCTCGTATCTCTCGTATCTCTCTCGTGTCTCTCTAGTGTCTCTCGTATCTCTCGTGTCTCTCGTATCTCTTGTGTCTCTCGTATCTCTCGTATCTCTCGTGTCTCTTGTGCCTCTGCTGTCTTTGGTTGTCTTTGGTATCCAGTGATGTCTGCTCAAAATTCGCACCTGATCTGTGTATTTATACGTAGCTTTTTATTTCAATTTACTAATTAATGTCCACACAGTCATATCATATAATCAATGCGGATATAAGTATCAGGCAAAAGTTGATTTGTGGTCTTGAACAGTTGTTAAAATTATTTTATGCTAATAGTTATTGGTTAGATAGTGTACAAACTCTATCTACTAGTTCCTGTTTGTAGTTAACTGTGTTTTCTTTGCTTAGCATAATTGAAATAATTCAATTCCTTCTATTAACTGCACTTCTCGCTTTCTCGAATCTAAATTCAAGTTTTTTGTTCAATCAATAATGCATTTTTGAGTGTACTTTCTTATTTCTAATCATATTTATTAGGCTATGCACTTTTACACGTGCCGGGGGCATTTTTAAAGGAATCTCTTTAATCTGTATTTGGTATTCACGTAATTATTACAATCCATTGGGCAGGGGGTAGCTGGGTATCTACAATCCATAGGGCAGTGGGTAGCTGGGTATCTACAATCCATAGGGCAGTGGGTAGCTGGGTATTCACAATCCATAGAGCAGTGGGTAGCTGGGTAGCTACAATCCATAGGGCAGTGGGTAGCTGAGTATCTACAATCCATAGGGCAGTGGGTAGCTGGGTATCTACAATCCATAGGGCAGTGGGTAGCTGGGTATTCACAATCCATAGAGCAGTGGGTAGCTGGGTAGCTACAATCCATAGGGCAGGGGGTAGCTGGGTATCTACAATCCATAGAGCAGTGGGTAGCTGGGTAGCTACAATCCATAGGGCAGGGGGTAGCTGGGTATCTACAATCCATAGAGCAGTGGGTAGCTGGGTATCTACAATCCATAGAGCAGGGGGTAGCTGGGTATCTACAATCCATAGGGCAGGGGGTAGCTGGGTATTCACAATCCATAGAGCAGTGGGTAGCTGGGTATCTACAATCCATAGAGCAGTGGGTAGCTGGGTATCTACAATCCATAGAGCAGGGGGTAGCTGGGTATCTACAATCCATAGGGCAGGGGGTAGCTGGGTATCTACCAACAAGGATCGCGGCAGATCCATTCGTATTTTCTATTTTTTCTTATTTTGTTTTTTCTCTAAAAGAGGGGTTGTACCTAGTGGTAAGCTAGCATCGAAATCACGACTTGAAAGTCGGTGGGTTCGATTCTCGACGAAGTCGGAACAATTTGTGTCCTTGAGCAAGACACTTAACTCTATAAAAATGGGTGCCAGCATTAGCTGGGGCAATTGAGGGTGTGTGTGGCGACCCCCCAGTCCTTGGACTGAACAGCCGTACGCAGCCTTCAGATGCGCTGAGCAATAGCTGTGGCTGAGCTGTCGGTTGCACATCTGCCCATTGGGCCAGGTGTAATCAGTTATTATTGTTATTATTTTATCCAAATTTGTTACAAATGTGCATTACAACTGTCTACAAAAATCTACCTCATTTTGATGCGGCGGAATCTTCAATCATTTACTATGTTCGAATTAAAATAATTTTTGCTGTAGTAGTTCATATTTATTCATTACTTTTTGCTTTTTGAGCCGCATTTTGCAACAAAGTTTCTGCACTGCGCTGCATCTCTGCAATCATCGTGCAATCATATCTCATCATTTTTATCAGAGAAAAATTCACAATTTCAAATTAGTTGCTTTAACATAAAAATGCAAACTTTTTCTTTTTTCTCACGAACGTTTTTCACGTGCATATTTTATCATCCTTTCTACTTGCAGTAGCTTAAAAGTGAATGTTGAACAAATTCTAGATTTTTTAATCCCTCGTTTTTTGTTCATGTTCAATGTTGAATCAGAATATATTGTGCACTGTGTTCAGGATTATAGCATTGTTTGTGCTTAGTGACTCTGTTGGTTCGATCCATAAATCATTTGGGATGTTCTTTCTTGCTTCACGTGATTTACTTGCGCTTCAGGCATGCCAGATCCCCAGTTGCTGGGCCAGCCTCCCAGATCCTCAGTTGCTGGGCCAGCCTCCCAGATCCCCAGTTGCTGGGCCAGCCTCCCAGATCCTCAGTTGCCGGGCCAGCCTCCCAGATCCTCAGTTGCCGGGCCAGCCTCCCAGATCCCCAGTTGCTGGGCCATCCTCCCAGATCCTCAGTTGCTGGGCCAGCCTCCCAGATCCTCAGTTGCTGGGCCAGCCTCCTAGATCCCCAGTTGCCGGGCCAGCCTCCTAGATCCCCAGTTGCTGGGCCAGCCTCCCAGATCCTCAGTTGCTGGGCCAGCCTCCCAGATCCCCAGTTGCTGGGCCAGCCTCCCAGATCCCCAGTTGCTGGGCCAGCCTCCCAAATCCTCAGTTGCTTGGCCAGCCTCCCAGATCCTCAGTTGCTGGACCAGCCTCCCAGATCCTCAGTTGCTGGGCCAGCCTCCCAAATCCCCAGTTGCTTGGCCAGCCTCCCAGATCCTCAGTTGCTGAGCCGCCACCAGCCTCCCATTCGGAGTACAGGCTGCCCATTCTGAATAATAGGGGAGAAATGTCTATCAGGCATTAGTATCGAGTAAGATTTTATCAGTGAGTTTGCTTGATATCTACATGTATTATCACTGTGACCTAGTTTTCTGCATGCCAAAAAAGAGAAAAAAGGTTTATTATATCTATTGCATTAGCTCTATGACTGTGTAATTTCTACAGTAGCACTCGCAGTAATTGGGTTGCTCAGAGAGGCGGTATATTCAGGCACAGAGCGCAGACTGAAATGCAGCAGTGGATTTACACTGCGCATCTGCGTGTTTTTAGTAGTACGAGGTTAGAATTTGATCATGCCGTTAGATAACAGTTCGTCACCTGTGTGAACCTGGTTCTCTCTATCTTATCAGCTGCATGTGTGGATCGGAGTTTGAACACACACACCTTTGACACTGCGTCTCGGGTTAACAAAAAGAGGTTCTTGAATGAGATTTTTTCTATATAAAGCTGGCCTCTAGGAGCAGAAAAAAAGCATTTGCAGAAATGATTTTTAATAGGTTTAACCATTGCGATTAGTTCTGCATCTGGTCTGCTTTGATCGCTGAGTTTCCGGTGAGTTGAGTCATCTGAGAAAGCTGGCTGATATATTGAAATAGTCGATTTTTATTTACTTTATTATTATCAAAGACAATCAGCTGATAATATTCTTCCAGCCTACTCATAGTAGAATCTGCTAGAATGTCGCTCTTTGCTAATAAAATTTAATATAATATTAATATCGCGATTGATTGAATCTGAGCAGATGGAAAAAGTGTTTTCAATTCAAGAACAATTAGTGTCCTTGAGCAAGACACTTCACTCAGCATTGCTTCAGTTTCACCCGGCTGTAAAATGGGTGCCAGCATTAGCTGGGGTGATTGAGGGTGTGTGTCCTTGAACTGAACAGCCGTACGCAGCCTTCAGGTGCGCCGGGCAATAGCTGCGACTGAGCTGTCGGCTGCACATCTGCCCGTTAGGCCAGGTGTAATGGGTTATTATTAATAGCTCGTAAAATCAAAGTTATACATTTAACAGAAAGAGTCAGTACAGCTTCTAGGGGTCCATGCTTAAACCCTAACTTCAACCCTAAACCTAAACATAGTCCTAGCCCTAACCCTAACCTTAGACCCGGCTCATCTCTGAGGATGGGCTGACAGGCTGCGTACGTACTATATTCAATCATTCCACTGCTCGCGCTAATCAATAATTCTATCTGCAGCCTCCCCAAGCGCCTGCTCCATCAAAATTTGAAGACAAACAGGACAAAAAATTTATGAAAAAAATTGTGAGCCTTTAGTTCTAGCCGCTATTCAAATCAGCAGCTGATGGATGAGGACGAAATTGCAGTCAGAAAAATTTACAGCAACAAACTGCGCGCTGAGGAGGCTGCGGGCTCCGCGTTGGAGTTGTCCCTTCCCCAAAAGTTTTACGATGTTAGAAACAACAGAAAAAATGAGAGACTGGCAAAAATTAAATTGAATTTTTTTAGCTCTAAAGTTTTTATACGAAAGGGCTTAGTTAAAAATTGAAGCATCATTTCTTAGATTTGAAGTGCCACTTGTTAGACAGAGAGAGCCACTTGTTAGACAGAGAGAGCCACTTGTTAGACAGAGAGAGCCACTTGTTAGACAGAGAGAGCCACTTGTTAGACAGAGAGAGCCACTTGTTAGACAGAGAGAGCCACTTGTTAGACAGAGAGAGCCACTTGTTAGACAGAGAGAGCCACTTGTTAGACAGAGAGAGCCACTTGTTAGACAGAGAGAGAGAGAGAGCCACTTGTTAGACAGAGAGAGAGAGAGAGCCACTTGTTAGACAGAGAGAGCCACTTGTTAGACAGAGAGAGAGAGAGAGAGAGCCACTTGTTAGACAGAGAGAGCCACTTGTTAGACAGAGAGAGCCACTTGTTAGACAGAGAGAGCCACTTGTTAGACAGAGAGAGCCACTTGTTAGACAGAGAGAGAGAGAGAGCCACTTGTTAGACAGAGAGAGTCATTTGTTAGACAGAGAGAGCCACTTGTTAGACAGAGAGAGCCACTTGTTAGACAGAGAGAGCCACTTGTTAGACAGAGAGAGCCACTTGTTAGACAGAGAGAGCCACTTGTTAGACAGAGAGAGCCACTTGTTAGACAGAGAGAGCCACTTGTTAGACAGAGAGAGCCACTTGTTAGACAGAGAGAGCCACTTGTTAGACAGAGAGAGAGAGAGAGCCACTTGTTAGACAGAGAGAGAGAGAGAGCCACTTGTTAGACAGAGAGAGCCACTTGTTAGACAGAGAGAGAGAGAGAGCCACTTGTTAGACAGAGAGAGAGAGAGAGCCACTTGTTGGACAGAGAGAGCCACTTGTTAGACAGAGAGAGAGAGAGAGAGCCACTTGTTAGACAGAGAGAGCCACTTGTTAGACAGAGAGAGCCACTTGTTAGACAGAGAGAGCCACTTGTTAGACAGAGAGAGAGAGAGAGCCACTTGTTAGACAGAGAGAGCCACTTGTTAGACAGAGAGAGCCACTTGTTAGACAGAGAGAGCCACTTGTTAGACAGAGAGAGTCATTTGTTAGACAGAGAGAGCCACTTGTTAGACAGAGAGAGCTACTTGTTAGACAGAGAGAGAGAGAGCCACTTGTTAGACAGAGAGAGCCACTTGTTAGACAGAGAGAGAGAGAGCCACTTGTTAGACAGAGAGAGAGAGAGAGCCACTTGTTAGACAGAGAGAGCCACTTGTTAGACAGAGAGAGAGCCACTTGTTAGACAGAGAGAGAGCCACTTGTTAGACAGAGAGAGAGCCACTTGTTAGACAGAGAGAGCCACTTGTTAGACAGAGAGAGAGAGAGAGCCACTTGTTAGACAGAGAGAGCCACTTGTTAGACAGACAGAGCCACTTGTTAGACTGGGAGCAACAGTATATTGTCGATTAAATTGTGGGATTTCCTTATTTAGCCAAGCGCCTCTGCCACGGAGTTTCCCTTCTGCCAACTGTTGCTATTTTTAGCATCACCGCCCACCACTTCATTCCTCCGCGCAGATCGATATCGCTTTTCAAAACATTGGACATTGAACATTGGACAGCAAGCCAGCTGTCCAATGTTCAGCGCCCACGGAGGTGCTTCTGTAGACGCGGCCGCTGCGGCATCCAATCACTGGCGCTACCCCAAACAGTCGGTTGACCACGGCAGACACTGCGTTGACTATTTCAGCGACAACGAAGACGAAGACGAGGCGTCGGAGGCGTCGGAGATGGACGACACCGACGAAGCTTTCATCCCCGAGGAGCCCAATGAAAAGGGCAGCGTGTACTATAGCCCGGCAAGCCGAACGGCTGTTCCAACGGAGGACGTCGCCGAGTCGAATCATCCTCAGAGTCGGCAGAACCGGCCGCGCCACCGGCGCCAACGTCGGGTGCTGCTGAATGTCGGCGGCGAGCGGCACGAGGTTCTGTGGAGCACGCTGAACCGCATGCCCAGGTCCCGTCTGTGCCGATTGCGCAGGGCGAGGACTCAGGAGGAGATCCTCGAGCTGTGCGACGACTTTCATCCTGGGCACTGCAGTCGTCATCAGCAGCAGCAGCAGCAGCAGCAGCTCCGCAGTCGGCAGCGTCGGCGTCACCAGCAGCAGTACGACGAGTACTACTTCGACAGGCACCCGAAGATGTTCCACCCGATTTTGAACTTCTACCGCACCGGCAAGCTGCATCTGAACGAGGACGCCTGCGTCATCGCCTTCGACGCCGAGCTGAAGTACTGGGGCATCAGGGAGGAGTGCTTCGACCTCTGCTGCCAGCAGAAGTACCACCACAAGAAGGAGACCGCGGAGGACGAGATTCGCAAAGACATGGAGGCGGTGCGCTGGAACCAGCGGAGCATCCAGCTGGACTTCGGGCCGGGCCGCTACGGCGAGATCAAAAGGTCCGTCTGGAACCTGATGGAGGAGCCGCAGACCTCCAGGCCTGCCAGGGTGAGTCTGCAGGTTCTCTGTTGGTGCGAAGGAGTCACTGCGACACCTGACTTTAGCATTAGGAAACTGAGGGGATTAGGAAACTGAGGGGATTAGGAAAGTGAGGGGATTAGGAAAGTGAGGGGATTAGGAAACTGAAGGATTAGAAAACTGAGGGGATTAGGAAACTGAGGGGATTAGGAAACTGAGGGGATTAAAAAACTGAGGGGATTAGGAAACTAGAGGATTAGGAAACTGAGGGGATTAGGAAACTGAAGGATTAGAAAACTGAGGGGATTAGGAAACTGAGGAGATGAGGAAACTGAAGGATTAGGAAACTGAGGGGATTAGGAAACTGAGGGGATTAGGAAACTGAGGGGATTAGGAAACTGAGGGGATTTGGAAACTGAGGGGATTAGGAAACTGAGGGGATTAGGAAACTGAAGGATTAGGAAAACGAGGGGATTAGGAAACTGAAGGATTAGGAAACTGAACGATTAGGAAACTGAAGGATTAGGAAACTGAAGGATTAGGAAACTGAAGGATTAGGAAACTGAAGGATTAGGAAACTGAAGGATTAGGAAACTGAACAATTAAGAAACTGAAGGATTAGGAAACTGAACGATTAGGAAACTGAGGGGATTAGGAAACTGAACGATTAGGAAACTGAGGGGATTGGGAAACTACTAGAGGATTACAAAACTGACGAGATTAGGAAACCGGTGAATTAAGAAAATGTGGGACTTGAAAAGACGGAGGTCACCAGGACTCTAAGGGATTAGAAAATTTGTGGATTAGGAAGCTAGTTGGCTAGGAAACTAGAATATTAGGAATCCAATCTGGTTTAAAACCAAGGAAGCAGTTAATTAAACATTAGCAGAGACAGTATCTGCTGTGTAAAACAGGTGTCTGCAGGAACCAATATCCGTTAGAAACGGAACGGGAATAAACAGAGCCAAAAAAATCGATAAATTAGTCTACACTTCCTCATGCCTAGCTGAAAATTCCAAAAGCTATTAAAGTACAAATACTCAGCAGGAAAGAAAGGCCATTTAATTTTTTTCTTAAGCTCAAATTTTAAACATGAAGTAGATAGCGAACTCGCATAACACACTGCAGAAGCACAGGAGTAGCACTTAGAAGCAATTGAACTGCTTTGAATTTCTTTCATAGATCTCTACAGTGAAATTTGGTTCACATGTAGGCCAAGGAATGCCGCACAGGCTGCCTCTGGCTGCATTCAGGTTAAATTAATCAGTGTTGATGGGCTCTCAGAATTCCTCTGCTGTCAGCTGCCGCGGCTCCTGCATGGCGGCTGCTGCTGATGGTCTCCCAGCACCGCCTGTCATCTGCCGGAATGCATTTTCTATTCGATGAAATTTTTGTAACAGCTGAAAAATGGTTGCAGCTGAAAGCTATGGTTGTCCTTTTTTAACCTCCGCATTATTTATTGATGCGAAGACAGCAAGACAGGGGCCGAGATAGGCAGGCAGGGAGACAGACAGACAGACAGACAGACAGACAGACAGACAGACAGACAGACAGACAGACAGACAGACAGACAGACAGACAGACAGACAGACAGACAGACAGACAGACAGACAGACAGACAGACACTAAGACAGACAGACAGACAGACAGACAGACAGACAGACAGACAGACAGACAGACAGACAGACAGACAGACAGACAGACAGACAGACAGACAGACAGACAGACAGACAGACAGACAGACAGACGGACTTAGCAGACAGAGGCCGTCCTCATCCAACCGCGCACACCCGCGGCAGCAGTGCAGGGAATGCAAATGACTGCCGCATAGCAGTGAAAATTGTTGCTAGGCTGGCAGTTCATTTTTAGCAGAGAAAGCTCGCAGTCGAGTCACGCGGCCAGAGCACTGCAGCTGTTCTGGTATTCGGAAGCAGTCACGCTGACGAGTCAACTGCGCTCGCTTGCTCCTCTCTGCCCCCCCCCCCCTGGGGACGCCCCACAGCAGAAGCGGCTGCTCAAGCCCTGCAGCGCTTACAACAGCCATTTGTCCGCCCGCTTGTGTGGCGCAGTTAAAACACAGCAGGCTTAAAATGGAATCTCTACTAGCGGTGGCTGGCTGAAAGTGGGTAATGGGCAATTATATGGGTGCCAATTATGAGGGCTAATTAGTTCATAGTTTGTGGACTCGCGCTTTCAAATTGGAACAAATTTTCCATCAAGTTTTTAAATAGCCCTGACTCATTAGAGTTGCTGTTTGGGAAATCGACGTTGCGTGACTTTATTTTAATAGATGAGTATCGTAAACGCTGCATTGGGTGTCAGGAGTGCTAGAATATGGGGTGTCAGGAGTGCTACAATGGGGGTGTCAGGAGTGCTAGAATATGGGGTGTCAGGAGTGCTAGAATATGGGGTGTCAGGAGTGCTAGAATATGGGGTGTCAGGAGTGCTACAATGGGGGTGTCAGGAGTGCTAGAATATGGGGTGTCAGGAGTGCTAGAATATGGGGTGTCAGGAGTGCTACAATGGGGGTGTCAGGAGTGCTAGAATATGGGGTGTCAGGAGTGCTAGAATATGGGGTGTCAGGAGTGCTACAATGGGGGTGTCAGGAATGCTACAATGGGGGTGTCAGGAATGCTACAATGGGGGTGTCAGGAGTGCTACAATGGGGGTTGTCAGGAGTGCTACAATGGGGGTGTCAAGCGTGCTACAATGGGGGTGTCAGGAGTGCTACAATGGGGGTTGTCAGGAGTGCTAAAATGGGGGTGTCAAGCGTGCTACAATGGGGGTGTCAGGAGTGCTTCAATGGGGGTGTCAGGAGTGCTACAATGGGGGTGTCAGGAGTGCTACAATGGGGGTGTCAGGAGTGCTTCAATGGGGGTGTCAGGAGTGTTACAATTGGGTATCAGGAGTGCTACAATGAGGGTTGTCAGGAGTGCTACAATGGGGGTGTCAAGCGTGCTATAATGGGGGTGTCAGGAGTGCTTCAATGGGGGTGTCAGGAGTGCTACAATGGGGGTGTCAGGAGTGCTACAATGGGGGTGTCAGGAGTGCTTCAATGGGGGTGTCAGGAGTGCTACAATTGGGTGTCAGGAGTGCTACAATAGGGGTGTCAGGAGTGCTAATAGGACCCAATCTCTGATGCTTTTAGGTTATCTTTAGGGAGCATTGAGAATATTTTTCCCTTTTTATTAGGAATTTTTTCTCCAATCCGGTCTGCTGATCTTGTGAGCTTTTAGAATTTATGCGGCAACCGTGTATTGCAGCACCAACCCATCAGAGGCATACAATTGATGAGGCCTTCCTGATACTCGTACCCCTATAGACCCTAGTAACGAAATTACCAGGTAATTTTGTAGCTATTAAAAAAACTAACAACTGGACTGTTTCTTTCTGATTGGCTGTTATAAAAAGTTGCGAGAGCGTGAAGATGCCACATGACTGAAATCATATGCTCCAGATGGTTAGGGAGCTTTGCATGCATAGTTCTGAGGTAGTGGCTGCATAGCAGCTTGGGCCATCTGTCACTGCTGGGATGGCCTCTCCACAGCTACTGCTATGCGGCTGTGTGTACGGTATAAAGCTAGTTTGTTATAGTCAAAAAATGATGCGGTTGGCTGTTCCTTAGTTAATCCAGGGTTATCAATTCTACCCTGCACGCTGGGGGCTTTGGGTATTCGATTTCTGGGGGTAGCCAGCCTGTCCAGACTCCGACCCAGTGCTTCATCAGGCACTCCACTTGGCAGCGGCGAATTCCAGAGTGAAGGAAAGGCGAACAGTCCGCGTGTAAATAATTTCAAGCTGCCAGCGGGCGGAAACCGTGGTGTACTTTTATTGACAAGGAGATATTGGGAACTGAGAGATTCAGTCAAGACAGGGGGGGGGACACAGGTCATTGACCTCTGAATGGCGAATTCAATTTTTTTTGCGGAGAAATCTCAAAGGCATTGAAATGACATGCAGGCCGGAGAGAGTTAATTAGAGTGGATAGCTAGATAGATAGATAGATAGATAGATAGATAGATAGATAGATAGATAGATAGATAGATAGATAGATAGATAGATAGATAGATAGATAGATAGATAGATAGATAGATAGATAGATAGATAGATAGATAGATAGATAGATAGATAGATAGATAGATAGATAGATAGATAGATAGATAGATAGATAGATAGATAGATAGATCGTTCAACAATCTCATCATTGCCACCCGCCCAGGTGGTGGCCATCGTGTCCATTCTGTTCATCGTCCTGGCCACCATGGGCCTCAGCCTGAACACTATCCCGGAGATCCAGTTCAACCACACCCGGTACGAAGGCCCTGTCAACAACACCCGCCTAGTGTGGTCCATGGAAGACAACCCGCACCTGGAGGTGGTGGAGGCGGCCTGCATCGTGTGGTTCACCCTGGAATTCGTGCTCAGATTCTGGGCCTCGCCGGACAAGTGCAAATTCATCAAAGGCCCGATGAACATCATCGACCTGATCGCCATCGTGCCCTACTACATATCCGTGATCCTCGTGCACAGCATGCAGGCGGAGGACACCGGAGAGTACTCCTCGCTGACCTCCGTGAGAAAGATTGTCCAAGTATTCCGCATCCTGCGCATCCTGCGGGTGCTGAAGCTGGCGCGGCACTCCACAGGGCTGAAGTCGCTGGGCTACACTCTGCACCAGAGCTACAAGGAGCTCGGCCTGCTCATCCTGTTCGTCCTGCTCGGCGTCCTGCTGTTCTCCAGCCTGGCCTACTTTGCCGAGAAAGACGAGCCCGAGCCAAACGATTTCCGATCCATCCCGGCCACATTCTGGTGGGCAGCCATCACCATGACAACCGTTGGCTACGGAGACATTGTTCCTAGGACGTTTCTAGGAAAAATTATCGGCAGCGGCTGCTGCATCTGCGGCGTGCTGGTGGTGGCGCTGCCCATCCCCATCATCGTGAACAACTTCGCCGAGTTCTACACGGAGCAGTCGCGCCGGGAGAAGGCGCAGCGCCGCATGGAGGCGATGGAGTCGGCCAAGCGCAAGGGCAGTCTGATTTCCGTGTCGTCCTTTATCCAGAAACGGCCCAGCGTGGACACCGGTTGCAGCCACGACAAAGACTTCAGCGAGTACAGCAGCGACTGTAGCGACAGCAGCGGCTGCAGCGGCAGAGACGTCAGAAACAACATGGCCTACTTTAAGTACTCGTAGGTTGCAATGACAATGTCACTATTATTATAAAAGATGCCAAAAGTACAGTAGATTATCTACTATTCCTCCTACTATTTGTTAGTAGGCAAAATATTTTATATTTTATAATTTCAGATGCCGCAATAATGGCGGCGCAACCGTAGTTCAGCAGGCAACCTCCGTGGACATCGAGGCGGCGGCCGCGGCTGTGGGACGGCTGCTAGACGAAGCCAACTCTAAAGCCGAAACTAAGGTGAGGCTTAGCTTACGGCTCGTAGTACACCTGGTTGCAACAAAGCTGCGGACTAATCAGAGAGCAGAGGAGATAGAGGGTTCTGGGGACGCTTGGAGCTGATAGCCAATCAGAGAGCAGAAGAGATAGAGGATTCTGAGGGACGCTTGGAGCTGATAGCCAATCAGAGAGCAGAAGAGATAGAGGATTCTGAGGGACGCTTGGAGCTGATAGCCAATCAGAGAGCAGAAGAGATAGAGGATTCTGAGGGACGCTTGGAGCTGATAGCCAATCAGAGAGCAGAAGAGATAGAGGATTCTGAGGGACGCTTGGAGCTGATAGCCAATCAGAGAGCAGAAGAGATAGAGGATTCTGAGGGACGCTTGGAGCTGATAGCCAATCAGAGAGCAGAAGAGATAGAGGATTCTGAGGGACGCTTGGAGCTGATAGCCAATCAGAGAGCAGAAGGGATAGAGGATTCTGAGGGACGCTTGGAGCTGATAGCCAATCAGAGAGCAGAAGAGATAGAGGATTCTGAGGGACGCTTGGAGCTGATAGCCAATCAGAGAGCAGAGGGGATAGAGGATTCTGAGGGACGCTTGGAGCTAAAAGCCAATCAGGGAGCAGACATATAAAGGGTTCTGAGAGGGTTGGGTGGAGCTGACGGATGATGGATGGAGCAGAGTTGGGTCAGCAATAGGATTGGGCTGAAGCTGAAGCCTAATAAGAGGCAGCAGCAGTTTTACAGAATTTTCAAGAAATTTCGAGAAGTTCTCAGCTTTCCGTTTCCATTTTATTTACAAACCCCGTCAAGCACCACGTCGGCTTGTGCGTGGACGACTCGGACGATCCAAATCTGCAAGCTTCACCGGCGCCTGTGGCCATTGCAATACCACAGTTGCCGAGGCCCCGACCGCCGCATCCACAGCTGCACCCGTTGAAGCTGGCGAAGCTGAACAGCCCGGGTGGCGACAGCGGAGACACTTTCGGCACCTGCAGCAGCAACCCGCAGAGTCCGCTGACGCCATCTGTCGCCGCCACCGCCGCCATCCCTGCCGTGGTCGTGCCGGTCTCGTCGGTGTTGCCGCCATCGATGACTCTTGAAGCCGGCGGCGGCGGCGCTCAAACGCCGAAGTCGCGGCGTCGGCAGGATAGGATCAAGTTCGTTGAGCCGGCCACCGAGGATGGCGGCCGCTCGTACGCGTCCTCGCCGAGCGCCTCGCCTCTGCTGGGCAGCCTTGGCCGATTTTTCAGCGTCGGCAGCGGCGGTGGCGGCGGTGGCAAGCGTCGGTCGGTCGACGCGACTGAGTCGACCGGTAAGGGTCGATTGGGAATGACTCTTTATGTCAGGGAAATCCCAAGCATCCGGTTCACCATGGAAATCCCAAGCTCCCGATGCACCAGGGAAATCCCAAGCCCCCGATGCACCAGGGAAATCCCAAGCTCCCGATGCACCAGGGAAATCCCAAGCCCCCGATGCACCAGGGAAATCCCAAGCTCCCGAAGCACCAGAGAAATCCCAATCATCCGATTCCCCAGGGAAATCCCAAGCTACCGATGCACCAGGGAAATCCCAAGCCCCCGATGCACCAGGGAAATCCCAAGCCCCCGATGCACCAGAGAATCCCAAGCTACCGATGCACCAGGGAAATCCCAAGCTACCGATGCACCAGGGAAATCCCAAGCTACCGATGCACCAGGGAAATCCCAAGCCCCCGATGCACCAGGGAAATCCCAAGCTCCCGAAGCACCAGAGAAATCCCAATCATCCGATTCCCCAGGGAAATCCCAAGCTACCGATGCACCAGGGAAATCCCAAGCCCCCGATGCACCAGGGAAATCCCAAGCCCCCGATGCACCAGAGAATCCCAAGCTACCGATGCACCAGGGAAATCCCAAGCTACCGATGCACCAGGGAAATCCCAAGCCCCCGATGCACCAGAGAATCCCAAGCTACCGATGCACCAGGGAAATCCCAAGCTACCGATGCACCAGGGAAATCCCAAGCTCCCGATGCACCAGGAAAATCCCAAGCTACCGATGCACCAGGGAAATCCCAAGCCTCCGATGCACCAGGGAAATCCCAAGCCCCCGATGCACCAGAGAAATCCCAAGCATCCGATTCCCCAGGGAAATCCCAAGCTACCGATGCACCAGGGAAATCCCAAGCTCCCGATGCACCATGGAAATCTCAAGCTACCGATGCACCATGGAAATCCCAAGCTACCGATGCACCAGGAAAATCCCAAGCTACCGATGCACCATGGAAATCCCAAGCTACCGATGCACCAGGGAAATCCCAAGCTACCGATGCACCATGGAAATCCCAAGCTCCCGATGCACCAGGGAAATCCCAAGCTCCCGATGCACCAGGGAAATCCCAAGCCCCCGATGCACCAGGGAAATCCCAAGCCTCCGATGCACCAGGGAAATCCCAAGCCCCTGATGCACCAGAGAAATCCCAAGCATCCGATTCCCCAGGGAAATCCCAAGCTACCGATGCACCAGGGAAATCCCAAGCTCCCGATGCACCAGAGAAATCCCAGGCATCCGATTCCCCAGGGAAATCTCAAGCATCCGATTCCCCAGGGAAATCCCAAGCCCCCGATGCACCAGGGAAATCCCAAGCTACCGATGCACCATGGAAATCTCAAGCATCCGATTCCCCAGGGAAATCCCAAGCCCCCGATGCACCAGAGAAATCCCAAGCTACCGATGCACCAGGGAAATCCCAAGCTACCGATGCACCATGGAAATCCCAAGCTACCGATGCACCATGGAAATCCCAAGCTCCCGATGCACCAGAGAAATCCCAAGCATCCGATTCCCCAGGGAAATCCCAAGACTTCCATAAATCAGGGGGGATTCCCAAGAGTCAGAGAAATCCCAAACAAGGGGAATTACCAAGACTCCAATGCATCAGTCGTTTGAGCTCATGTCAAAGACATTCCATTCCCCAACCAGAGCCGCCAGAAAATAATCCCATACATAAAGTCGCCAGTGTCTGAGGTAAATATGAGCTCTGATGAGATTATTTTCTATAATTTTTATTTTTTTCGTAAACGTTTTAACTCCGGTTTTGTCGATTTTTGTGAAATTCTTCTATAATACTCTGTCCTTTACGTTTTTATTTCTGTTTTGATTTTACCGGCTTCTATGCAAGCGCAGAACTGCTGTTTATATAATCCGTAGATTTCGTAGGAGTCAAGACTAGATGCAAAAGACGGCCAGAATAGAGGAGAGATGAGATAGATGGTATAGATGGTAGATGAGATGAGAGAAGAGGAGATGAGATGAGATGAGATGAGAAGAGAGGAGAGGAGAGGAAAGGAAAGGAGATGAAATGAAATGAGATGAGATGAGAAAAGAGGAGAGTAAGTTCGATGCGATGAGAGGAGAGGAGATGAGAGGAGAGAAGAGGAGAGGAGATGAGGGGAGAAGAAATGAGATGTGATGAGATGAGATGAGAGGAGATTAGACGAGAAGCGTAGAGGAGACGAGAGGAGAGCAAAGGAGAGTAGAGAAAAGGCCTCTCTGTCTCCCCACCGCAACTCCGCATCCTCAGACCAGACCAGGCGACTACTGCAGCCGCGGCAGCATCATCAGCTTCTTCGCCCAACGCTGCCAGGTTGTCACAGCTCCAGCACCGGCGTCAGCCCGCTGACGTCGCCCAGCCAGCAGCGCCGGAGCCAGCAGCCGACCGGCATCCTGAAGCGGCACTTGTCAGCAGCCAAGATGTCGTCGATAGCAGAGAGCTGGGACACCGCCGGTGGGTCGCGTTTGATTCGCCGGCGTAGCATAGACGAACCCTCGACCACATCGCCGTCTAGCGTGGCGTGTACTTCTTCTAGCGCCACTCGAGCAGTGACCGCGGCGGTGAGAACTGCTACGAAAGCGAATGACAACCGACCCGAGCCGGCTACTACGGCGGATAGTGATGATGCGGCGGCGACGGCAGCGGCGAAAACTCACGAAGATTGACATGTGTACTTTTGTAGCTAATTGTAATGTACTTTAAGATCCAGTAAGTACATGTACTTGTGTAACCAAAGCTTAGGTCTAAGGTCTTACCTAGAACAACATGTACAGTGCCGCTGCAACAAATATAGCCAATGCAATTCCATGCAACTAGCGTATATGCACTGTACCATAATAAGCCCCATAACTACTCCATATAGCTACCCCCATAGCTACTCCATGGCTACCCCTTTGCTACCCCATGGCTACCCCTTTAGCTACCCCTTAGCTACCCCTATGGCTACCCTTATAGCTACCCCCATAGCTACCCCAAGGCTACCCCCTAGCTAGCCCCATGGCTACCCCTTAGCTACCCCATGGCTACTCCTATAGCTACCCCTTAGCCACCCCTTAGCTACCCCACCCCCAAAGCTACTCTATGGCTACCCCCTAGCTACCCCTATGGCTACCCTTTTAGCTACCCCAAGGCTACCCCCTAGCTAGCCCCATGGCTACTCCTTAGCTACCCCATGGCTACTCCAATAGCTACCCCTTAGCTACCCCGTCCCCAGAGCTACTCTATGGCTACCCCCTAGCTACCCCTATGGCTACCCTTTTAGCTACCCCCTAGCTACTCCCATGGCTACCCCTTAGCTACTCCCTAGCTAGCCCCATGGCTACCCCCATGGCTTTAGCTACCCCATGGCTACTCCTATAGCTACCCCAATTGGTATTTTAATGGCCAGTTTGATTTTCTATTTTCAAGTGCGTCTTATTTTTTGTGTTTTGCTTGACACCTTTTGCCTTTATAATTTACAAAAAATATTTGTTTCACTGTAACAAACAACTAGACTGTAATGTTTAATTTATTTCAGAACACCAATTCGATTCCTTACTTTAGCCTGATTTGATGCGAAGTTTTTCTCGCTTTTAAGGAAGTTGAATGCACATCGGGTATGGCGAAGAGTTATTATTTGCAGTGGAAAAAATGTATAGGCATTATAGTTTTAAGGTTGATACAATGCTGTCTACTATAATACAACGATTGATGTTAAGTGTTTTAATGCGAAATTTTCCTCACAAATAACCTTCTTGATAATTTTGAGAGCACCAGACGTACACTACTAATAGTAATTAAAGAGCCAATTCAGGTACAAATTTGAGATAAAATTGCAAAAAAATTCAATTTTTTACTTCTTCATTTTCACATCTTGGAGCTTTTGTTGAGTGTGAGTTGAATTGAAGTCAGTTTTTTGGTTTGATCCATCAAATAAATGATTCTGATCAGCAATCTACAGATTCCCATTAATATGACATGTATATTTTTGTGCTGGACAGACAGTTTTAAACAGAAATCATTAACGAATAGTCACTGACGTTGAGACATTTTATTGCATCAGTTGGAGCAGATGGTCAATCGCAATTTTTCTGGTGATCAGATTAGCAATCCATTCTAGCCGTGAAATCACATTGGTTAGATTAGCAATCCATTCAAGCCGTGAAATCACATTGGCTAGATTAGCAATTCATTCTAGCCGTGCAATCACATTGGCTAGATTAGCAATTCATTCTTTACAATAACCTACATAATATAAATAGCAATTTTATAGTTCATGTAGAATGCAAAGCTAACAACAAATCAATGTATTAAAAAAATCTGACTAACAAAATCACAATAGACTGCATAAGTATATATAAATATGAATATATTGATTAATCGGAAAGAAATCAGTGCTGGAGATTGTTTGAGAACTAGTTAACAAAAAAAACATGCATTTAATTTCAACTTTAAACATGCCGCATACATTTTAATCACAAAGAAAGATAAAAAATCATTTCTGAGCATAGATTTTCTATGCATTAATATTTTTTTCTTTGCGGTACAAATCGGCAAACCTTTTCTGTATAATTACAATAATAATTTTCGATACATATCGGCTAACCCATACTGTATATTAGAATTAAATGTTTCGATACATATCGGCTAAACCATACCGTATAATTAGAATTCAATTTTTCGATACATATCGGCTAACCTATACTTTATAATTAGAATAATAATTATATGCTAATGTACTTTTCGATACATATCGGCTAAGCAATACTGTATAATTAGAGTAATAACATTTGACGCATAACAGCTAGCCTATTATACGTCTGTAAAATTTCGATACATATCGGCTAGTATAGAATACAAATTTCCCAGTGAACAGTTACGCTTGCTTTCCCAGAGCTGCAGCCAGAAACTGTCTTTCTTGGCGCACGATTCTATCAACAAGCTGGGTCTCCTCAGTCGTCAGGGTTAGCACCGTTCGGCCTGACTCAGAGTTAATGGCGCTGTACACAGCGCGGAGCAGGCCGCGCGAATCGTATGTAATGTAGGGGCTTAGCAAGTCGTCTAGGATGCGCACGTCTAGATAAGCCTGTCGGATAGAAGAATAGGGGCGATTTGCAACTCGTGTCAATAATCAAATATAGTTGGCTGGAGATGGGGTAGCGGCAAGATCAAAGAAAGCTGGCTGGAGATGGGGTAGCGGCAAGATCAAAGAGAGCTGGCTGGAGATGGGGTAGCGGCAAGATCAAAGAGAGTTGGCTGGAGATGGGGTAGCGGCAAGATCAAATAGAGTTGGCTGGAGATGGGGTAGCGGCAAGATCAAATAGAGTTGGCTGGAGATGGGGTAGCGGCAAGATCAAAGAGAGTTGGCTGGAGATGGGGTAGCGGCAAGATCAGAGAGAGTTTGCTGGAGATGGGGTAGCGGCAAGATCAAAGAAAGCTGGCTGGAGATGGGGTAGCGGCAAGATCAGAGAGTTGGCTGAAGATGGGGTAGCGGCAAGATCAAAGAGAGCTGGCTGAAGATGGGGTAGCGGCAAGATGAAAGAGAGCTGGCTGGAGATTGGGTAGCGGCAAGATCAAAGAGAGTTTGCTGGAGATGGGGTAGCGGCAAGATCAAAGAGAGTTGGCTGGAGATTGGGTAGCGGCAAGATCAAAGAGAGCTGGCTGGAGATGGGGTAGCGGCAAGATCAAAGAAAGCTGGCTGGAGATGGGGTAGCGGCAAGATGAAAGAGAGCTGGCTGAAGATGGGGTAGCGGCAAGATGAAAGAGAGCTGGCTGGAGATTGGGTAGCGGCAAGATCAAAGAGAGTTTGCTGGAGATGGGGTAGCGGCAAGATCAAAGAGAGTTGGCTGGAGATTGGGTAGCGGCAAGATCAAAGAGAGCTGGCTGGAGATGGGGTAGCGGCAAGATCAAAGAAAGCTGGCTGGAGATGGGGTAGCGGCAAGATCAAAGAGAGTTTGCTGGAGATGGGGTAGCGGCAAGATCAAAGAGAGCTGGCTGGAGATTGGGTAGCGGCAAGATCAAAGAGAGCTGGCTGGAGATGGGGTAGCGGCAAGATCAAAGAAAGCTGGCTGGAGATGGGGTAGCGGCAAGATCAAAGAGAGTTTGCTGGAGATGGGGTAGCGGCAAGATCAAAGAGAGCTGGCTGGAGATGGGGTAGCGGCAAGATCAATTAGAGTTGGCTCGTGATGGGGTAGCGGCAAGATCAATTAGAGTTGGCTGGAGATGGGGTAGCGGCAAGATCAATTAGAGTTGGCTGGAGATGGGGTAGCGTCAAGATCAAATAGAGTTGGCTGGAGATGGGGTAGCGGCAAGATCAAATAGAGTTGGCTGGAGATGGGGTAGCGGCAAGATCAAAGAGAGTTGGCTGGAGATGGGGTAGCGGCAAGATCAAAGAGAGTTGGCTGGAGATGGGGTAGCGGCAAGATCAAATAGAGTTGGCTGGAGATGGGGTAGCGGCAAGATCAAAGAGAGTTGGCTGGAGATGGGGTAGCGGCAAGATCAGAGAGTTGGCTGAAGATGGGGTAGCGGCAAGATCAAAGAGAGCTGGCTGAAGATGGGGTAGCGGCAAGATGAAAGAGAGCTGGCTGGAGATGGGGTAGCGGCAAGATCAAAGAGAGTTGGCTGGAGATGGGGTAGCGGCAAGATCAAACATTAAGGGTGAAATGAAAACAGCCGAAAAAGATTCTATTAATTAAAATCTAAAATCACCTGCAGCCGGCCATTGCGACACCAGGCAGTCACGGAGGTGAAGCACCTGTGCAGCTCTTGAACTAGCAGACCCACCACCTGCTTCAGCACGTCCTCAGCGTAAGCCCGACCGCCAACAAGCACGGATTGCTGCTGCAGTTGCTGCTGCTTTTGGCTCTCATCGGTGGTCGCAGTTAAAAAGCCGCCGCTGATCTCCGCCAGCACCTCGCCAACGGAGTGCAGCGCGTCGCGCACGTACAGACGAGGCGCTGCGGGTGGCGCGCACCTTGCCCAGGTGAAACCGGCGCGTAGCATTTTTGCTTCTAGGGGACCGTAGATTGCCCGGGCTTTCTCTTCGACGTAAGCGGCTTTGAGCTCGTCTAGGAAGGCGTCGTAGTAAGCGTTCACCACTGCGGCCATCGACTCCAGGCCTGGCGGGGTGGAAATGGCGACACGGCGAGGGTGAAAATGGCGGTATGGCGAGAGTGAAAATGGCGACACGGCGAGGGTGGAAATGGCGGTATGGCGAGAGTGAAAATGGCGACACGGCGAGGGTAGAAATAGCGACAGTTGAAATGGCGACACGGCGAGGGTAGAAATAGCGACAGTTGAAATGGCGACACGGCGAGGGTAGAAATAGCGACAGTTGAAATGGCGACACGGCGAAGGTGGAAATAGCACACATAAACAAAGAGCTTTACCCTCGTGACCCTCCGCCCGCAGCGAAGCTAGAATCCTCCTATTGGGATGCCGATAAGCGAAGCTGGCGTCGCACTGCACAGCCAGCAGGCGGCTGCACTGCTGAGTGGTCGGCTGCTGCTGCAATGGCTGCTGCGAAGAGCCGGTAGTCAACGAGGCGACGCCGGAGACGGAAGCCGACGAGGCAACCGAAGGCGAGGCGGCTACGGCGCGGAGCTGCTTGCGTAGCCGGTCGCAAAAGCTGCACATCAGGGTTGACACGGCGGCGCGGATATGCGGGCCCCAGCGAACTCGGGTGACCTGGGAATGCAGGTTGAGTCAAGCTGGATTAAAGATGATCTGCTAGCACAGGAGTTGGCAAACTCCGGCCCGTGGGCTCAATGCGGCCAGCCAAGCCTCTCTATATGGCCCGCTCTGTTGCTCAAGGTTTATGTCTCTTCGCGGCTCACTTTCACTTCTCTTCTCTCTTCTCTTTCTCCTCTTATCTCTCTTCTCTCATCTCGTCAATCATCTTTTACTACTAATAATAATGCTACTACTAATGGTACTACTACTACTACTACCACTGCTACTACCACTACTATTGCTACCACTAATAATAATGCTACTACTAATGGTACTACTACTACTACTACTACTACTACTACTGCTACTACCACTACTGCTACTACTACTGCTACTACTACTACTACTACTACTACTACTACTGCTACTACTACTGCTACTACTACTACTACTACTAATACTACTACTGCTACTACTACTGCTACTACTACTACTACTACTACTACTACTACTACTACTGCTACTACCACTACTGCTACTACTCACCTCGAACGGCAGCTCAATTTCGTTAGCCGAGTGCAGGCATTCGGCCAGCAGAGTTAGAAAATCGTTCACTAATTTTTCGTACACCAACGGCAGCTGACTGTGCGACCCGTCCGCCGTGGCCGAAGCAGCCGACGCTCCGGACGGCACCGGCCAGTCGTCCGAGCCACGCAAGCCGGCCACCTCGGCCGCGTATTGGCGCTTTAGCCGACTCAAATAGCGCAACCTGAGCCGGGAGGTCAGCCTAGCCAGCTGCTTGGCCGCCTCAGGACCGACCAGTTGCGGCGACACCCCGGCCAGATTCTGCCGCATCGCCCGACACTCAGCGCCGGCGTCGTCGATTTTAGTTGACTGCTGCTGCTGTTGCTTATCCTCGTCATTGTCGGCGCCGGCGTCTCCGTAATCATCGATCTCGTCTATATTGCTAATCTCTTCATCGTCATAATCGTCTTCAGTGGCAGCAGAAGAAGCAGAATCTTCGCCAGCTAACCGGAGCCGGCTTCGCTGCAGATTAACCCAGCTAATCGCCAGGTCACCAAGCGGATCTGTGCCGCTGCCGATGCCGCCGATGCCAGCCTGCTGCAGTTCGCCAATCAGCCTGGCATAGTGGCGAAGAAACTCGCCAAGCGGACGGCGTCGCCACCAGCCGGCCAAGTAGCGCTGCCTCAGGTAGGCTAAACTATCCTCAGCGGCTTTGGCTGCGCCGAGTCTCTGCAGCTGCCTGACTAAATAGGCGTGCTGATCCACTGGCAGGGGGCCGTCCGACTGAGCAGCGGACGCTGAGCCGTGACTGCTGCTATCATCGTCAAGCTGCTGCTGCTGCTGCTGCTGAGGCGTCGGCGGCATCAGCCGGTTGAGCAGCTGTCTGCGCAGCACCGTTGCTCGCGATTCTACCTGCGGTACGATTTTGAGTTTAACATCATTTCGATACATATCGGTAAGTAGTACATTATTTTTACAGCTAACTACTGCTCAAAGCAATTCTGCCCATTCCGTTGACTCCTAAGCACATACAAGCGCATGAATGAACGAGCTGAAGCAATACAGAGTTAAGTGCCTTGCACAACGACACCATTTGTTCCAGTGGGATCGGGAAACGAACCCTCGACCTTCAAGACGCGAGTCCGACGCTCTAACCACTAGGCTACAACCCCTAATAAACTGACTAACAAACAAGCTGACTAAGTAACCAACTACGAGCGTAACTAACTAACTAATTAACTAATCAACCAACAAACTAACTAACTAACTGAGTAACTAGCTATCTAACTAACTAACTAGCTAACTAACTAACTAGCTAACCAACCAACCAACTAGCTAACTAACTAACTAACTGACTAACTAACTAACCAACTAACTAACTAGCTAACTAACTGAGTAACTAGCTATCTAACTAACTAACTAACTAACTAACTAACTGAGTAACTAGCTATCTAACTAACTGACTAACTAACTAAATAACTAACTAACTAACTAAATAACTAGCTAACTAACTAACTAGCTAACTAACTAACTAGCTAACCAACCAACTAACTAACTAACTAACTAACTAACTAACTAACTGACTAACTAACTAACTAACTAACTAACTAACTAACTAACTAACTGACTAACTAACTAACTAACTAACTGACTGACTAACTAACTAACTGACTGACTGACTAACTAACTAACTAGCTAACTAACTGAGTAACTAGCTATCTAACTAACTAACTGACTAACTAACTAACTAACCAACTAACTAACTAACTAGCTAACTAACTGAGTAACTAACTAACTAACCAACTAACTAACTAACTAGCTAACTAACTGAGTAACTAGCTATCTAACTAACTAACTAACTACCTACCTACCTAACTAACCAGCTAACAAGGCAAATCGCAAGACACAGAAAAAACAAACCTGCTCCCAAACTCGCAGAAAAGTCGGCACCCGAGTTGAGCCGTAGCGCGCCTTGCCGCGCAGGTATTCGTCAATAGCCAGCTTGTGATTGCCAGCTCGCATGTGGGCATCCAGCACGCCAGGCAGGTTGAACAGGCCCCTGGATTTCTCCATCACGTGAATCGCATTCCTCAGGGTGTCGGTGTGATCTTTGCGATTCAGAGCCGCTTGGAACAGTTCCCCAGCGATCCGATTGCAGTCGCGCAGCAGCCGCTGCGTGTCCAGACAGTGCGACTGCAGCTGGCTTTGCTCTTGCTCGGCTACGCGGCGAAGGCTGTCGAGCTCGTCCAGGCCCTGGACAGCACAGTGGAGGATAGTCATTGGATGATAGTCATTGGATGGTAGTCATTGGATGGTAGTCATTGGAGGATAGTCATTGGAGGATAGTCATTGGAGGATAGTCATTGGAGGATAGTCATTGGAGGATAGTCATTGGAGGATAGTCATTGGAGGATAGTCATTGGATGGTAGTCATTGGATGGTAGTCATTGGAGGATAGTCATTGGAGGATAGAGAACATTTATCAATAGCATCTGAATAATCAAGAGCCAGGTTTTTAAGGTCAAATATATCGGTTGGGAACATACGGAGAATCGTAGAGAGACGGTGGGGATCCGGAGAGGGACAGGTGGAGATCCGAAAAGAGACAGGTGGGGATCCGGAGAGAGACAGGTGGGGATCCGGAGAGGGACAGGTGGGGATCCGAAAAGGGACATGTGGAGATCCGAAAAGGGACAGGTGGGGATTCGGAGAAGGACAGGTGGGGATCCGGAGAGGGACAGGTGGGGATCCGGAGAGGGACAGGTGGGGATCCGGAGAGGGACAGGTGGGGATCCGGAGAGAGACAGGTGGGGATCCGGAGAAGGACAGGTGGGGATCTGGAGACAGACAGGTGGGGATCCGGAGAAGGACAGGTGGGGATCCGGAGAGGGACAGGTGGGGATCCGGAAGAAACAGTCTTTGAGCGTGTTTGGGGAAGAAACAGGTGAGATTAGGAAAGGAACACGAACAGGAATCCTAGAATGGGGACCTGTTAAGTCGTTAAAAGGTGGCATAAAAAGGTAAATAAACTGTGAACTTGAAATCACCTTAAACACATCGTTGAGATGCGGCTTCAGAAATCCCACAGCTTGGGCGGGATCGGCACTAACGCTGGTCCGCAGGCTGCGCACCTCCCGATCCAGATCTGGCGCCGATTTGCCCTGATAATTAGCCAGCAGGAATTTCACCGGATCGAAATCGGCGCTGAGTAGGTCGGCGCTCGGGTCGCCGGCGGCTGAGACAGACGATGAAGCGGAGCCAGCGACTGCGGCGGCAGACTCGGATGCTGAGCGATCGCGGCGGGGATCAACCACTGAACCGGCGCTTGTGCTCGATGGCTTTAGCTCCTGAGTCTGGGAGAGTTAGGGGGGGGGAGGTGGGATTGACTTGGAAGAATGAAGATCCAGAGTCAAGGATGCAGATTCAGTGACTCAGGGATGCAGATTCAGTATCTCAGGGATGCAGATTCAGTATCTCAGGAATGCAGATTCAGTATCTCAGGGATGCAGATTCAGTATCTCAAGGATGCAGATTCAGTATCTCAAGGTTGCAGATTCAGTATCTCAGGGTTGCAGATTCAGTATCTCAGGGATGCAGATTCAGTATCTCAAGGTTGCAGATTCAGTATCTCAGGGATGCAGATTCAGTATCTCAGGAATGCAGATTCAGTATCTCAGGGATGCAGATTCAGTATCTCAAGGATGCAGATTCAGTGACTCAAGGATGCAGATTCAGTGACTCAGGTATGCACATTCAGTGACTCAGGGATGCAGATTCAGTGACTCAAGGATGCAGATTCAGTGACTCAGGTATGCAGATTCAGTATCTCAGGGATGCAGATTCAGTATCTCAGGGATGCAGATTCAGTATCTCAGGGATGCAGATTCAGTATCTCAAGGTTGCTGATTCAGTATCTCAGGGATGCAGATTCAGTATCTCAGGGATGCAGATTCAGTATCTCAGGGATGCAGATTCAGTGTCTCAGGGATGCAGATTCAGTATCTCAGGGATGCAGATTCAGTATCTCAGGGATGCAGATTCAGTATCTCAGGGATGCAGATTCAGTATCTCAGGGATGCAGATTCAGTATCTCAAGGTTGCTGATTCAGTATCTCAGGGATGCAGATTCAGTATCTCAGGGATGCAGATTCAGTATCTCAGGGATGCAGATTCAGTATCTCAAGGTTGCTGATTCAGTATCTCAGGGATGCAGATTCAGTATCTCAGGGATGCAGATTCAGTATCTCAGGGATGCAGATTCAGTGTCTCAGGGATGCAGATTCAGTATCTCAGGGATGCAGATTCAGTATCTCAGGGATGCAGATTCAGTATCTCAGGGATGCAGATTCAGTATCTCAGGGATGCAGATTCAGTATCTCAGGGATGCAGATTCAGTGTCTCAGGGATGCAGATTCAGTATCTCAGGGATGCAGATTCAGTATCTCAGGGATGCAGATTCAGTATCTCAAGGTTGCTGATTCAGTATCTCAGGGATGCAGATTCAGTATCTCAGGGATGCAGATTCAGTATCTCAGGGATGCAGATTCAGTATCTCAGGGATGCAGATTCAGTGTCTCAGGGATGCAGATTCAGTATCTCAGGGATGCAGATTCAGTATCTCAGGGATGCAGATTCAGTATCTCAGGGATGCAGATTCAGTGTCTCAGGGATGCAGATTCAGTATCTCAGGGATGCAGATTCAGTGACTCAGGTATGCAGATTCAGTGACTCAGGGATGCAGATTCAGTGTCTCAGGGATGCAGATTCAGTATCTCAGGAATGCAGATTCAGTATCTCAGGGATGCAGATTCAGTATCTCAAGGATGCAGATTCAGTATCTCAAGGTTGCAGATTCAGTATCTCAGGGTTGCAGATTCAGTATCTCAGGGATGCAGGTTCAGTGACTCAGGGATGCAGGTTCAGTGACTCAGGGATGCAGATTCAGTGACTCAGGGATGCAAATTCAGTGACTCAAGGATGCAGATTCAGTGACTCAGGGATGCAAATTCAGTGACTCAGGGATGCAGATTCAGTATCTCAGGGTTGCAGGTTCAGTGACTCAGGGATGCAAATTCAGTGACTCAAGGATGCAGATTCAGTGACTTTGCAGTGTCTTTAAAACACGTATTTAGTGTCTCGAAGCCAAATTTCGGCAAATTTCTCGGGATTCAGAAACAAAAATTTAGTAACTCAATAATCAAGAGACAGGTATTCAAAGTCATCTATATACATGTATAGTGAATTTAAAATATTAATAACGCGGATCTACTACCTGAAGAACCGAAGCACATGTTTACAATGAAAAAACTTGAATCAAATCACCTACTAACCTCAAACAGACTCTTGTCGGTCTCGGGCCAAACAGACCATTCGTCGCACAAACCCACACTGAGCGCTTCAACAGTGAACTCAACCAGGCAGTTACACTTGACTCTCTCGCCCTTCTCATTACCTAGAACTAGTACAATGGCACCAGGGCCAAGTCTAGTCTGACCAGATATGGCCACAATTTTCTTTGAACTTTTCCATTCGGCCCACAGTGTACAGTCGAAGCCGCAGATGTACAGTGCCACGATGCTATCTTGCGAGCTGCCTAAATAAGTTCCACGAATTGTCACGGCAGTGCCTGGTGGGCCACTGCGCGGTGAAATACCATTGATATCTGGCGATGACATGAAAATTAGCACCAAATCAATCATCATTATTCGAGTTTTATAGGCTCGTGCACTGTTAATTATTGCCTAGTTGCTAATAAAACAAGTTTAAAAATCCTATACAACAGGCATGAAAAGAGCAAATAAAAATCTTTTAGCACTGATCAGTTTGTAAATTATTTTGTAGGATCTATCAAATAAAAATCTTTTAGCACTGATCAGTTTGTAAATAATATTGTAGGATCTATCAAATAAAAAGCTTTTAGCACTGATCAGTTTGTAAATAATATTGTAGGATCTATCAAATAAAAAGCTTTTAGCACTGATCAGTTTGTAAATAATATTGTAGGATCTATCAAATAAAAAGCTTTTAGCACTGATCAGTTTGTAAATAATTTTGTAGGATCTATCAAATAAAAAGCTTTTAGCACTGATCAGTTTGTAAATAATTTTGTAGGATCTATCAAATAAAAAGCTTTTAGCACTGATCAGTTTGTAAATTATTTTGTAGGATCTATCAAATAAAAATCTTTTAGCACTGATCAGTTTGTAAATAATATTGTAGGATCTATCAAATAAAAATCTTTTAGCACTGATCAGTTTGTAAATAATATTGTAGGATCTATCAAATAAAAATCTTTTAGCACTGATCAGTTTGTAAATAATATTGTAGGATCTATCAAATAAAAAGCTTTTAGCACTGATCAGTTTGTAAATAATATTGTAGGATCTATCAAATAAAAAGCTTTTAGCACTGATCAGTTTGTAAATAATTTTGTAGGATCTATCAAATAAAAAGCTTTTAGCACTGATCAGTTTGTAAATAATTTTGTAGGATCTATCAAATAAAAATCTTTTAGCACTGATCAGTTTGTAAATAATTTTGTAGGATCTATCAAATAAAAAGCTTTTAGCACTGATCAGTTTGTAAATTATTTTGTAGGATCTATCAAATAAAAAGCTTTTAGCACTGATCAGTTTGTAAATAATATTGTAGGATCTATCAAATAAAAATCTTTTAGCACTGATCAGTTTGTAAATAATATTGTAGGATCTATCAAATAAAAAGCTTTTAGCACTGATCAGTTTGTAAATAATATTGTAGGATCTATCAAATAAAAAGCTTTTAGCACTGATCAGTTTGTAAATAATTTTGTAGGATCTATCAAATAAAAAGCTTTTAGCACTGATCAGTTTGTAAATAATTTTGTAGGATCTATCAAATAAAAATCTTTTAGCACTGATCAGTTTGTAAATAATTTTGTAGGATCTATCAAATAAAAAGCTTTTAGCACTGATCAGTTTGTAAATAATTTTGTAGGATCTATCAAATAAAAAGCTTTTAGCACTGATCAGTTTGTAAATAATTTTGTAGGATCTATCAAATAAAAAGCTTTTAGCACTGATCAGTTTGTAAATAATTTTGTAGGATCTATCAAATAAAAATCTTTTAGCACTGATCAATTTGTAAATAATTTTGTAGGATCTATCAAATAAAAAGCTTTTAGCACTGATCAGTTTGTAAATAATATTGTAGGATCTATCAAATAAAAAGCTTTTAGCACTGATCAGTTTGTAAATAATTTTGTAGGATCTATCAAATAAAAATCTTTTAGCACTGATCAGTTTGTAAATAATTTTGTAGGATCTATCAAATAAAAATCTTTTAGCACTGATCAGTTTGTAAATAATATTGTAGGATCTATCAAATAAAAGCTTTTAGCACTGATCAATTTGTAAATAATTTTGTAGGATCTATCAAATAAAAATCTTTTAGCACTGATCAGTTTGTAAATAATTTTGTAGGATCTATCAAATAAAAAGCTTTTAGCACTGATCAGTTTGTAAATAATTTTGTAGGATCTATCAAATAAAAAGCTTTTAGCACTGATCAGTTTGTAAATTATTTTGTAGGATCTATCAAATAAAAATCTTTTAGCACTGATCAGTTTGTAAGTAATTTTGTAGGATCTATCAAATAAAAAGCTTTTAGCACTGATCAGTTTGTAAATAATTTTGTAGGATCTATCAAATAAAAAGCTTTTAGCACTGATCAGTTTGTAAATAATTTTGTAGGATCTATCAAATAAAAAGCTTTTAGCACTGATCAGTTGGTAAATAATTTTGTAGGATCTATCAAATAAAAGCTAGGCAAGGCATAGACCAAAAAAGTTCAGATATTGCAATGAAAGCAGGCCATAGTCTAGTGGTCTAGTGCAGCACTCTGATGTGCCAGCGGCCCAGGCTCGATTCCAAGTGCAGGTACACTAATTTGGGGCTAAATTAGAATCTCAGTTAGGCTCTGCGCATGCAATTGATGCCTTTGAAGGCCAACCCCCAAGGCACAGTGAAGTGTACATGCCTAACGATAAATATAAGTTAGGGCCGCTGTACACTCCTGTGTGAGTGTGTGCCTGTGCATTAGTACATATCTGCATACTTGTGTGCCTGCTCAGGAAAGTTGGTAGAATATGAAGCAATGCCTCTTGTCAGTTGTGTGAGAATGCCACTTAAGTGTAGCAAGGTGCACTCAGCCAACCTACATCTAATAATTCTAATAAAGATTGTTATGCCTTTAATTATGGACCTATTCAATACTAGCAGCAAAGCTACTTATGCTTTTAAGTATAATATGATAATAAAAGTACAAATAGCTAGTATTATAAATAGGCTATATAAGTGTCTGCCAACTAGAAGCGCTGTCATGCAAAGAGGACCAGAGGTCTGCTGAACTGGCTGAAGTCCCATGGTGGACTTGTGCATGTTTTCTCGGACGAGAAGCTGTTCACCATCGATGCTGTTATCAATAGGCAAAATTATTGTTGTATCATATCTGGGCCAATGTCTGAGATCTCAAGCAATGTTTGGGTGATTAAATTTGGGTTGCAGCAGAGGTACCCAAGAGGTGACTATGTGTTTTAGCAAGATCGCAGTCCAGCTCATACTGCGAGGACAATGCAGGCATTTTTGGTGGACCAACTTGAACAATTTCTGGGATAAAGACATCTGGCCTCCCTCATTGCCTGATTTGAACTCCTTAGACTTCTATTTCTAGGCGTGTGTGGATAAGGAGGCTTGCTGAGTTCAACATAGGAGCACAGCAGATCTGTGTGCTGCCATCTACAAGGCATGGGAAAAAATCCCAAACCAAGAGGTTGCCAGGGCTATGCAGACTTTTTGGAAGTGCCTTGAGAGAGTTGTGGAAGCTGGCGGAGGATTTATAGAATAACGCTTTAGTATATATGATAGACTAAAATTAGAGTACATTTTAATGTAATTGTGAGAATTCATTTGGTCACTGTGCATCAAAATATATTTTTTTTATAAAAATGTTTTTTTATAAAAAAGGCCTAATGTTTAAATGTGCGCAGCCAGTATATATTAGATTCCCTATTAATATATTGCACATTTTAATGTGGAATTCACTGCAGGATTCAATGCAGAATTTTCCACATTAAACTAACCAAAGCCAGTGGCGCAGCCAGGGAGGGGGCAGGGGGGCTTGGTCCCCCCCAAATTTCAAAGAATAAATTGCCCCCCCCTTGAAATTCTTAAGAAAAAAACCTACCCTCTATACCCCTCATCTGGTACTAAATGCCCCCTCCCAAAAAATTTTCTGGCTATACCACTGATCAAACCATTAATGTATATAATCTAAACAAATTTAACCCAATTATTTTTTTACTTTCCCAATTGATATACTAAGGCCTAACCATTTTCAATGCAAGATTCAATGCAAGATTTCCTGCACTAAACTCAACTTGAGTTCTTAAGCCTATCCAATAGGGATTTCCCACAAAAAACTCAACTTGAGTTCCTAAAATGATTCAATGCGGAATTTGATGTATTTTTTTTACCACTTGGAACCAAAGTCACACACCAATATACATCTATTTCCTAGTAAATTTTTCATTCAGTCTTGATAATAGAATACAAAAATAAAGGTCAAATATGAGCATCAACCAGAAAGATATTAACATTTAAATTTCATAGCTAGCAGAAGCAGGCTATCCTATGATAAGGATGCCAAAAACTATCAATTTTGTAGAACTACAAGTAGTTTACCAGTTTAAAACCTAGTTTTCCAACTTTTGCTGCTAAACTACTCAAAAAAGGTCATTTAGCATTATATATGGTAATTATATGCCCAACCTTAGAATTTCACCTGTCCAGTGCAACTTAGTTTCGTCCAGATTTGTGACTTAGTTCCCTCGATTGCAACTTATCAAGTTTACAACAATAACATGTAATGTGCATAGGCCTAACACCATAGTCAGGAAGGTGGCAGAGTGTGCGCCGGAACAAATTTTGGCCTCTCCCAAAATTGTGCGCCGTGCGCCGACACAAAAACCCTCGTGTGCGCCGTTGTGCGCCCGCCACTACCTGCCTTGCGACAATAAAAGACCTTTTTTTACAACATAGCAACAATTTTTGTGCGCCAATATACGGGACGGTTACGGGCTATCTATATTATATTATGAGAAATTGAGATCTGAAAATAGAAATAGAAATTCGAAAGTAGAAATTTAAAAATTTTTTAATTTAATTTCTAATTTTTAAAACAAAACAAACATAAAAAGTAAGCAAATGGCAAAAACAAAGGTAAAAAGGAAAAGGAAAATATTTTATTTTATTTTTTTTGGTAGAATGCAGTGTTACATTAGATAGAACAGTGAATAGTGTACTGTAACAAGTAACGACTTACATCGTTACATGGGATCGCCACAAGGGTAACGCTGCATGTGGCGCGGCGCCCGCCCCGCCGCGCCGCCATGCGCCGGTGTCCTCTGGTGTGCGCCGTTGTGCGCCGCTGTGCGCCAGTGCGCCGCTGTGCGCTGTTGTGGCGCGCCGCTGTGCGCCGTTGTGCGCCGTTGTGTGCCCAAAAAGGGCTTGTGTGCGCCGGAATTTTCCGACCAAACTGCCACCTTCCTGACTATGGGCCTAACATAGACTTAATAGTTCACATAGTCAGTTAATCTTCTATTGCACTTTATAAAGCACCTGCAATCAGAAATTCAGCTTTAGTCAAACTCTAACAATGTTAAAGCAGGTAGCAATCAAAGAGGATGACTAAAAAATAGTATATAAAAGCCTATAGAAAAAATATTAAAAGCACTTATAATTAGAAATGGCAATGGCACTGAAGACTGAAGACTTTTGGAGTTGAAATTGAAGCGTAGAAATAGTTTGTATTACCTACGACGTGCAATATAACAATACAAAAATAAACCACAACATGAAATCTTAGCTTGTTTATAAAATAGAATGCTAAAAAATTGTTAACAAAATAATTTAGAAGTGTAAGACCAGACCGAAACCGACCAAAAAACCTGTTTTTGGGGCCAAAACTGGTTTTTCGGTTAACCGGAATTGGCATCCCTAGGCTATGACTCCTACGAGTCAAAACATCAAATTTTGAGTGTTTCAAACGAAAGATTTAAAGAACCATGTGTTGTGTGTCACTTTGGCTCCGGCCAATTTCGGCGATGGAATTTTCGGCGAGTACTACTTTGACAAATTATGTATGGCCATTTCGAGAAGTAAAGTTTTATATGTTGTTCTTTCTTATTTTACTATTTGGGCTACTTCTTATCTAAGTCTTAGTCATATAAAATAACAATAAGTCATTTCGACTTCAGGTTCAGCATCCATGACAGCTTTCTAAGAAAAAGTATATTTAAAGAATGGTTAGTGAAACAACATAAAGCAGTAAAACCACATTTCAGACAGCAAAGTAGTTAAAGGCA
>NIVC01001480.1:42769-78050 GCA_002269645.1 Macrostomum lignano
TCTCGTTCTACAATCTAAAGTGAAGTCTTTACAGTTTATAATGTTAAATAATGCTCAACCAAATCCGTATTCACAACCTTAACCCAACCTCTGTTTTCAACTGTTTAGCAACTTTTTTCTCTTTGTTTTCTTGCTTATTGGTTGAAAAGTTAATCTTGTATCATTAATAGCATTTGATAATACACTAGTGTGCTTGTGGTGGATTTACTGTTGCGGTTTTCTTTTAATTCAATTATTTTAAGTTCTTCTAAATCGTTCTTATTTCACAATCATTTAATCCTGGACATGGTTGGTTGTTGGTTGTGTATATTTGTGCAGAGCTATAGATCGAGGAACTGAGTCTGGTGGATATCTAATATATCTTACGTATCTAATTCCGAGGGGAAATCAATTAAAATAGTTAAACTAGGCTCATATACATTACCACTGCAATACACTAACATATGCTAGGAATGACTTGGGACTTTTAAATCGATTCGTGTCATTTCGTTTTCCCATTCACCTTTTCTTTTTCATGTAATACGAATTGTACAGAACAACAAGTGATAGAAAGTGAAAGTGGCACTACATGTAGTCAATCTGTAAGAAGCAATATAAGCTTTATAAAAGCTGAATACAAAGTATAGTGCAAAGCTACTCGGCATTACCGCGGTCAGCCGACCTCGGCCCGAGGTCGTCGGCCCGAGCTAGAACCGCCGTCAACCCGCGAGCTCGGCCCGATCTCGGCGGGCCGAGCTCGGGCCGAGCGCGGCTTTGCCACTGGGCGATCGGCCATGCTAAAGTCGACCAGCCGACGTCGGCCCGAACTCGGGAGAACCTCGGGGTGCCGCGTCGTTAACCAATTGTTGCTTGGGGCAGTGTCCCTTATCATCGGCAGCCCGATTTCGAAAGTTCCGGTTTGGTGAGCCAGAACGCACGGGCTGGTGGCAGCGGGTTAGTTAATCTGCGGATTAGCTATTCTCTACCTTAGAAATTCTCGCTGCTTAATTGTCTCTCGCTGTCTTCTCCTAGCTATAGGACCTAGACTGCTCGCCACAGATCAAGCTACCATGGGGCTGACCAATCTGACTGGAGTGGAGGGCCAGGACTCTAATTGATTTATTTCTGAGACCTGGGGCCTGAAGGCTTCCCTTAAGGAGCCGAAAAGGCCGAAACCCATCATGTATTTACATATTGGAAATTCTGCAATAAATACCACTATACAGTGTTAGCAGCCCATGCCTATGCTTTGGATCAGACGTGCATGTGCTGATCAATGTGTGGATACAGTTGTAGTTGTGTGAAAATAGCTTATAAGGTTATTGTTTTTATAGTGATTAAGGTTAAATTTCTTTCATAGTGACGGGTTTTTATGGTTTACAGTACAGCGATTATTATATTTTTGCCGGACTAGAAAATAGCCAAAATTACAAAAAAAATAAAAACAATATTTTAATTTATTAAATTCATATTTTTTAAGCAATAAATTGTTAAAGCGATTATTTAATATTGTTATACCCAATCTTAGATTGACTTTAAAGTGGAAGAATAAGTATTTCTTAGAAAAATGACAAGGAATTGTCCGTACCGTACGTTGATGTTAAGTAAAGTGTAAAGTAACGCTTTGGTAGGCAGTTAGTAAGCTCTCTGCTCTGAGGATGTAGTGGTCACCGGAATTGGATTGTCTGCGTTTTTTAAACTAATACTTCAAAGTGGATTTCAGTCATACTCATACCGAAATGCAACAGTTATTGAAACAGAAAGGTTTTCTGCAACGGACTTTTTTATTATTTTTAAGTGACGAACGAAAATTTCAGTTTGGCCAAACTGTAGCTGTAGGCTTAGATTTTAGTTTGATGTGTCCACTGATGCTCAAGTAAAGTCTTCGAATGTAAAAAATATGTTCATAATTTATTTTAAAAGAATCAAAACCTTTTACTTTGGTTTGTTTGTTTCATTCTCATTCACTGTTCTTTGACTATGCCTATCTATAACTATAAGCAATGATATATTTAGATCATTTTGCAATTTTTTTAGTGCTTGAAATTCTCAAGAGCATATTATGAGTATGACCATGGATGGGCTCAGCCTAATTTGTTTTGCATATCAGTTAGTTCTATCACTATCAGAAATCTCAGTATTATTCCTGTTATTTTTAATAAATTGGCCTATCTATGTAAGTATTTATTAAGTTATTAATTATAATTTATATGATTTTCTTTGGTATGAAGCCAAAGGGATAAAGGGTTGTCATATCTCTAAGTGTGGCATTTTAATTAAAGTACTTATGAGGGTGTGCAGCCATTTTGTCTGCTGGTTTTGTTCGTGCTTGGGCGCAACCTAGGGATTCACCCGGCCGTTTCTATTGGCAACACACACACGTAAGTCGCTATTGGACAGAATAGTAGTCACGTGACTGCTCTCAGCCAATAGCGACTTACATGTGTGTGTTGCCAATAGAAACGGCCGGGTGATTCCCAAGGTTGCGCATGTATGGTTTTGTTTGCCAGCAGACAAAATGACTTGTTCAACAGAAAAAAATGAAAATTTAGTTACATAGCTTATAAAGCTAATTTTTCAAATTTAGATATTACAAGTCATGCAAAACCAAAAATAGTTATTATACAATATAATTTTTTGCAGGCGTAATTTGTTTATTAATTATTGTAATCTTTCTAAGTATTAAAATTTAAATTTCTGTTGAGAAAAAAAAGTTATAAGCTGTGGTTACAAATATTAAAGGTAGGAGTTAGCAGTTAAATACAATTAGTTGGCTGTTATAAGCCTTATCTAATGATGATAATGTATTTGCTATCCCTGTTGTAATGCTTACTTGTTATAAACAAAAAGTTACAATTATAGCCTATAGGTCAATGTTTGGGTCACTTGGAAAAAATCAATTTTTTAGATACATATACACTCATGCTTCTAACATAATGAGTTCTTTATCTTCACTACCACTATAAGTATGAGGGGTATTGCAATTTCCTATAGGTGCATTTCTCAATGCAATGATAGCAAGGGAAATTTCTAGGTAATATTCTAAAACAATTTGTCAAAAACAGTAAAGGAACACATTATTATGCTTTATTAGTGTCAAATGGAACAAAAAGCAACAATTTAAAACATGTCGCAATCAATCAGTGTCCTTTCACTATAAATCACTGTACCAAAGTTCTAGCTGCCATTGATCCCTACCAATCACTGTCACTGATGTCATTCTTTGTTTGGCCCAGCACTGTTGCGTTCCATATATTCATCATTAAATGCTATACACTTCTGATAGTGTTCAATCAGATTGTTAAACCCAGCCTTCCAGAAGCTGGAGTCCAGCTGGTGCAGCAATGCATTAGCGGCATCAATAACCTGACGTGTTGTGAAAACTTGCCTACACATCGGCAACTTCATTGGACCAAAGAGATGGAAGTCGGCAATCGCAATGTCGGGACTGTAGGCTGGGTGACTTAGCTGACAAAAGCCCAGCTCTTCCACCTTGGCAAAAGTGCAAGCAATGGCATGCAGATATGTGTTGTCCCAAAGGATGAATGGCTTCTGATATATGATTCGGCACTTGGATAGAATGGTAGCACGCAGTTGCTCAAGCTGGTTAATCACATAGTTGGCATTGATTGTCTAGCCCTGGGTAGGTAGTCAACAAGTAGCACGCCGTGTGCATTGCACCACACTCTGCACATGATGTTCTGGGTCTAGGCTGACTTCATGGCCTTTGTGTGTGGGTGCTATCCCTTTGGCCCCATTGTATCAAGTGCTGCTTTGTCAGTGGATTAAACATTGGCAGCGGTGTCTCATCCATTGTGATTACAAGCTCCTTGAACTTCTCATCACCAAGCTCATTCCATATAGCCCAGTTGTCTGCCAAACATTGCACCCATGCTTTTTTGTGTTCTTCTGTCAGCTCTTGTGGCACCCACTTAGCACAAATCTTCAACCAGCCATGGTGTTGGAGAATGTGACTCACAGACGAGTAGTGAACGCTGCACACACTCTCCACTTCATGCATATGTGCAGATGGGTTTGCCTCCGAATATTAGAACATGGTAGCCACATTTTTGTCATCTGTGCTGGAACGTGGATAGCCAGAGTGAGCAGCATCAGCAACACTTGTTTGACCATTAGCAGCAAGTCGGTGGTGGGCAAGCACTTGTGTGTGACCCAACGCATGACCACCAAAAGCAGTGCAAACTTCATTAAAAGTCTGCATTGGTGTCTTACCCATGTGCTGATATGCCATAATGAAGTGACGTTGACTTTCTTTTGAACCAAAATCTGAGTGGTTTTTTGGTCGGCTCATTCTCCGAGTGAAATAGTGTAAAATAACATAGACCCTTAGGCTTAACTTGGCTCTAATGTAGGTGTGTTTATCCTAGTCATGCAAAATTTTAGCCTGCTACTTATTAATAACCAAATAGTTTATGGATGAAAGCTCATCCAAATCTGATAAGAATTGTGCTTTAGCAAACACTAGTCCAGAAAATTTTGCAACACCCCTTATATTTTTTAGGACATACAGATATTTATTTTCAATATTATATATATTTGCATCATACCTTAGTCTTAATATTCTGTGATAGACAAAATGACTGCATTATATTTTGAAGACAAAAAATGGCAAACAAGCAGACAAAACAACCATTAACCCTTATAAAGATTCTATTTTATTCACCTACTGATAGTTTGCTAAGTAGACAAAAAGCCTTACTAAAATGATTCATCTGCCTGCTAGGAAATAGAGGTAGGAATAGAAGTGGGATAGGGAGGCCAAGGGAGCTGCTTAATTCTAGCAAAATTTTGGGATTTTATCCTAGGATTAAAATTTGTTAGAACTTACTAGGTTTGATAAATGATAGGCCTAGGATTATTGCTAGGATTCAAAATCCTAAGATATAAAAAATTTATGAATCCTAGGATCTCTGCTCTCTATAGCAATCTTTCTTGTTAGACTCTTAAGTCTTATCTTCTTATATCTAAAGCTGCTCGTAGTTCAATCAACTGATCAACTGGCTGGGTTTAACTTGAATTTATTATTCTCTATTTTTATTTTATTTAGCATGAATTTATATTATTTATATACCAAAATCCTTTCCTATACTAATATTATTAATTTATGGAACTTATTTTATTGTTACTTTTGGAATAAATTGGTGAAATTGAAACAGCGACATGTAGCTATACAAAAGAAAAAATAATCTATAGGTTAATTCAGAACAAAAGAAAGGTAGTGTATTACAATTTCAACAAGTATAGTTAGCTTATGAAATCATTTGTTATTGATATAAATATTTCTAGCTTATTGTTGTTACTTGTTTGTAATTGTTAAATCTCTACTATAATCCTATTATAATTCCTCAGGATCCTAGGATTACAAATACTTAGGACTTACTGGGATAGATAATCCTAAGATTTTCTTTGGCTAGGATATCCCAATCTTAATAATCCTGGTGTTGACAGAAGATTATGATTTTGTAATTCTTAAGCTAACCCACTATGTAGCTTTTTGTTAGGTCAATGTCAAATATTTTCCTTTGATTCAACAAAGTACTTTGCTGGCTGATCAATGTTAAATTGTTAGTTAAAACCAATACTACTTTGGCATGCATTTGATGTCTATTTAACATTTTTTAAATGTTGCATTAGTATATATTTTTGGCTACTCTGAAGTTTGGTATAATATAGAAATCAACTAGTAGAATATGTATTGTTGCCATACATGCGCAACCTCCAAAATTCGGTCGGCCTCACCTCTTCTCTCCTATTTTCTCCCTTATCTACTCCTCTCTTTCCCTTTATTCCCTCTCCTCTCCTAAAACTAATTCGGCGACTTAGTTTTAACAAAAATGCGACGTAGTTTTTGGCCAAAAAATGCAACTTACATGTTAAAAAACCGGAAAGCAAATAAACGCAACTTTGGGTAAACGGCAGGAGTAACTATGAGCCTCTTATAAAGCTAAAATGCCTCGTCAGCTACTTAGTACTACTACTTTGTGTTTTTTTTCGGGTGGGCATTTTTGCAACTTACTTGGTTGGCTGCCAAATCGGTCGGCCGGATCGGCCGGCTCGGCCGGCTCGGCCGACTTTTGCGCATGTATAATTGTTGCTAAACAGCATTTTATGTTATAAAATCAGTGTCAAGTTGTTTGGCATATAAAAATGGGAAAAGTACAAGATGCGCCAGTGTTCAGTTATCATTATTAGACATTTGCTTCTAGCAAAACAAAACCATAATTATTGTTTGAGCAATTGGGTGAATAAGTGAGAATAGGAGGTAGTAGTACACAATTCAAGGTATTAAGCAATAAATGCATAAATTATGAGTGGAAATTGTGAGCAATTTAGACTATTATTATAAGCAATAATCAAATAGTTGCATCTTCAAAGGCTTCTGACTCTGATGACAACTGCTAAGTGCTGCACTTTCCTATTATAAATTTACAGTTGTCACATGTAGCTAAATGTCCAGCGCTATCATCTTCCTGCCTATCTGCTGATAGGCACTTGTCTGGCTGCTTTCAATAGGTGCTGCTATCCTTTAGATAAAGCCAAATGCACTCTTCAATTTCACCAAGGTCTGAGTGCATCATATAACTTATTTCCAATGCCAATTTTGATCAGTGGTTCAAATATATTGCAGAAGGCCAGCTTTCTATCATTTCCACATCAGTTGCCATAGTAGAATTGTAATGAAAGAGTTAACTATATTATTGTCAATAAAGACAAACCAACAAAAGTAAAAAGAAGCATCAGAAGATAATATATTCTACTTACAAATAGAATATAGATAAAGGTAAAGCACTATAGTCCATTAAAAAATTAGTAAAAAATTATAGTACTAGAAAAAAATACAATAAAAAATTATATATTGCTAAAAAGAATTTTTTCTGAAATTCATTTATTTAACATTTAAGTCTTAAGTTAAGATATTGATAGTAATACAGTTAAATTATGATACATTTTCTGGCATTATAAGCCTAGCTAGCCTACTGTACCATCTGGATTATGGCTGACAAAATAGCTATCTTATATTTGCTTATACCATAGTAATAATTTCTGGCTAATCTATATAGAACACTAACAAGATTGCTGCTTAACCTTGTGCATACAGCATATGCTGGCTTGATATGAAACAATGATATCAAAGTTTTGCACATAGGAGATCAAAGGTCTAGACACTATAAATTGATATAACTAGCTAATGTAAGACATAATAACTTTTGAGTATTAGAATGCCAATTTTTCATATGACACAACTATTAAGCTACTAATATGATTAAGTCTGTTATTTAAATTAATGTAAATGTAATTATTTTAATATTTACATAAATAACATTATAATAGGTTCAAAATTTTGAAAAACATTGCTACTTTCATAAGCTCACAAAGCTCTCATTGACTTCAATTCATAAATATAGAGTGATAAAAATATACAATTAAATAGAATAATTTTCTCCAAGGCAAGGCCTAGAAAAAGAAATTATTTCAAATATTCTGACTACTAATAGTAGCTATTCTTATTATTAATACCATTCGATTTTATTGCTTGATGAGACCTGTCCGCATTTTGTAACACTTATTATTGCTAGCGGCCTGCGAACATCCAGAATAGTCACTACTTTCCTTTGTTGTACAAATTACTCCGGAGGAATTGGCGACCTAGCAGACAGCAGCCATTGACATGAGCCATCGGCACCAGCCCTCGGTGGCCGCAGCTGCCGCCGCGCCGCAAGGCTCCGCCGCTTCGGCTTCCGCGGCGGCCGCAGCTGCAGCCGCCTCTCAGTCGCCTTCAATTCCTCCCAGCTTAGAGGATCTCTGCGTCCGCTTGCTGACCTCCCGTGGCCTGCGGGACCTCGCCGGCCCCACCGCTGCCGGCTGCGGGCGCATCTCCTTCTATCCGAGGGTGCCCTACCTGTGCCCGGCTGTGGCTGACAAGCTTTTGAATTCGCTGGCAGCTGGCGGCAAGCTCACCGACCCGCTGCTGGGGGCCTTCACTCCAGACCGGTGCGGCCTGCAGTGCGTGCAGCTCGAGAATGCCGAGGACTTATCGTTGGAGAGTCTCAAGGTGCGAATTGGTTTTGAGTTTCCTTCTTCAATTCTTTTGGAATCCTCTGTAAAGGATGGGATTCCAACTGGGTGAGATGGATTCCAACTGAGTGAGATGGGATTCCAACTAGGTTAAATGGGATTCCAACTGGGTGAGATGGGATTCCAATTGAGTGAGATGGGATTCCAACTGAGTGAGATGGGATTCCAACTGGATGAGATGGGATGCCAACCAGATGAGATGGGATTCCAGCTGGGTGAGATGGGATGGGATTCCAACTGATTGAGATAGGATTCCAACTGGGTAAGATGGGATTCCAACTGAGTGAGATGGGATTCCAACCAGATGGGATGGGATTCCATCCGGATGAGATGGGATTCCAACCGAATGAGATAAGATTGCAACCGAATGGGATGGGATTCCATTCGGATGAGATGGGATTCCCAACCGAATGGATGGTACTCCAACCGAATGAGATGGGATTCCAACCGAATTGAGATGTGATTCCAACTGGGTGAGATGGGATTCCAACTGGATGAGAAGGGATTCCAACAAATAAGATGGGATTACAAAAGGATGAGAAGGGATTCCAACTGGGTGAGATGGGATTACAAAAGGATGGGATGCAACGCTACAATACATTTTGTAAACTTCTGCCAATTCTCGCCCAGGTGCTCAAGCGTCACCGCCTACTTCGTCTGACCTGCGTCCGCCTGGAACAGGTGAACCTGTACTCCCTGGTCAGCTGCCTGTCAGACGCCAGCAAGCAGCAGATGGTGTCCTTCAACCTGGCTGGCACTTCAATCCTGTGCGACAAGCTGCCAGTCATTGTCTGCCTGTCAGTGTTCCGCAGCCTGGCCAGCCTGAATCTGGCCAACACGGAGCTCGACTGCAAATGCCTCGAAGTGATCTGTAACGATCTGCGCCACCTGGTTCACCTGGACATCTCCAAGACTGACGTTGTAGATATATGGCCACTGAGGCGAATGCGGCACAGGCTGAAGTATTTGCACCTGTACGGCGTCAAGCCCAAGCAGGCTAGCCGGTTTCTTACTGTGCTGTCCGAGCTGGAGAATCTGGTGCTGCTCGACATCAGTGACGACACCAGTTTGGCCAGGTGTGTCCTTGTGACCTTCTTTGTCATCTTTTGTGTCTTGATTGCTTTAGCTAGTTCAGCGGAGCAGCTCAGCGGTGGGCCACGATTTTTGGTTCGATTCAATCTCTGCCAATGAGGGCCAACGCCAACCCCCAAGGCACAGAGAATGTACATGCCTGAGGATTAGAAAGTCATGGGCTCTGTACACCCTGTGTGAGCGTGTGTACGAGTGCGTGCCTGCGTACAGCATTGGCCCTTGCTCTTGCATGTGCTCAGGAGCCAGCGGAATGGAGCCAGCCAATGTGCCCGCCGGTGAATCTAGAGCAGAGGTGGGCAAAGGAGAGGAGAGGGAATAAAGGGAAAGAGAGGAGTAGATAAGGGAGAAAATAGGAGAGAAGAGGTGAAGAAAGGGAAGAAAGAAGAGAGCTAAGAAGAGACGCCAATCTTGAGCGGGCGGGATTGCTATTGGGAAGTTTCAAAGCACCCGAGGGCCGGATAGAGAGGCTTTGCGTGTGGCCCACGGGCCGGAGTTTGCCTGAACCAGGCGGTTGATGTACTTTAGCTGGGCTCCATGTACTGCATGCATCCGAGATCTGGAATACTAAAAAGTGCACGCGCTCCCGCCGCAGATTCGGTAAGCCGCAGGTGCAACAGCAGGTTCGGGAACTGTTCAGCTCGCCGAACTTCCTGCCCCGCCTGGAGCACCTGGACGTGTCCGGCAACAAGCTCAAGCTGGACGTCGGCCTCCTACGCCAGTTCGTGCTGGCCCGGCCGAGCCTGAAGTTCCTCGGCTTCGCCATGGTGGACGAACAGCTGAGCGGCGAGCCGGAGCTGCCAGTTGAAATCGCCGGCTTCGACACCGAGGATCAGCTGATCAGGTGCCTGCACAGGTACAGGGACAGGGAGAACTACATGCAGCAGACCCTGTGCGCGGTGTTCCTGCACACCAATCACATGTTCAATCTGCGCGAGCGGCTGCTCAGAGCAACGTTTCCGGTGCTTCGGAAGTACTCTCACAGGATGCAGCTGCAGCTTGCTGGCACCGCCGTGCTGTACAATCTGACCCGCTACCAGCTCAGCTTCAAGCTCTGCCCTGCAGTGCGCAACACAGTGGTTGATCTTGTGCTCAACGCTATGGGCAATTTTCCCAAGCAGCAACAGTTGCAGAAGAATGCCTGCTCACCCTGTGCAACGATTGCTTCTTGCATCAGGCCGAGTTCGATCGGCTGTGGTGCCTGTCGCTCGTGTGCGACGGTCTTGTGCAGTTCAGCGACCAGCACATGGTGCGCATGCTGGTGGCCATCGTGAGCATCGTGTCAGCCAAGGTCAGCAGTCGCGACCTGGCCCTGCTCGGCTCTCAGGAGCGCCTGTTCGCCCGCCTGGTCGCGCTGGTCCAGGACCGGCGCCGGCTGCTGCGGTCGCAGCTGGCCGACCTGCCCAAGCCGCCGGGGCCGTCCGATTTGGATCCCACGCTGAAGTTTGCGCTCAGCGCCCTGTGGAACCTCACAGACGAGTGCGAGCCCAGCTGTCGGCTGTTTGTGGAGGCCGGCGGCCTGGAGGCCTATCTCAAGCTGTTCCAACTGCTAGACTGCTCAGCCGGCGCCGAGGCCAGGCAGTGCATTCTGCCTAAGTGCCTGGGCCTGCTCAACAATATTGCCGAGATGCCAGCCACTAGGAAGTCGCTGCTAGTTGCGGATATCATCTCGGTAAGGAGGCTTTAAACTATTAATATCACATCTTATCTCACGTTTGCCGTCTGTTAATCATTTTTTCCATCTCCTAATTCTCATAGGGATAATTCCATGTCCCTAATCCCATATCACTAATCCCATGTCCATCCCAGATCCCTAATCTCATGTCCTTCATCCCAGATCCCTAATCTCATGTCCTTCATCCCAGATCCCTAATCTCATGTCCTTCATCCCAGATCCCCAATCTCATGTCCTTCATCCCAGATCCCTAATCTCATGTCCTTCATCCCAGATCCCCAATCTCATGTCCTTCATCCCAGATCCCTAATCCCATCTTCTAATTCTTATCTCCTCACCGCTTACTCTTCATAATCTATGCTGTCAGTGTAAAGCTGTACTAACTCATCCCGCCACCGCACCCCCCAACTCGCAGATGCTGAGCCAGCTGCTCACCGATTCCAGTCTGAGCGTCGCCTACTTCGCCGCTGGCGTCCTCGCCAACCTGAGCCTCCTGCCAGATCGGGTCTGGCTCGAGCGGCTCAGCGAACGGCCGCGCCGCCGCCTGCTGCCAGCCGTTGGCGACGCCGTGCTGTCCTGGTCGGCGCCCGACGCCGAGATGGTGGCATACAGGTCGTTCCGGCCGTTCGTTCGCCTGCTGGAGCCGCGCCGGCACCCCAGCGCCCAGCTGTGGTCGCTGTGGGCCATCAGGCAGGTGTGCTGCAGGAACCGGCAAACCTACCTGCCGCTCCTGTCGCCCAAACTGTTGCGCAACATCCGCGCGCTGCTGCCGCCCGACGCCGTGCTGCCCGCCGGCTGCTCCGCATTCGACGATCCGCTCGAGCAGCAGCCGGCCGACGCCGACGAAGCAGCTGGCACCGCTGACGCGCCCGACGCCGACGACGTCGACGAAGTCGACGAAGAGCCGTCGGGCTGTGCCGAGTCGCAGCAAAATAAACTCGGCGACGCGATCGGCGCCCTCGCCGCCGAGATTCTCGCCCTGCTGGCTGGCGGGGGCGGCACCGGCGAGGCCGTTGCTGCCGCCAATGCGTCGGCGCCCAGCGGCGAGTCGCGCGGCGGCGGCAGCAGCGACGACGAGGAGGACGAAAGTGAAGCTGAAGGGGATGCCGATGAAGATAGCGACGGAGTCGGCGGCGAAGGCGAATCGGCAAATGGTGGCGACGGCGCCTGCGGCGGCGGCGGTGGTAGCGGCAGCGGCAGCAACGGTGGCGGCGAAGCGTCAAACGGAGACGCCGCCAGGGATGACGAGCAGCTTCTCGGTGCCGTTGGCGGTGGCGGCGGCGGTGGCAGCGGAGGCGTCAACCGCTCTGAAGGCGGCAGCGGCGAATCCTCTGTGCTGCAGTCGTCGAGGACCTCCTGCAGGACCGCTGGCGGCCCGGTCGGCCACTCCCTGCACAGGTCGTCCAGCGGCGGCGGAGTCGGCGAGCGCCAGGGTCACCCGACTGGCGGCCTGCCGGGCAACTAGCGGCCGGCTCGCCCCGCTCCCTCACCCCACACCGGCAGACTGGCGTCTTCACTTGTCCGCTTCGCCTCGCTAATGAATTTTCATCAAAGCAGCGGTTTCGGGTCCCCTCGACTGCGCACTTCCTTCAGCTGGACGGGTGCGGTGCGAATTTTTATATTGCTTTGACAGTTTCATTTTCATGTCATATTTATCCCCAGCCGCTTTTGTGAGGTCGAGCTCTGTCTGTTTTGTTGGCCAATTCGCTTCAAATTGATCTTTTCGGCTTGCCGACTGACAGATTTTATGACCGATTTGTTCCTTTTCTAAGCAGTAAACGGCTTGGCTGGACTGATTCGCAATCCCAAAGTCTCCTAATCCCCTAACTGGAAATCCCATTAGCCTGAACTGGAAATCCCCTCAGCTCAAACTGGAAATCCCCTTAGCCCAAACTGGAAATCCTCTTAAGCTCAAACTGGAAATCCCCTTAGCTCAAACTGGTAATCCCTTTAGCCCAAACTGGAAATCCCCTTAGCTCAAACTGGTAATCCCCTTAGCCCAAACTGGAAATCCCCTTGGCCCAAACTGGAAATCCCCTTGGCCCAAACTGGAAATCCCCTTGGCCCAAACTGGAAATCCCCTTGGCCCAAACTGGAAATCCCCTTGGCCCAAACTGGAAATCCCCTTGGCCCAAACTGGAAATCCCCTTGGCCCAAACTGGAAATCCCCTTGGCCCAAACAGGAAATCCCCTTGGCCCAAACAGGAAATCCCTTTAGCTCAAACTTGAAATCCCTTTAGCCCAAAACTGGAAATCCCCTTAGCCCAAACTGGAAATTCTCTTAAGCTCAAACTGGAAATCCCCTTAGCTCAAACTGGTAATCCCCTTAGCCCAAACTGGAAATCCCCTTGGCCCAAACTTGGGAAATCCCCTTTGCCCAAACTGGAAATCCCCTTAGCCCAAACTGGAAATCCCCTTAGCCCAAACTGGAAATTACCTTAGCCCAAACTGGAAATTACCTTAGCCCAAACTGGAAATCCTCTTAAGCTCAAACTGGAAATCCCCTTAGCTCAAACTGGAAATCCCCTTAGCCCAAACTGGAAATCCCCTTAGCCCAAACTGGAAATTACCTTAGCCCAAACTGGAAATCCCCTTCGCCCAAACTGGAAATCCCCTTAGCCCAAACTGGAAATTACCTTAGCCCAAACTGGAAATCCTCTTAAGCTCAAACTGGAAATCCCCTTAGCTCAAACTGGAAATCCCCTTAGCCCAAACTGGAAATCCCCTTAGCCCAAACTGGAAATTACCTTAGCCCAAACTGGAAATTACCTTAGCCCAAACTGGAAATCCCCTTCGCCCAAACTGGAAATCCCCTTAGCCCAAACTGGAAATCCCCTTAGCCCAAACTGGAAATCCCCTTAGCCCAAACCGGAAATCCATTTAAGCATCAAACTTACAATCTGAATATGAAACGCCGTGCACTGCTTGGTAGCAAGAATTTTCCTCTCTTCCTCTCTCTGCGTGTTCGTGACTGCAAATTGTCTACTTTGAAAAACATTTTTATCAAAGAATGCATGGATCTTTTAATACACAACTTACTCGTGCTCTGTTTGCTACTCGTTGCTTTTTTCGATTTCAGTTCGAATCTTAAACTCCGAACTTCATTGACTTCTCATATACAATATCTTTGCTTGCTGCGCCCGCGCTACGCCGTTTCTTTTGCGTCTATAGACTACTTGCAGTAGCTGAGTAGTCTAGTGAGAGTAACGGGCTGTGCGCTTATTTATATTTTTTTGCGTTTTAAAATTTCTGTCGGGATGTGGGATGTGGGATCTCATGTCCGGCTTCTCCTGCCTGCTCTGATTGCACTAACTGTGCAACACTAGAATTTCTATTCGTGCATGCATATATCTCTAATAACAGAAGTTTATTTTTGAAATGCCTTTTTTCTGTTTTTCGTGTCCCAAATTTGCCGTTTACTTGTATATTTTTATTGCCAGTGCTGCTACTACTCGCGGTACTACGAGTAGTCTGTGCGGCAGCGAGTTTTTTATTGATAATAATTCTACTGATAATAAATTTGTTCCCGCCGCGTGCTGTCCGCTTCTGCGATAATTCGCCTAGCAAATATAATTAATAATAATTACTTGATTATAAATGAACGACTTTATCTATACGTAAAAACGGCTTCAAATGAGTGTCGCTTAGTTAAGTTTTATGTGATTTATTTCGTTTCCTTTATTATTTAAATGATCATCTCTAAGGCTAAGGATAAGGCGGGGCTGGCTGTACCCTGCTGAGCTGTGATTGGCCAGCTGCCTGCTTATCTCTGGCTAAGGGTAGGGCGGGGCTGGCTGTACCCTGCTGGGCTGTGATTGGCCATCTGCCTGCTTATCTCTGGCTAAGGGTAGGGCGGGGCTGGCTGTACTCTGCTGAGCTGTGATTGTCCAGCTGCCTGCTTATCTCTGGCTAAGGGTAGGGCGGGTCTGACTGTACCCTGCTGAGCTGTGATTGGCCAGCTGCCTGCTTATCTTTGGCTAAGGGTAAGGGCGGGGCTGGCTGTACTCTGCTGAGCTGTGATTGGCCAGCTGCCTGCTTATCTTTGGCTAAGGGTAAGGGCGGGGCTGGCTGTACCCTGCTGAGCTGTGATTGGCCATCTGCCTGCTTATCTCTGGCTAAGGGTAGGGCGGGGCTGGCTGTACCCTGCTGGGCTGTGATTGGCCATCTGCCTGCTTATCTCTGGCTAAGGGTAGGGCGGGGCTGGCTGTACTCTGCTGAGCTGTGATTGGCCAGCTGCCTGCTTATCTCTGGCTAAGGGTAGGGCGGGTCTGACTGTACCCTGCTGAGCTGTGATTGGCCAGCTGCCTGCTTATCTCTGGCTAAGGGTAGGGCGGAGCTGCTTGTACTCCGCTGGGTTGTGCAAGGACCCAGTCATGTCCACTCTGCTGATCACTGAGCACGCACACGCTCTGACAGGGTGTACACCAGCCTGGACTTTCTAATCGTCAGGCATGTACACCGGGGCTGTGAATCGCTGGACAACCCACTCCCCCCCCTCGGCCAAATGAAGGTGGCCGGCAACAGACCAAGGAGGTCGTGGCGCTTACTACTAAGCCTGTCTGAAAAAGATATATGATAAATATGGCCGTCAAGTTCACGTTTCAGCAAAAAGTCAAATTCTTGGATTCATTGAAATTCTGGAGCGATCGAGTTTCTTTAGAATTTATTCAATTTCAATTTGCAGACAAAATAATTTGGAAGCAGCGACTCCCAGAAGGCTTGGGGGAGGGGGGTTGTTGCTTTTTAAAGAAATTCTAGCCTTGCAGTGAGACTGAGAAACCTGTTGGTTGCTGCAACACTTGGTCGTTCAAGAAGGTGGCCCGCTTTTCTTTTAATTAAAAAAGTTCTAAATTTTAAGCTCGATTTTAGCCAGCCTCTTGGGGGAGATCATTTTAGGTAACCTGAGAATTTTTTATACGGATTAGGCGCACTTTTAGATAGATATTTGACTGTATATTAAACTGGAATATATCTAATATTTGATCCGCTAGGCCACATCTAGAAAATCCGCTAGATCAGGACTAGATGATCTGATAGATCAGGACTCGATTATCTGATAGATCAGGACTCGATTATCTGATAGATCAGGACTCGATTATCTGATAGATCAGGACTAGATGTACTGATAGATCAAGACTAGATGTTCTGATAGATCAAGACTAGATATTCTGATAAATCAGGACTAGATGTTATGATAGATCAGGACTAGATGGTCTGGTAGATCAGGACTAGATGATCTGATAGATCAGGACTAGATGGTCTGGTAGATCAGGACTAGATGATCTGATAGATCAGGACTAGATGGTCTGGTAGATCAGGACTAGATGATCTGATAGATCAGGACTAGATCAATCTAATAGATCAGGAATAGATCATCCGATGGAACAGGACAAGATCGATCTGATAGATCAAGACTAGATGTTCTGATAGATCAGGACTAAATGATCTGATAGATCAGGACTAGATGGTCTGGTAGATCAGGACTAGATGATCTGATAAATCAGGACTAGATGATCTGATAGATCAGGACTAGATCAATCTGATAGATCAGGAATAGATCATCCGATGGAAAGGACAAGATCGATCTGATAGATCAATACTAGATGTTCTGATAGATCAGGACTAGATGATCGGATAGATGATCTGGTAGATCAGGAGATTTAAAATATGCCGCCAAGTGCGCTGTGCCCACCCTGACCTGTCTTTATTCATTACTTTATAACAAAATGCTTGCACTTTTTTGCTTCGCCAAGTTTTTAAGGCTCAGCAAGCTGAGACAATTTCTGATTTGCGTTGAAGCAGAGGCTGAGTCAGTAAAAACATTGGCTAACACTGTTACCATGCGGAACCTCGGGGACGATTCTCAACTACATGCATGCACGCGGGAGAATGTTTCAGCTGGTAGAGACTGGGGCGCCTTCATCAGCGCGTTCAGCATGGCAGCCCCCAGCACTCAAACTGATTTGCGCCTCGGGCTGTTGACAATCAGAGAATCAGGCGGCGAAAGCGCGGATGGGGGAGCTGCCTGTGCCTTTCTCTTTGCTGTTGAAGGCTTGTCAGCTTATGACTTGTAAGGATCTGTTTACGTAGCTGAGATATCCTCCATCCTTCGGTGGGTCACCGCTTCTACTCTCTATCCTTCGGTGGGTCACCGCTTCTCCTCTCTATCCTTCGGTAGGTCACCGCTTCTCCTCTCTATCCTTCAGTGGGTCACCGCTTCCCCTCTCTATCCTTCGGTGGGTCACCGCTTCTACTCTCTATCCTTCGGTGGGTCACCGCTTCCTCTCTCTATCCTTCAGTGGGTCACCGCTTCCCCTCTCTATCCTTCGGTGGGTCACCGCTTCTCCTCTCTATCCTTCGGTGGGTCACCGCTTCCCCTCTCTATCCTTCGGTGGGTCACCGCTTCCCCTCTCTATCCTTCGGTGGGTCACCGCTTCTCCTCTCTATCCTTCGGTGGGTCACCGCTTCCCCTCTCTATCCTTCGGTGGGTCACCGCTTCCCCTCTCTATCCTTCGGTGGGTCACCGCTTCCCCTCTCTATCCTTCGGTGGGTCACCGCTTCTCCTCTCTATCCTTCAGTGGGTCACCGCTTCCCCTCTCTATCCTTCGGTGGGTCACCGCTTCTACTCTCTATCCTTCGGTGGGTCACCGCTTCCTCTCTCTATCCTTCAGTGGGTCACCGCTTCCCCTCTCTATCCTTCAGTGGGTAAACGCTTCTCCTCTCTATCCTTCAGTGGGTCACTAAAAGATTTTGCAAACTAACTCTCTGTGAGACTAGCGATGAAGTAGAAATAAACAAAACAATTTCATAACAGCGTTCAACACAGTTGACTGCCTGCCAATTCGACTTGAATAAAAATAATGATCGCTATGCGAGCATTTGGCATATTACTCCGATGAACCGCATGCATAAAAAAGGAAGAAAACTTAATTATAATTCAGGCAATTTGATAACGAGTAAAAGCCAGAGCTCTGAGCATTTACTAAATTCTTTTTCCATACGGCCTCCTGGCTAAATGTACTTTACTGCAAAGCAGTTGAAAACTTCTCCTCGGGTTCTTGGAAGCCAGCTCACTAGCACGGCGTTGCCATAGCGACCACCGAGTCCAAGGAGTCGCCCTGAGCCGGCGGCGGCGGCGGCGGCGGCGGCGGCGCACCTGGCAGCGAAGTCATCGCCACGGAAGTCGGCACAAGAGGCGCTGCGGAGTTGACCGGAGCTACCGGCGATAACGTCACCGTCGCCGCAGTCCCGTTGCCATGGCGACGCCGGGCAGCGCCGGATCGCGCTCGCTTGCGCCGTCGTCGAACCAGAAAGCGAAGCCGCAGCATCTGGAAGACGCCGGTGACCAAAGCGAGTGCCACCTCCAGCACCTCGAAGAGGCCGACAAAGCTGATTCCAAGGTACAGCCCCAGCTGCCCGCCGATGTCCGACATCAGCTGAGCGAAGGGGAACTCGGGCGACTCCTCCACCGTGTCCGAGTAGATGCTGCGCGCCCGCAGCTGCAGGTCCGAGCAGTCGGTGCGCAGCAGGTGGCTGACGGCCTGCACCGACATCGACTGGGCGCGCTCAGCCAGCGCCGACTGATTCTGCTCTGGGTGCATCCGCGACAGCACCAGATAGGCCGCCTTCTGCGGGGACGGGTGTCTGTCTGTCTGCCTGTCTGTCTGTCTGTCTGTCTGTCTGTCTGTCTGTCTGTCTGTCTGTCTGTCTGTCTGTCTGTCTGTCTGTCTGTCTGTCTGTCTGTCTGTCTGTCTGTCTGTCTGTCTGTCTGTCTGTCTGTCTGTCTGTCTGTCTGTCTGTCTGCCTGTCCAGTAATTTCTAGTACTTTCATTGAGGATTTTACTGTAGTGACAATCGATCAATTTTGCTACTGCATAATTTTGATGACGAATCATCCTGGTAATCCCCAATCCCCATTCTGACAAAACTGGGTAAACGGTATTCCATATTGGATCCATAATAATCTTGTAGATAATGAGAATTGGATTCGCACCTATTGATCACTCAGTCAATTTCATAGTTTGGCATAATACTGTCTTGATAGATTTCTTGGGCGACTGGCGAGGGCGAGGAGGGCGACTGGCAACGCAATATTAGGCTTGACGAGCCTTGGTGGGCGCTGAATTGGGAGTTGGGGAGACGCCGAATTTGGAGTCTGGAGGCGCCATATTGGGAGTCTGGAGGCGCAGAATTGGGAGTCTTGAGGCGCCATATTGGGAGTCGGGGAGGCGCCATATCGGGAGTCTGGAGGCGCAAAATTGGGAGTCTGGAGGCGCCATATTGGGAGTCTGGAGGCACAGAATTGGGAGTCGGGGAGGCACAGAATTGGGAGTCTGGAGGCGCCATATTGGGAGTCTGGAGGCGCAGAATTGGGAGTCTGGAGGCGCCATATTGGGAGTCTGGGAGGCGCCATATTGGGAGTCTGGAGGGGTAGAATTGGGAGTCTGGGAGGCGCCATTTTGGGAGTCTGGAGGGGCAGAATTGGGAGTCTGGAGGCGCCATATTGGGAGTCTGGGAGGCGCCATATCGGGAGTCTGGAAGCGCAAAATTGGGAGTCTGGAGGCGCCATATCGGGAGTCTGGAAGCGCAGAATTGGGAGTCTGGAGGCGCCATATTGGGAGTCGGGGAGGCGCCATATTGGGAGTCTGGAGGGGCAGAATTGGGAGTCTGGAGGCGCAGAATTGGGAGTCAGGAGACGCAGGATTGGGAGTCGGGGAGGCGCCATATCGGGAGTCTGGAGGCGCAGAATTGGGAGTCAGGAGACGCAGGATTGGGAGTCGGGGAGGCGCCATATCGGGAGTCAGGAGGCGCAGAATTGGGAGTCGGGGAGGCGCCATATTGTGGAGTCAGGAGGCGCCGAAGTCACGTCGGTCTGTTAGCATCAAAACCTGGCGCCCGCGCTGATCCACGCTGATTCAGCCTCCATCTGAGCCACTCAGCTATGCATGGGTGGCTCTGCCAGGCGGCTCAAGCAGGGCAAGACTCAAAGTTTTGCTAAGCTGAAGAGTTTCCTCAAATTTCGCCGAGGCTCTGAGTCCGAGCAATGCGTTGAAAATCATTGATAGGGTTGGGCTAGAAGTTTTTAGTCGCTCGATAGCTCGGGTGGAGTTGGTGGAGTCTCAGAGCTATAATTTTAATCAAATTTCCTACAAGTGCCCGGCCTGCATCATGGAAGTTGCAGCACCCGAATGAATGTAATGAAAAGTGCGATTTCCATAGTGCATGCGGTTTTTATAGAAACAGTAAGAGAGGAGAGAGGGAGAGAGAGAGTAGGGAGAAAGGGAGAAGGAGGGGGAGAGGAGAGAGAAGGGGAGGGGGGAAAGAGGGAGAGGGGAGAGAGATAGGGAGAGGGGAGAGAGATAGGGAGAGGGGAGAGAGATAGGGAGAGGGGAGAGAGGGAGAGAGAGGGCAGAGATTTAGGGAGAGGGAAGCGAGGGAGGGAGAAGGGAGAGAGATAGGGCGAGAGGAGAGAGGGAGTGAGTGGGGCGAAAGGGTAGAGAGGAAGGGAGAAGTTAAGCAGAAGCAGAGCAGGATGGGACAGCAAGAAAACGTGGATATTCTCATTAGGAAATGGACAGAAATTGATTTGCCAAGATTAGAAGCACAGAGCCTCAAAGGACCAAATTCTGGACTAATTTTCTAAGTTATTATCAATACTTAACTCCCAAAACTCCTCTCTCAGCTCTGCTCTCACCCGCATCAGATCCAGCCTGGCCGGGTTCATCATCTCCGACCAGAGCTCCGGCCACATGTAGTCCGAGCCCTCGATGATGTACTCGGTGCGCACGCACAGGCCCTCCTTGACGTGGCCGCACTCGGCCGCCAGCAGCGACTGGAACAGCGCCTCGTCGGAGAAGTGCCAGTAGACTCTGGCCAGGCACCTGGCGTTGGCCAGCAGCTGCTGGCGGCTGAATGCCGTCATGTTGAAGCACAATCTGGGCGTTGAATTATCGAACTTGAATGCGGGCAGGAACGGGCTGTGGCAGCTGCAGTTGATGTAGTATTGCTTAGCGGATACCAGAATCTTGCACAGATCATAGTCCAGCTTCACCTGTCGCGCCTCACGCAGCGAAGTGTCATAAAGTTCGACCAGTTCTTCGCGCTGCCGACAGTGCCGCTTCTGCTGCAGCAGGTGGCTCACCACCGCTTTGAAGTTGACCCGCTGCGAGTGGCCGGGGACGATCATGATGCCCTCGTCTGTGGGCAGCGTGCCGGGGTAGTGCACGAACAGGCGCGTGCCCTGGTGCGAATAGGCCGAGTTGAACTCCATGTAGGAGTGGAAGTCATTCAGTATGACGAAGAACAGGCCCTGCAGGCGGTGCTGCGGCGACTGGCTGGGGAACATCCGGCTGGTGTGCAGCGTGAGGCAGGGCGTCCTATACCGGTGGAAGTTGGTGGTGGCCGTAAGGAACTCAGACGGCAGCGAGTCCAGCTGCTCGACGCTCGAGTCGATCTGCACGTTTAGCGAGATAGCCCTCTGCCCGGTGTTGTAGCCGACGCCAGCGAGGCTCTGCCGGATGCCCTCCAGCGTGACAATCTGCACGGTGGACAGAGCCAGCGTGAGGTTCACCAGCACCCAGTCCTCCATGTCGGCCTCGGTGTCCGCGCCGGCCTGGTCGCGGAACAGCTTGAAGAACTGCAGCATGTCCTCGGAGTGCTGGAACTTGGACGCATTGGCCAGGGCTTGTCGCCAGGTGGCCTTGGCGTCCGGGCCGGACAGGCTGACCGGCACGTTGTTGCAGAAGGTCAGGTCCGGCCATTCCATGAGCTCGGCGTTGGGGAAGTAGGAGGTGAGCAGCGGCAGGGAGCGGAAGTGGTCCAGGGTGAAGGACACATTGTACACGAATGCAACCAGGCCGGCAAGGCAGAGGGTGGCCCAGAAGGCCTGGCCGAGCCGGCTGTGGGAATTGGAGGCGTGGGCCAAGCCGTGGACTGTGGAACGCTGGAACACAGCGGTGAGCTGGTGCATTTCGACCGTCTGTCTGTGAGCTGCTGTAGGAACTCTGCTGCGATCGGGACTGAGAGTTTCAATTTTTGTCTAGGCTTTGGTGACTGTTTAAATCCGGTTGAACCCCCCCCCCCCAGCTCTGATTGGACACTGCGGAGCAATGGATCCATGGATAGAGATCTACTATTGGCATTCTATCGTTGGCTGACAACCAATCTATAACTAGGAAGAGCTGTCAATCACCAGTCGGATGGTTATCGATGCCAGCAAATGTTTAATGAAACATTTGGCCCTCTGATGCGTTATGACAGCCAAGTGCATCAGTTTATGCCACTCGCGTTTCCTGTAATTTGCTCAACTCAGTCGTCATACAAAACTGCCGGAAACAATACCCGGTGTTTATGAGTTTGAGTAAGTACATGTACGATGTCACAGCCATTAGTGTTTATGAGTTTGAGTAAGTACATGTACGATGTCACAGCCATTAGTGTTTTCTTCTACAGTGTGTGGTGTCTCACAGCCAGAGAGTATAGTTATACCTTGAGTACATGTAAATGTACTTGTGTGACAACCTGAGCATGTACATGTATGGTAGATGCGGCGCAAATCATTGCAACTTGATGCATTTATTTGAAATAATTCTAATAGTCTGTGTTGTTTTGGTAATCCAACCCTATTTTACTGCACTAAAATGGCATCATAAACTCAGATGCATGTACAATCAGTACGGAGATCAATACGGACAACTTTTTCTCTACATGTAGATTAGCGCGCCCATAGTCGATCGGCTTCATCTTTTGCCACGGCAGACTTTTATGACATGTTATAGCGATCACTCTGTATACTTTCCCGGGAAACATGGGTGGCACGCTATGTCTGTCTACCGTCAGGCTTCTCAAGGGCCGCTATTTAAGAAGCCCTTGCTAATGGGTATCAGCAACAACGGAAAAGCAGCGTCGTCGTACATGTACAAGTACGTGGAATAGATAATTGGCTTAATTCATACATGTATATTACCAGTTCCAGAACCGGTTTGGAGCTGCTTTTCATATTGCCTCTTGCCTGTTCCGTTTTCAGAATCGGTTCCAGAAACGTGTTGTGGTTCTAGAATTTGAATCGAAATATTTTGGCAGCTGCTTTTCCGTTGAAACAGTATATAAAAATATAATAATTTGAAATCGTCAATTTTTATTATGAATATTATATCAGAGTTTTTGTCATATCCAGGAGGAAATAGAAAGTCAAAGAAAGACAAAATTACACTTGTAGACTGACAAATATTTAAAGTAGGTTCGATGCTTTTCCTACCGATCCTGGTTCTGGAATCGCAATAATTCAGGTTCTGGAATCAATCTTTCGTGAAAAGACTAGAAGTAAAGTAAGTATAAGTAAGAGAATGCAAATCAAGTCTTACACTTTTGAATGCAAGAATGTATTGTGCTACTCGTTGGAACCTGTAATTAAAGACAAATATTATTTTTTGGATGGTTTTAAATCTAAATTTTGTTATTTTCGTAAAACCTGCGCTGAATTTTGAAACGAACAACAAGGTTGTCTGATTAATTTTTTATTGACTGACTGACAAGTGACAACTGCGTATGCTTCTGTATCTTTTATTTGATTCATTTTATCATTCCACTGATTCCACATCGTTATTATTTAATTATTAAAAATTAAAAATACAATTTTAAAAGCGAGAAAAAATTACTCTACCAAGTATATACTGAATTACTAGTATACTACTAATTTTTCTACTTTGATCTGTATTTTGTTTATGCTAAGCCTAGGGCTGCAAGGCCTATACCTTTTGCGTTCTACGACTACAGTTTTAGGAATGCTAGGCTAGCTAGTTTTCATTAAAATGCAAAAAAAACAATAAGAAATTCCAAAGGCTTGCATTATTGAATATATATAATATTGATGAAGTTAGGCTAGGCCTAGGGCTAGGAGTAGGTGGCTATCCTACAGAATAGGCCTAGTTTGTTAAACTCACTGTATCAATGCACATTTTTAGCTGTTGCTTTTTTACTTTCCAAAAATGAATATTTTCATTTGCCAAAATTTTAGAAGTGTTTTGGTGACTGTAGAAGTGTAGCTCATCTAACAAATAGTAGGAAAAAATAAACGTCAACAAAAACATCAAATAAAATTTTTCTTTTTAGCCAACGTGTTTTGTCAAACACAAGACGTCGTCAGGGCAAATTCAACTAACCTTAATTTTCAGCACCAATATATTTAAGCAAAACAAACTGTACAGTCCAAAGGCAGGTCAAAACAGTCCGGTCTAGGCAATCGGAGATAGATTCTTGGGACGCTCTATTGGTTCTCCCATTTTTTGGTAACGTTTCGCTTGACTTCATGAAAAAACTTGAGAAAACATTTAACAAATGGCTTAAGTGCACTGTTAGGATTGTTTTTCGCACTGAAAAGATTGGTTGCTATGCTAGCAGGCTCAAGTCAGCTGTTCCACTTGCTCTAAAGGCTGGTGTTGTTTACCAATTTCGCTGCTCTGAGGATCAGAGCATTTCCTACATTGGAAAAACAAAGCGACACCTGCACACTAGAGCTAGGGAACATTGGCTAAAAAGCTTTGTTATGTACTTGGCACTTTTGAAATTCTACTGGACTGTTTTGACTTGCCTTTGGACTGTGCAGTTTGTTTTGCTTAAATATATTGGTGCTGAAAATTAAGGTTAGTTGAATTTACCCTGGCGATGTCTTGTGTTTGACAAAACGCGTTGGCTGGAAAGAAATGTTTTATTTTATGTTTTTGTTGACATTTATTTTCCTACTGTTTTGGTGACATTCATATTTGTTAGTTCAAGGAAAGGGCTAGGTGAACCTCTTGAGGGGGGTACAATCCATGGGTTTCCAGTTCATTTGTCTGCTGACAGTTCATCTGCTAAGTAGACAAGTCACAAAATGCCCTTTCCTTCTAAAAACTGTTCATCTGCTGCGAAATGGGGTAGAGATGAAGAGTAGGGTGGGGACTAAGGAGCTGCCTAATAGCCCAACAATTCTTCTTTGTCCATTAACATTGTTAATGTTATAGAGCTACATATAGGGGTTTTTCATCATTTTAACAAACTATTTTACAATATAAACCTAAAATAAGAAAGCTTAACTAAAAAACAATGGAATGAAAACGGTTAAAAATTTGATAAAGATAAAATATCAGCAAATATTTATTCTTATAATCTTATTCAAATTTTTCGGATGCAAGACATTGACCTATAGGCCTATTGTTTATAGAGTGTGTAAGCACTCAACAGCAAGCTTTTAAATGTGATGACTGTAGTTAATAAGCACCAAATATGTGGTTCAGGCATAAGCCAAAAGGAGTATGAAGAGGTTAATGAAGAGGTTGTGCATTAGGCAGCTCCCCACCCATTCCATATCCCCCAACCCCCATTTCCTAGCAGACGAATATTTTTTAAAAGAGAAAACATTTTGTCTGCTAATGACTTGCACCCTAATCCATGAGACTTATGTTTGGGCAGAAGTTCATCTACTAGCCATTTTTAAGTAAAAAGCACTTTATTCGCAGTATTTGTAGCTTAAGCTTAGTAGCAAAATATTTCTAACCCCAAACCTCTCTCTTTGAAGCCCTAGAGTTCATAACTAATTTTGGCCATAGAAATATTTTTTTTGCCAGTGATATCAGTGCACAAACTCAAATTTGCATTAAAATTGCAAACAAAAAACTCTAAGACTAAAAATAGAAAGAATACTTTATGGTCTAAGCAGTATATTTTTGAGAAGTTTTAATATTTTTAGATATTAGGCCTCTAGGAGTATAATAAAGATCAGGAAAAAAGCCATAAATGTATACTGAAATATATTTAAATTAAATCATACATGCGCAACAGTCGGCCGAGTCGGCCGATCCGGCCGACTGATTTGGTGACCAACCAAGGAAGTCGCAAAAATGCCCACCCGAAAAAATACCTAAGTAGTAGTACTAAGTAGCTGACGAGGCATTTTGGGTTAATAAGACAGTCATAGTTACTCCTGCCGTTTACCCAAAGTTGCGTTAATTTTGCTTTAGGGTTTTTTTTACATGTAAGTCGCATTTCTGGCCAAAAACTATGTCGCATTTTTGTTAAAACTAAGTCGCACGGCCGACCGAATTTTGGAGGTTGCGCATGTATGAATTAAATATTATATATAATATAAGATTTAAATATAGCAATATATGCAAAATTTTTTTCACTTTATTTATTTGTTATTTTTATTAAGAATGCTTAAACACTTTTGAAAATTTATCTAATCATTATAAGTGTAAACCAATCACTGTTCATTATAGGGAAACTATATTACAAGTAAAAAATTATTCAGTGCCCTATATATAAACAACTTTTTACCATGGCAAATGCTACTAGTTCAATATGTATGGATAGTTTTTTAAAAGCCTTTTCATCAAATAGTCATTTGCTTATTTTGTCAAACATGTAGATGTCTATAGGATTCAAAATAAAATTTAAATAATTATTCTAGGTTAGGAATTTGATGCCTTATTGAAAGAAGTCCAAATGAATTAGAAAAGAACTTTATTTGTTCTGTATGTGTAGTGTTTCTATGAAAAAATATTTTTAAAAAGTAATTTTTGACTACTTAACTACTCAACAAAAATTCTTGATTTTGAGTCTCTAAAATAAACTTTAAATACAATGCTTTTTTAAATTAGGTGAGGTATCTATATTTGATAGGCCTAGTATTTAATAGAGACAACTTGATTTTGTCAGCCAGAATGTTTTTTATTTTTTGTTGTAATCTTCAATGTTTAAGATAACAAATCCATTGCCCTTATCATGTTATAACACTAATAGAAAAGTCTGTTTCAGCAAAATGCTTTTTAGAAAAACAGTTGCTTATTATTTATTCCATTTTAGTTTAGATTCTATTGGTTCTGATTTTCAAAGCAAGTGCCTAATTCCCTATATGAAAATTAATAATGCCACATCAAGTTCTAATATAAGTAAAAATTCAAATTAAAGAATTAATACTTTTGTTTTGTTAGGACTCTGTGCATTTTTATGTTCATTAAGTCAAAAGTAAATGTCAAAAGGCAATATAACTTTCTTATGGCAATGGCTAGTCATAATATATATGAAACTACCAAAGTATATGCATGAATTTTATGCATGTCAGAATATTCAAGCATGTAGTTAGTTTTTAAGAGCTTTATTATGAGCTAGCTTCTATATACTAATTTTGCACTATTTGTCTATCTGTTGTCTGTCTGTCTATCTGTCTGTCATTGATCTTTTTGAAAACCATCTGGCTAATTTTTTTTCAAATTTGCTTTAAAAAAATTGACATTTTTAGAATTGTGCATAACTTTTTTGATAAAAAATTAAAATGGAAAGTGGGTCAAATATTCAAAAAATGATTTTTTAATGCTTTCAATGGGCATTCTATTTCTAAATTTATTTGCTCAGTTCAACCATTTAGGCCTCTCCTTGGCCAATATACAGTCTAAGATATACATTTACCACAATTGAGCTAAAGGAGTTTTATGACCCTTTGCACAGTGGGCTCGCAATTTGTAGGGTTGGTTAAAGTTTATTATTGTTGATGATAGAGAGTGGGTGCATGGGGGGGGGGTTAAACAGCTGGCCTAAAATTTATCAACCCCCTAAACTGCTCTGATCTTGTTTGTCTTATTTTATGAATACAACACTAGGTGGCGTAGTTGCAGAGGGGGGGGGTCAATAGCTAATGAGCCCAATTGATGCAAATTCATTTGGCAAATTGGTATAAAATGTCTATCAATTGTTAGTAAGTCAAATATTCGAAAAACAATGTTTTTAATGTTTTTGATGTTTGAATTTTTTATTTGAATGCCAACCACTGGGGGCTGAGTGTCGTAGTGTGCTTTTACTCAGCAACATCAAAAAGTCTGTGGTCGCCACTTTTTAGAGTGCAGGTAAAGCTTTTCTATCTTTGCGAGTGAAGCAACTTGCTATTCTGTGGCAGGCTTGAGTTGAGGAATGAAGTGAGGGGGGGGGGTGCAGTGTGCGAGGGTTTTGTTGGATGGATTAAAGCTACCCAATCAGTTTTATTGTATATTTTATTTCAGAATAGTCCATGAGAAATTGCTCACTGGGGCATAGAGTGGCAAATTTCAAACAATAAAAAAATAGATTTAGAAGAAAGTCAAATGTTCAAAAAACAATTTTTCATGCTTTCCAAGTTTGGATTTTGAATTCGAATGCCCCCATGGGGGCTTAATGCGCTAGTATGTACTTTTAGTAGTATATAAAAAGGCGCTTCTAGACCCAGAGCACTTTTTTAATGACCGTTTTAAGGGTCTAGAGGGGGGACACGGGGGGTAAATAAAAAAACACATCTAAACACCATTAATACATCTAATCACCCATAATCACCCCTAACAATAAAAATCATTCCCAACACTTCCAAACACTCCCCAACACCCCCCTCGCGTCCCCCCTCTTAAGACCTTAAAAACGGCCATTAAAATAAGGTCTGATCTGTAAGCGTCTTTTTCTATACTACTACTCTATAACCCCTTGCCCGCGCCGCAGGCGCGAAGGGTCTTTTTCTGTTACTAAAAATGACCCGAGTTTACACCTTTTCTGTTAGTGATACTTTTGAGACTGTTGCTAAAAATGCAGAGATAATAAAACAACATATTTTGAATGGAATAATTGATGAAGTTTATTTAAAATATGACGACAAGCACGACCTAAAACTTTATCCATTAGAGCTAGATGAGATGTATGATTTAGAACAAGAGGGTGAGTTAATATTTCAACTTGGAGATTATTTAAATTCGGATGATTGGGAGGTTAGATCAACAGATTCCGAATCAACAAATAGTTCATATGAAACCAGTGATTCAGAGAATGAAAGTGAAATATTTATGTGAAAAAAATATTTAAAAAATGAACTATTATTCTATAACAGAAACGACATTTATTGTGAAAAATATATATAAAAAAATGAAGGTAAACTATTCCTACATCGGAAATGTTCCAATTAATGAACTTAATGAAAATTTAAGTTTGATAACAGTTGAACAAATGTCAATAATAATATTAGTAACAATTATAGTAATAATATTGTTTTTGTTTGTAATAAAAAATTTACTACCATGTTGTCTTAAGTAACTGTTTGAACTTAGTTCGCAGACATTATCTGGTTCTCATAAAAAGAACCCAATATTTCTTCACCATCCTTATCAGCAATTATATAGGTTGTAGGATTTGTATTTAAAACTTTACTGATGGTAAATTTCTCACTTATTTTCCAATATCCTTTTCTTCCCTTTTCAAACTTATCTTTCCATTTATAGATATAAACAGAATCACCAACCTTAAAACCTTTAGTTTTCTTTTTTTCAAAATCTCCAAAAGTAACCCTAACATTTTCAGGATTGTTATAAGCTTGTTGAGGAGTCATCTTTATCGCCGAATGATATGAATTGTTATAATCTTTCACTACGTCTGGTAATATTTTTACCCACTTTTGGTTACCATTAAGACTAAACTGAAACCATAATTTCTTACCTAAAGTTCGATTAAATCTTTCTATTAATGCGTTTTTACTCTCTCCATAAATAGAATAAATTTTATTAATATACTCCCCATTCGCGTCTTTTTTCCTTTCTTTTCCTTTTTCAAAATGATACAATTTATACATGTGAGGATTGTAAAATTCTTTTCCTTCGTCAACACACAACCTTTCACTTTTTTCTCCAAGACTTCTAAAAGCAGCAGCAACCTCCTCTCCCTTTTTGGATTTTAAAGGAACAGCCCACGCGTATCGAGTAAAACCATCTAATATGGTTAAGATATATTTATATCCTCTTTCGTTCGGCATCGACATTAAATCAGCATACCAAATTTCATTCTTTTTGAAGTTCATGATTTTTCTATAAAATTTAGGTTTTCGATATTCTTTATGAAGAATCTTTGCCTCATCAGAACTTAACCCGCCGCCACTTAACAACAAACACTCAACACAATTATTTCCATGTTGATTATAATTAATTCCCAAACCAAATTTAACTTTAGACTGCAAGATCTTTTTAACCATCCACCTAGTTAATTTTTGACCTACCGATAATCCCTGCAAGTTATCTAATCCTTGAATCATTTTTTGATCGGCTTCATGTTTTAATCTTAATGCTTCCTCGGGCGGGTTCTTGTCAGCATCTCTATATGCTAAGTCGTGATAGTATGCTAACCAATCAATCCCATTTATTGGAATTGAATCAGATTTTGGAGTATTGTCAGGATTTAATCTCAAATCTAAGCGAGTGCCGGGTAGTTTACCCTCAATCTTTCGAAAGAGGCTGGAGCACACCTTAAGCGGCGATAATTACCGCCCATCTCCGTCTGCTCTCTGAACCTTCTCCTTATATTTAAAATACTTAGGAGCTTGGCTGCGCATTGCCACCATGTCTTCAAGCTTGTTACCTTTGGGAAGAGGAGTTACCTCTGTTCCTTCAAAAGATTTCTCAATTGAAGTGGTACTTGAAGCTGTATGACGGGTTTCACGCAATTTGGAGACATCGCCACTAATAGTGACTAGCAGTAGCTTTGCTTCTACCACTCAGGCCACGGGATAACCTGTGAAGTTCATTGATGGCAGGTGTAGCTCACCCGTATACCTCCCAGTAGTAAATATTGGTGGTAAGCTTGTTAATCCTTTTTGTAAGTCTAAAAATCCTCCTTCAAATACTAATTGATCGTTCCGAAGGAACGCGGACTTCGTCCGATCGAACCTTCGGTTCGCATGCGTCGCATGATTGCTCATTTTTAATAGCCTTAAAAATACATGAAAGCACCAATTGTTTTGCAAACTCTTCAATGGTTGGTTGTTTAACTTTTTTATAGTTATTATCTACGCTAGTTAAGTATCTTTTATTTGTCCAATGTTCAGACTTTTTCATCTGATCTTCATCTTTGTAACTAAACGAAGAAGCGGGAATGAAATGATCAATATCTAAATTTCCAGTATAATCTTTTGAAACATAATATTTTCTTGTGAAATTTAACCAATCAAAAAAGAATTCTTTTGTGCAATCAAGATATGAGATATAGTCCTTGTCATTAAAATTTTTCAACGCCCAATTTATTCTATTTCTAATTAAAACAATATGTTTGTAATTATCATCATTGTGATACTTGTTTTTTCTATATTCATTAAATTTATCTTTATTGTTTTTCATCCAAATAGTAGATGAGGTATTATGACAAGATCGACAATCATTTCTAAATTTTTTTGAATCATTTCTCCAAAAATAAAATTCTTTCGTCATTGGTTTTTCTTGTTTACACTTAATACAAATCTTTTTAGGTTCCATTTTATAAAAAATAAATTTAACAATTAATTAAACTCCAGTATGTCCAGCAGCTTTCGCAGCAGCTAAAACAAGTTTTCGCGGTGTTTTAAATCCTTCTCCAACAGCTGGTTTGTTATTTATAGAATTAACAATCCTTTTATACAAGCTGGTATTTTTAGCAGCTCTTACTCCCAACTCATCATAAAAAATTTTTGCACTTACTAATTCATCCCTAGTATATAATTCAGGGTTAAATTTTACCCTAGGGTTCATAACAATATTATATGCTCCGCCCAATTCTCTATATAGTTCATTTCGATTTTTATCAACTCCACCAATTCGATAATTATTATTACCTAAATCTGTCACAGCAATACTAGTTGGTGCAGCTCTCGGATATTCATCAACTCCACCCCTTTCTGCAGCCCTAATCTCTGCAACTCTCAATTGAGCTTGATCAACATCATAAGCAGGCGGCTCATCCAAAATTTCATCCTCTTTTGGCTCAGTATTTTTAGCAATTTTTTCCAGAAGATCTTTATCTGTTTTTTCTAGTTCACTAATTTTCCCAGTAATAGGATTAACAAAAGGAGCAGCAAATCTTTCACCCGCTAATTGTATTCCTAACTTTCTTTTTTGTAAATTTCTAACAAAATCAGAATATCTTTGCTTCTCTTTATAAATCGCTAACTCTCCATCAACGTCCATAAATTGACTCATTTTTTAACATAAAAAACTTTTTTAACTTAAAAAAATGGCTGAAACAAAAACTATGTGGAGTGATAAATTTCATTTCAAAAAGCACCGACAGTATATTAATGAGGTCAGAGCAAGAGATTTAAATTATACCCTACCAACAAGTGATAATTCAAATAACTTTACTACTGGAACGGTAACTTTTGACATCGGCGCAACCAACACTATATTGGATATGAAAAATGCATTTTTCCGTGTTAGATGGTTGTATACTAGAAATGATGGAACTGCTCTTGCAGCCGGAGATATCGCAGATCGATCCGGAATAATAATAGAAAATGATTGGTTTTATAAATGTTTTTCCCAAGCTCAACTAACTGTTAATGGTGCTGAGGTTGAGACATCATCAAACCCCGCAGAGATTAATGGAGTTTTGAAACATTTAAATTATACTTATTTATCAAAACAAGTTGGTGATAATGTTGGGTGGATGCCGGATAAAGGTAACGGTCAAGCAGTAGTTTTCCCTAATGTACAAAACGCAGCCGGTGCAGATACTGCAGCGCTAATTGTTTACCTTAATACAAACATAGTTCCAGTTGTAACCACTATGACTAATACAAAAGATATTAATACTGGTTTTATAGATCGTCAGAATAAATTCCCAGTCGCGGTTTTAACCACAGCAACAGCATATGAGCAGGACTTTTCAATCTTTCCACTATTTGGGTTTTTCTCACCAAATCGGGTATGGAAAGGATTAAAATTTGGGATACAGTTGCAAATATCTGGTGGATATCAGCCTAGGATACTTTATGGAACCTCAATTTCAACCGATATAGCAGTTCGTATAGATTCAATTCAATTAGTCGTACCAACTATTGAGGTAACAGCCCCACTTTTAAAACACATCGATAATCAGTTAACGCATGATCAGGAAATATTTTATTTGAATCGTCGACATTTTATGCGAACCATTAATAATAACCAGGATTCATTCCAGTGGCAAATACTGACATCAAAACGTCGGGTGAGATATATTTTTGTTTGGTTTAAGATAACAAATAGAAGGAGTAAAAGAGCAAATGGGGATTTATATTGGCTTCAATCCGGTGCCATAGCAGAACAAGCAGCCACCGCAACAGACAATGCGGCTGCAGCTATTAACGAGTTTAATGTTCAGAATATCCGCCTGCAGGTTGATGATCAATATTATCCGGTTAAAGACCCCCTAAATTTAAATATAGCAAATAATAATGTTAATGATTTTATAAAATATTATCAAGATTATGCTAAAAATGAAGCGTATGCCGTCCCTCAGTACACACCCACAGAGTTTCTAAACATTCATCCAGTGGTTGTTTATGATCTAACGGCACAGAAAGAAAACGTAGCCAATATTGGACTTAATTATATGTTAGAGATTAATAAAACTGGTAATCAGGCACTTGACGCCCACGTATTGTTTCTAGAGGAATATATGTCAATTGCTAAAGCTGATGGCACGATTGTTCGGGACGCGCCACTTTAGTGTCGCAGTGCAAAGCACGTCGCCCCCGCTGTAAGCGGCGCAGGTCTCCGACCGTCGCGCCTATTTAAATTATTTCTTTAAAAATGGTAAAGGCAAAACACGATAAGATATTTCCAAATGATCCTTTTCTTTGTTTAGTAATCGGAGGATCAGGTAAAGGAAAAACACACTTTGTTTACGATTTATTAACAACAGATGGAATGCTAGACTATAATAATTTAATAATTTATACTAATAAACCTAGAATAAAATATTATGAATTTCTTAAACATGGATTAAAAAACAAATTAAAAAAAGATGTCTTGTTTAGAATGTTAAGAGCATATGAGCAATATGAGGATGATGACGAACCGCGATTTACACTCGATGACATTGAGGATTTATGTAAAACAATGGCACAACAGCCAGAAAACATCACCGAACGAGCCCCAACTGTTAGAGTATCAACCGATTAGCCTATGATCAAATTCCAAAACATGATAAAACACTAATTATTTTGATGATTGTATTAATGACGGTGATCAAGAATTGCAAAAGGAAATTTTTGTTAGTGGTAGAGGAGATGGAATTGGAGCTTTTTATCTAACACAGTCCTTTAGAGAATTAGAATCGATTATAAAAAAGAATGCAAGTTGTTGTGTAATGTTTGATTTAGATAATTATGATTTACAAAATATACACGCTAGATTTAATCCCGGGTTGGATGCAAAACCATTTAAAAGTATGTGTAAAAAAATTTGGGATGATAGCCAATACAAACATATTTATATCAATCGAGGTTAGAAAGGAAAATCGAATCTTAAAAGATCTTATAAAAGAAGACAATGAGGAAGAAGAATAATTCCCACTATAAAAATGGCTACAAATTTAGATACTATAAAACAATTGTAGATCGAACTAATTCAAAATTTAGTACAACATTACAGTTTATAATGACAACCAGCGAGCAACGGATTCAATTGCGCGATCCATTACAACTTGATCAAAGCCTAAGTTATCAAATTAGGTTTGATATTATTTTCGGTTTTTAACATGCCTCAATTAATTAATGCAACAAATAATCAATTTAGATATTCTAAAGATTCCGGAGCCAATTGGACAACATTTAGCGTTAACCCAGGAGCGTATAGCTATACTGATTTGAATGCTTATATAGAAGGAGAATTAACATCTAACGGCGATTGGGTAGCAGGCGCGATTGTTATAGGGGTTGATTTACCATCTGGCAGATTCACACTATCACTAGGATCCGGATATCAGGTTGATTTCACAATTGCAAATTCAAATTCACTCAGAACCATACTTGGATTTAATTCCCGAATAGTTACCACATCAAGCACCGGTGATACAGTTGGAAATATAGAGGGTGGAGTAAATACAATTAATATAACAACCGACATTTCAAACGGTGGTTATATAACAGACGATAACGGAGTTTTGGTTCAACGTGGAATTATTTATTCAATCCCATTTCTTGCTGTTCCAATTGGAGAGAAAATGATTGTTTCACCTCAAACCCCAATATATTACCCATTAAATCAATATAATGTTCAATCAATTTATATTAGGATTGTAGATGAAAGCGATAGATTAATAAGTTTTGGTGGGCAATCAATAACAGTAATTTTACGTATAAAACAGGTTTAATCGTATAGTAAAAATGGGTAATAATAATAATAATTTACTAAAAAAACAATCAGAAAAAGTTAAAAAAGCTGAAGATAATTACGAACTAGAACTAGCAAAATTAAGGCAGTTACAAGCTGATAAAATAAGAAAGGAATTGTTAAAACCCACACCTATTAAACTAACTAAAACCAAAAGTTTTTCAGGAACATAAAATGACCATGACGTGGGATGATTTTAAACAACGATATGGAACAGACACAACAAGCAATATCGAATTAACAAATTGGGCGCGGCAGTTAAAAATAAAACCATTTAGATGTGTTA
>NIVC01001481.1:5000-35000 GCA_002269645.1 Macrostomum lignano
TAAAATATTTTAGCCATAATAGGTTTTTGACGTCAATGCGTTCATCAATATTTTGTTTGAATTGTTCAAATTTTGCTCATTGTAGCTAAAAATTCATTCACAAGTTTCAGTAGCCGTTCTGGATAAATATTTGGCCAATACAATAAGGATAAGTTGTGTTTAAACGGAAGCAAAAATCTATTCATTTCTACTGCAAGTACTGAGCATGGCATTTGTTTTCAAAAAAAGCTTTGAGGTTCTACCGGATCGAAATGTAAAAGCTGATGTCAGTTGTGGAGTAAAATAGTCCGAGTTTTGGCTAAAAGTTCACAGTCAGGTCTGTTCCATGCTTTCTCCGATTGAGATGAACACTTCAGAATTGCGACTGCAGATAGTCCTGAAATTTAGGTGGATTATTGCACTAATGATGAAAAGCGTTAAATGGCCTAACTTGTACATTACTTGGCTTGTTTCGTTACGCGCTTATGATAGTCGCTTTGAGAGTTTAATCGGGTGACTCAAGGAGTCTACGAATAATCTACCTGCTGTACCAGCCACGACCACTTCTGCTTAATTATCAGCGCTGATCCGTCGTCTGTCTCATCCATAGTTACATTTTTTTATTTTTTTTATTAGAGGCAGGGGGTTGTGTGCACCCTGGCGCACTTTAAGCGACATTGGCACACAACCGGCGAGAGGCATTACTGCCCATTCCGCCGACTCCCCTGAGCAGGCATACAAGCGCGCGGATACGTACGCAGGCACACACTCACACAGGAGTGTACAACGGCCCTAACTTTATATTATCGTTAGGCATGTACACTTCACTGCGCCTTGGGGGGTTGGCTCTCAAGGCCGTTAATTGCACGAGCAGAGCCAAGCCGAGATTCCAATTCAGCCCCAAATTAATGTGACTGCACTTGGAATCGAGCCTGGGTCGCTGGCACACCAGAGCAGCTGCGCTACCGCTGGGCTACGGCCCCCCTATAGTTACATTTACATGTAGCTAATGTGTGATCATTGCATGTAGCTAATGTGTGATCATTACATGTAGCTAATGTGTGATCATTGCATGTAGCTAATGTGTGATCATTACATGTAGCTAATGTGTGATCATTACATGTAGCTAATGTGTGATCATTGCATGTAGCTAATGTGTGATCATTGCATGTAGCTAATGTGTGATCATTACATGTAGCTAATGTGTGATCATTACATGTAGCTAATGTGTGATCATTGCATGTAGCTAATGTGTGATCATTGCATGTAGCTAATGTGTGATCATTATGTAGCTAATGTGTGATCATTGCATGTAGCTAATGTGTGATCATTGCATGTAGCTAATGTGTGATCATTGCATGTAGCTAATGTGTGATCATTGCATGTAGCTAATGTGTGATCATTGCATGTAGCTAATGTGTGATCATTGCATGTAGCTAATGTGTGATCATTGCATGTAGCTAATGTGTGATCATTGCATGTAGCTAATGTGTGATCATTACATGTAGCTAATGTGTGATCATTGCATGTAGCTAATGTGTGATCATTATATGTAGCTAATGTGTGATCATTGCATGTAGCTAATGTGTGATCATTGCATGTAGCTAATGTGTGATCATTGCATGTAGCTAATGTGTGATCATTGCATGTAGCTAATGTGTGATCATTGCATGTAGCTAATGTGTGATCATTGCATGTAGCTAATGTGTGATCATTGCATGTAGCTAATGTGTGATCATTGCATGTAGCTAATGTGTGATCATTGCATGTAGCTAATGTGTGATCATTGCATGTAGCTAATGTGTGATCATTGCATGTAGCTAATGTGTGATCATTGCATGTAGCAATGTGTGATCATATGTAGCTAATGTGTGATCATTGCACTGTACATGCGGAAAACTAGCAATTAATCAAGTGCTGCTTCACTCACTGAGTGCATGTAGCTGCGCTTAGCAGACGAGCCCATGCTGTGGCGCAGCTCCGGCTGGTCGGTGACGTCACCCTGGTAGCCGCTGTTGGTCTTGCTGATGGTGGACATCACCTCCGCCGCGTACGGGTTGTTGTACACCGTGTAGGTGGCGCTCGGATTGGCGCCTTGGTTCTTCTTCACGCAGTAAACGGCGACGGCGATGATGGCGGCGATGGCCACGACTGAGCAGGAGACGGCAATCGCCACGATGGCGCCGGTCGATAGGCCACTGCCGCCGGTGTACACCTCGCAGTTTGAGCCGCTGTAGTTCGGCGCGCATTTGCAGTTGAAATATTCGCCTTCGAAGTTCGGCTTACGACAAGGACACTCAAAGAAGTCAGCCGTGTCCTTGCAGACTGTGTTCGGGCTGCAGAACCAGGTCCAGACGACCGAGGCGCACTCATCAACTGTGCCCCGTACGCACTGGGAGATCGCCACTGCGCCAGTGGACACTGTGGTGTTGCCGCGGCCGCAGTGCAGGCATCGGGTCTGGCCGGCGGTCGGCTGGAAGGTGCCTAGCGGGCACTGCGAGCAGGTGTTGGAGCCGGTTCGGTAGCTGCCCGGCGAGCAGAGCACCACGCTGCACTTGGCAACAGAGTCGCTGCCCTCCGTAGGCGTTGTGTATCCGGACGGGCAGGCCTGGCAGCTGGTGATGTTGGGATTGTTCTCTCTGTAGTAACCGACAGGGCAAGGCCTGCAGGTGCCATCGGCGCCCAGCTGTTGACCGGCGGGGCATTCACGGCAGCCAGAGCTGCTGGAGGTCCCGGAGGAGGCGGCGGTGCCCAGCGGGCAGGCCCAGCACTGAGCCATGCCGGCAGTGTTGGAGTAGGTTCCGTTTGGGCAGCTCTGGCAGCTGCCCAGAGTTTCGTTCATGAACTGGCCGGCCGGGCAGATTAAATAACACATGGTGCCATCCGAAGCACCAACTCCGGGCGTTGTTCTTCCGGATGGACAACTGGCGCAGGCTGAGGAGCCGGACACTGACGTGTACTGGCCCACAGGGCATGGTACGCACTCGTTCGACACAGTGGTAGCGTATGTGCCGGCTGGACACAGTACACACGAGGTGCCCGAGAGGATCTGGCCTGCTGGGCACGAGCTGGTGATCGTGGGACAGGAGCCAGTCATAGTTGTGCCGCCGTAGGAGACCGAGCCTCTCTTGAGGTTGGAGCAGAGGGTGGTGATTCCGCCGGAGCTGGGGATTGAATAGGACACGCTGGCTGAGCTTCCAGTCTGTCGGCGGCGGCGGCGGCCAACGCTGACCACGCAGGAGACGCTGAAGTCATTCTCCGTGCACGTCTGGCAGAGATTCAACGAATTGAAGTAGTTGATCATCCGCTGTATGAGAGCACTGCGACTGGCAGCATCGCAGGTGTCGATGGCGGCCGAGAGGTTGCCGGAAGCTCGGCTGGTCGGCGCGTCGCCGAGGAACTCGCAGCCAGGCAAGGTGTAGGGCTGCTGCACGACCGGCGGGAACCAGCTGCCTGTGCGGTCGCAGTAGTAGAATGGCGGCAGCGGCTGCCCACCAACTGGGGCCAAACGTGTGCGGCCCTCGTCTGTGTTGGGGTGAGTTAAGCACTTTTAATAGAGGAGGTTACACTTTTATTTTTATCGTATATTACTTAAAATAGACAGTTCATAGATGACTACATACCACGGCAAAGCAGCTTGCAGTAGCTTCCGTACGGCGTGGAAGCGCAGATGGAGAATGTCCTGTCGTTCGGCATCACCAGAGCCTCGCAGCGGTAGCCTGTTGGAGTGATTTTTTGAGTAGAAATTATTCAATCATCATATTCAATTACCCAAACGTCTTTTCGGTGCACACTCACGCGAAACGTAGATACTAAATTCGCAAATTCGGTTGTTTCCACTCGGGTCAGTCGCTGTGTAGACGGCTTTGTACTCGCCCCAGGCTAGGACAGTACCGCTGACGATACTCTTAGTCACTACGAAGGAGCCGCTGTTGTCAGCAAACTCGGGCTCTCTAAAGATTACAGTTGTCATGCGGTTTCCAGTGCTGATTACGCTGATGTAGTTCGGGCAGTACAGAATCCTTGGCGGCTCAGTGTCTCTCAGCTCCGAGCAAGACGGGCCCGTGAAGCTGTCGGAGCAGGTGTTTGTCTGGCACACCGACGGATTGCGGCGCTCGTAGCCGTCAGCCAAGGCACCTGTTCCCAGATGTCGGTAGCTAATCAGATCACCGGAGAGGACCCTGGCAGCTGTGCAGTTCCTGGCGATCTGGTCCAATATCACCGCCTCTGCGGCCGTGAAGGTATTGGAGAACAAATTTACCTGCGAGTAGTCGCCTGTGAAGCCACCGTCTTGGCCACCTAGTTGAAGAACAGCGCCTGAAAGATTGATTGAGGCGGCAGCAGCGGGCAGGTTAACGACTGGCAGCGCCGATCCGTTGATGTAAATGACCAGCCGTGAGTTGTTCAACGTCAGCACCAGACTGGTCCAATAGCCAGTGTTCACGCTGGCAGACTGGCTGGCGCTGGCTGAGCCGACGTCCGTATTGTTGAATAATACTCCAGTTGTGTTCCACTGGAAGATTGTCGCCGAACCCCTATCAGGTTGGTTGGAAGATACATGTAGTTTCACTACTTTAATCTTATTGAGGTTCATGTAATATATAAAAAACAAGAACTAGCCACAGCTTACCTGGCAAGACGTAGCATCTCTCCAGCGTAGAGCTGAGAAGTTGGTCTTACGTAGGCTGTAAGAGTAAGCCTTTCGTACGCTGTTGAAGATCCGTTGTTTGCAACGCTGACACTCAGTGCTTGGCGAGAGACGCCAGTGGGCACAGCGCTGATATCAAAGCTCTCAGTTGCCGATCCACCACCTGTTTCAAATTTTTTATTTAAAAACGGGTTAAATACCGGAAAAGTCCGGATAGATCATATTGAATCAGCATGCTGCATAAAATTTCGTGCGTACCTTTCTCGCAACGGTCCCCATAGAATGCAGGTGTGCAAGAACAAGTAAAGCTATTGATGCCATCAACGCACGTGCCACCGTTCTGACAGGCGTTGCTGGAACTGTTGGCTGGACAGTCGTTGATGTTACTTTCGCACCTGACGCCATTAAAACCTGTGCCTGTGCAATTGCAAGAGGCATTGCGATACTCAGCACTGCTGATGCATGTTCCGCCGTTCAAGCATTTCAGGCTGAGACAGTAGTTAGGAGCAATTTCGCATGTATCGCCGGTGAAATCGTCGACGCAGGAGCAGTTGAAACCATTCAGTTCGTTTGTGCAGACACCTCCGTTTAGGCAAGGCTTGCTAGCGCAGTTGTCCACCAGCTCGGAGCAGTTCTGACCAGTCCAGCCGGCGCTGCAATTCACGCACATGTAGCTGCCATCGGATGTTGTCACGCATGTGCCGTTGTTCTCGCAGGCATTTGAGCTCATTGCTGCGCAAGCGTCACCCAACTGGTCGCAGTTAGTCCCATTCCATCCCTCGCTACAAGTGCAGGTGTAAGAATTAACACCGTCCGCGCAGAAGCCGTTGACGCAAGGATTGCTCATGCAGTCATCGATATTCTCTTCGCAACGCGGTCCGCTGAAGCCGGTAGCGCAGTCGCAGAAGGCGGTGCCAGAACCTCCCTCGTCGTATTTGTATCGGCAAGTTCCACCGTTCTTGCATTCGAAGTCAACACACGGATTGCTGGCAACGCTGCAATTGGTACCCGACCAACCCGGCAGACACTTGCACTCGTACTCGGTGCCGTTGGTCCACTCGCAGGGTCCGTTCGTGTTGCTTGCCACGCACGGGTTTGCATCGCACGGATTCATGCGAACTTCACAGGTGAAACCGCTGTAGCCTGGCACGCACCGACAGGTGAAATTGTCGACGCCTTCTAGGTTGACGCAGGTCGCGCCGTTCAGGCACGGGTTGCTGTCACAGTTGTTGGTCTGGTTTGTGCAGTTCATTCCTGTGAATGGCGCTCTACACTGGCATTCGTATCCGTTGAAGATATTGACCACTGTGCCGCCGTTTTGGCACGGGTTAGGTCCCTTAGATTCGTCAATGTCGAGTTCGCAGCTGTCGCCAGTGAGACCAGGTGGGCAGGTGCAGCTACGGGTGGTGCCGGAAGCTGAGCATGTGCCACCATTTTCACAAGGCCGAAGGTCGCAAGGGCTCATTCTGATGGCGCAATCAGGCAACAGAAAGTCTCCACTGCAGGCGCACGTGTAACCGCGTGGAGCTGCTTTGTCCTGCGTGCAGTTGCCCTGGTTTAGGTTATTGCTGCATAGGGAAGTGTTCGTGCATGGGTCATCCGACTCGGTGCAGTTGACACCACTGTATCCATGAGCGCAGTGACAGCGATAAGAATTAAAGCCGGAGATGCACTTTCCGTTGACGCAAGGACTCTCCTCATCACAAATGTCGCGTTCCCGTTCGCAATTGGCGCCAGTGTAGCCCTCCTTGCAACTGCAGGAGTAGCCTCCCACCAGGTCGTTGCATTCGCCGTCATTCTGGCACGGATCGGTGCTGCAGTCGTCGAAGTTATTCTCGCATTGCATTCCGTAATAGCCCGTGTCAGCGCAATTGCAAGTGTAGAATGTGAAGTTATTGATGCAGCGACCGCCGTTCAAGCAAGGGGAGCCATCGCATTGGTTGATTGTTTGGCAGGCGCCCTCGTTGTCGGCTCCAATGGCCGCGGTGGCAAGTTTTTCTGGGCACGTGTTGCAGGACACCTGACCTGTGAGGTTCTGCCAGGTGTTACGGGGACACGGTTGGCACAGATTGTCCGTCACGTTGACACCGTTGGCCTTTCCGAACTGGCCAGCTGGGCAGAGGGCTCCGCACATGCTCACGTTCGAGGTTCCGACGCTGGGCGTGGTGTCACCGTCAGTCGGACAGGCCATGCAAGCAGTCGAACCGTTGCTGCTGCTGTAAGAGCCTTGCATGCACGGCTGGCAGGGCTCAAGTCCCGAATCTGAGTAGAAGCCAGGCTTGCAGAGAGGCCTGCACATCGCGGCAGAGATGGATCCGTTTCTATAAGTTCCAGTGCCATTCGGACACTTCTCACACATCGAAGCCTTTCCGGACTTGTCCTGATAGTAGTTTTGGGGGCAGATAACGCAGCTATTGTTTTTCTGAACGCTTCCAGGCGGGCACATCACTGCGGGCGCGTAGAGAATTATGCGTAAGAATTCATTCATATTTTTTAATTCATATTCCGAATATCGTAGGTTTTAAAACCACACTTACAGCAAATTTCGACTGTGCTGCTGACGTTGACCTTGACACTTCCAGATGGACACCTGTACATCGGCATTGCAGTGCGCTGCAAAGCAGGCCCGCTGGTAGTGTTGCATGAAGCAACTGTGCTGTTAATTTTCAGGTTCAGGGCGCCAATTCTTCTGGCGGCAGATGACAAGCAGTTGCTCATTGAGCCAAAATCGACGGAACTAGAGTTGAATTTCAGGAACAGAGAGAAGTCGATCGATTCCTAAAAAGCGTCGATTGCATGCAATTTTCTACACGTGTTTCTCTGCATTTGCAAGAATAACAAAAACGGTTTACAATAAAATAAATAATCGCATATCAGCCATTTCGCATTATCGTATGCCGACTTACTTTCTTAAGGTTGACGATCTTTAGTCCAAATGTCATCACGTTCGTAAAACCGCAGGATATGTCCTTCAGAACCGATAGGTCGAAACTGAAGCTTTCTTTTTCTGCGTCGCCACACTTGCTTGAGGCAGGTCGGTAGGTGGCGTTGAAGTCCAGAGCCAAGTAGCCGAAGACAGCTGAACGTTAGCAGAAAAGCATTGTTATCATGTGTTAGAACTATAGGATTTGTAATAACTCATGAGTCATGGCGAGAACTTACGTGAGCACTCAGGCACATAGTAGACTTTGTTATTCATGTACTCCCAAGACGAGTTGCCTGTGCAGGTAACACCGATCTTGTCTGTGCCAGTCAGGGCAGAAAGTTGGCCAGCCGGACAGCTGACATTACAATCCGTCCGATTCGTAGTCGAGGAGCACACTGACTTGTAGGTCGTTGAGTTTCGCACTGGTATCGTCTGGCTGTTACAGAAGCGAGCTGAAAGCATTTTAGTTTTGCGGTCAGAATTTCTTTAAGTTTATACAGACAATAGCGAGAAAATTCATATTTTTAGTAGACACTTACAGCGAACCAAGAAGATAAAGTGACAGCTGGCATTATTCTTGGCGTTGTCCATGACTACGAACTGCACCAAATAGTTCGCACCGAACCTGACTGTATCTTTCGGCTTCACACCACGATACTCGGCCAGCGCGATGCCGCTAAAGTCGCTGTAAGTAATGTTAGGTAGTTCTGCCGTTACGTTTTCTGTCACTGTGCTCACGTACTGGTACACCTCGCTTGGTGGGCAGGTGACTTTCGGCGGCGTTCTGTCTACGAGTTGAACCTGAATGCTGCAATTTCCTTTGTTTCCGGCGGCGTCAGTGGCGGTGTAGTTAACCATAACGCTGCTAGTAAGCGGATTGAAGCGACTTAAACTGCTGGGCTGCACCTCGACAGTTGGCATTTGGCCAGAATTATCCATAACGTTTGGCTTAGTGAGGGACTCGGGCGGAATCACGGCGGGTCCCAGCTCGAGCTGCAGCAGCGCCGGGCAGTAGCCAAACTTGGGCGGAGCAATATCGTCGCAAGTTGGCGGTGCCGTTGTCCACTGGCCCTCCGTTGACAACAACAGAGCAGATGACGTGTTGATGGCAGACACTGTGACCCAAGTAGATGTTGAGAACGCTTTCTGCAGCCTAGCGAGCCTAGCTGACTCTTCGTTCGAGCTGATTTCAATGTTAAACTGTGCCAGGGTGCTCGAGAGACTTGATGGCCTCGGTGACGGCGTGTCCCTTCGCCTGCGACTCTTTGCTGTGAAAGCGGTTTAAATGGAGTTTAAACTAGCGATACGAATAAAAAGCAAGGGAATTGTAATGCGATTGCTGATGGAGAAAAATAGTATATATACTACTAATAAGACCAACTGTCGGGACTGTAATATGCTAAATTCTTAAACAAAACATTTCTCTCAAAGCAGGAGCACTTACTCGGTGAGCAGCAGTAGGAGTCCTCCGAGCTGGCTGTACCACTTGGACAGCTCTTCGTTATCTCAGGCAGCTGAACGTTCTTGACTTCAAAATTATTCGAAACTGCGCAAGCGATCGAGGTTTTGACCTGATCAAATGCACGCTGGACCACGTCTGCCGCCTCACTGGTGTTGAAAGCCGCATCAAATCTCGCAGTGGCATTGCAAGACACAGCAATTGGCATGAAGTCGAATCTGAAGCTACTTCCAGAGATTTGTGTTCTAGAGCTGACACGCGCTACCAGCGAAGGCAGAAGAGCAGCCAGTTGAAGGCTTGCATTGCGGCCAAACGTGTGAATTGTCGCATTCGAACAGCTTAAACTAGCCGTCGTCGAGCTGAACTCTCCAACGTACGAGAAGGTGACAGAACCAGGCGAAGGTTGCGGCTCGAGTGGCTCGTATACAACTGGCTGAGGGCACAGAAACTGGGAGCAGCAAAAGCTGGCCAAGGCTCCTGTAAGCGATGCACTGCCACAGCTGCTGGCCAGAGATGTTGTTGCAACACTATCAAAGCAACTGGCCGATGGCAGATTCTTAAAGAGTGCCGACGTATTGGTCACAATTCGGACCATTTGAGCGATGCAACTCGCCGCAGACGAAGCCGACAGATAATAGGCTATTCTCAACTCACCTCGTTTCTGCAAAGTTTTTATTATGTTTTTAAGTTATTTTCAGACTTTGATACATATGCATTCTGGTTAAAATCTGATCGTCCAAGAACTTACCGTCGTGGGGTTAAAAGACAGATAAATCCGCACTTTTGACGCTGAGCAGCCCAATGAAGGAAGCCATGAGGCGTTGAGCTGTGAAACCAAGTTATTTATGTCACAAGACGCGTCGCTCTTCCAGGCAAACCTGTGCGTTGAGACAAGCAACACCTGACCACTGAAGACCGTGGACACTCCAGAGTAGAAAGCGGCATCCACTGATTGAAGGGCAATGCGAACAGACCCCGCAGCCGTGACTTTGAATGTGATTTTCAGAGCGAGTCCTTGCGCTGCTGCCAAAGTAGCCATGGAAACTTTGGTAACACCTTTGCCATCTGCCGTTGCAGTCAAGTTAAGATCCGAAAATGTGCTACCGTCGTTACTCTTGGACACAGATACTACTGACTGAACCACCGATGAGTAAAGTGTCAGCTCAAGAAATCTCTGGATTTTGATGAATCGCAGTGTGACTACATAGTCGCCAGTCTTCGACAGTGTCAACCCGGTGCTTAGTACCGCACCGCTCAGTCCAGTCAAAGGAGCGCCGGATGGATCAGTGCCTTCGGCTGCTTGTAGATCGACTGCGCCCGCCAGCGTATCGTTGATGGCGGGAGGAGGAGCTTCCGTGCCTGGCATTGGGGCTGTCGTTGGCGCTTCTGTGGTGTTAACCTTGATCGTTGTAGTCGGCGTGGGTACTACTGGTGGTGCTAAAAGTTAGAAAAATTATTGATTTGTTTCTCGGACAAGAACGAGATTAACTAAAATAAATCACAGTTACTAGATACAAACTACACTTAATGCGTACCTGACATGCAGCAGACTTTTCCGGTCTCTGTTTTACCATCAATGCATCTCACCGACACTACGGGCATAGCAATACTCGACACTTGGTAATTATCGGTTCGTGCACATTCTTTGCTGGTTTTTACTTCGTTAAGAACAGTTTGAAGCAGCGAAATAGTTGTTGGTGTGTTAACGGCAGCAAAGATTTTCGCTCTATCGCTGCACGACTCAGTAGCAGGCATGATATCAACCTTGAAGACGTTGCTAGAGACGTTCGTGCGAATACTGATTCGAGTTCTCGCAACCACTCCAGATATCAGCGTAGCAAATCTGTTGACAGCACTGACGCTAAACGCGTGAACTGTTTCATTTAAGCACGTCGCATTGATAGACGATGCGTTGAAGTAGCCTTGGAAGGTGATCGAAAGTTGGCCATTCATACTGGGCAATGGAATCGTCTCTGTAATGGAATTTTAAAGATAAAAAGGTTGCGGAAATTTGCAAATCTTTCAGAAATAATTGCACCGAAAAATCATTAATTTAGGCTAACTTACCATCTGAAGGTCTGCCAATCAATGTCATCTGAAAAGCTCCAGACTTGTCCTTGGGCAACCGTACTTCTAGTACACCCATCAGGCCGGCGCACAGCTTTCCTGTGAGGTTGTAGCTCAGCTGAAATTAACAAAACATTAAAAGTCAGTTGTGATTTTCGCTCCTTTCAGCCAGAAATTTAGAACAGAAGTAGCACAGCGATGAACATACAGCATCATTTCTTTTCCTTTCGACGAGCGACGTGTTAAACTGCTGAAATCCTGAAGCGGTCAGGCAGCTGAGGTTTCGCATTCGAATGGTTGCGAAGTCACTGGAGTACAGGAGGTTAAAGTTGAGCAGCCTGATGGCGCGGTTGAACACGAATCTTCCAGTGTAGTTGCCAGATTCACCGACCAGCATTCCACGGGTCAGATCCATTGTGCTCATCAGCGGGATGAGGTAATCATCACCTTGGCGCACCTGAGTGCCATTGATGCTAAGCTGTGAGGAATTGGCGAAGACGTTGCCGGGCGTGTCGAGCATCGGATCCTTGCACGCTATGGAGTTGTTAATTGATGTGTACCATTATTTTATAGTATATATAATGAGCACAAAATCTGCTTTTTCAGCCAGCACATGTGGGATTCACACAGTATCTTTCGCGATTTCATTTTCCATGCTCCAATTAATCCGCAAACAGTTTTCAACTTACGTGGGCCATCCTTAGACGGTCGGTACCAGGCGGGACAGTGAAGCGCGGGCGCGCCCATTTCCACGCTGCTTGCAGAAGACCCGCAGACTGGCGTAATCAGGGTTTTAACAACCGTGCTAAGGACGAATGTAGCGTTACGCGCAAAGTCGGGAGAAGAAAGTTGGTTTAGAACTTTGCGATAACAGCCACCGGGCAGTTTTACTTGGAAGAGGACCACAAGGTCAACGTTTGCAGACATCTCCAATCCCGATCTCTTGAGGGACACTCGAGATCGGAATGTCAGACTGTCGTTGCAAGCACTGGTGCCCGTTCCCCCGAATATGTCGCGTAGGTGTCTGGAAATGTTAAGAGTCGACTCAAACCGTGATACTAAATCGGATGCTGACAGCAAAGTGGTGCAGGCAGTGGACAGGGCACTGGAAAATTTCAGATTGTTCGTCAGTCGTAGCAGATGAGCGCCGCGGTCTCGGATGCAGTTTGGCGCCCAGTCAGGGCAGGGCGTGATGTAGTTGCAGTAGCTCTGTAAGCAGCCGTACGTGCAAGTAGCATTCGCTCTATCATTGTCGCACGAATTCTGACCAATCATCTGCTTGGTGACCAGTTCCGTAGCGCAGCCCTTAGTTACTAACTGGCGAGTTGAGCTGCCGTATTGCCACCTTGAGTAGCAGGCCTGGCCAACGCTGCACGTCTGAACGTCAGTGCAATCGGCTGGGTTGGCAGCATCCACGCAAGTGTAGCACTTGATTGGCGCTGAAAGTTTGTCGGGAGATTAAGCTTAAGTGACAGCTTTACTCATTTCTAATGGCCCCTTAAAAATCTGAAAGTAGTATTTTTTACCAGTAAAGTTTCCGAAGAATTTCACTGTAACTGGCTGCTTTTTGGAGTTGCCTCTGTAGTCGATGGTTACTCGGAAGTTGATGACGTACTGCGTGACTTTACCAGTAGCCATGGTGTTAACAGCCATCTGAAATAGCCATAATGTTTAATACTGTTATCGTTTTCGCACTTCCGAATTATTTGCATTCTCAGCTTCCATTGATAGTAGAAATTCCTTTTAATCCCTCTAAAAGATACTATACTATAAACTATATACTATATATAGTATCTTTTATCCCTCAACGCTGAGTTTTAGTGATTGTGGCTTGCGAGATTGCAAAATAGGGGGAGGAAGAAGTACAAGTTATTTCCCGGATGTTTCATTTATTTTAGCCGCGAGCCGCTGAGGACTCGATAATGGGCCGCGAATAAACACGTTTCTCTTGTCTATGGCCGGGCCCAAGTGTGAAATAAATATGTTTCAGTAGTCTATGGCCGGGACTAGTGGGGAATAAGTACGTTCCTGTATGGCCGGGTCCAAGTGAGGAATAAATATGTTTCAGTAGTCTATGGCCGGGCCTAAGTGTGGAATAAATATGTTTCAGTAGTCTATGGCCGGGCCTAAGTGTGGAATAAATATGTTTCAGTAGTCTATGGCCGGGTCCAAGTGTGAAATAAATATGTTTCAGTAGTCTATGGCCGGGCCTAAGTGTGGAATAAATATGTTTCAGTAGTCTATGGCCGGGCCTAAGTGTGGAATAAATATGTTTCAGTAGTCTATGGCCGGGTCCAAGTGTGGAATAAATATGTTTCAGTAGTCTATGGCCGGGCCTAAGTGTGGAATAAATATGTTTCAGTAGTCTATGGCCGGGTCCAAGTGTGAAATAAATATGTTTCAGTAGTCTATGGCCGGGCCTAAGTGTGGAATAAAAATGATTTTTTCGCTAGATTTGGGCCGCCTTATGTTCAGTTTTGATAGGCACGCTTGTGAAAAGCCACAAGCACTTGGTCATAGTCATAGGTTTCGAAATTTTATAAGACTATTTTTATTTGTTGAACACGAGTCTTCTGAATATAAAATCGGCGGAATAGAATGCTAAAAGGTATTAAATGACCAAATATCTTTGAAAAATTCACCACTAGGTTCTATAACTGCTCTATAAGATCTCTATACGAGTGATCATAATCGAGTCCGATTCCTACCATTGTTGGCGGCTTCTTCTCCTGCTCCAGAATGGTCACCCAATTGCCATCGGCAAGCTGCGCGGACACCCACAAACTCTTCACGTGATTGATGTTAGGGCCGTCCAGCATGATGTAGAACACTCCAAGCACCATCTGGCTCATGTTTGCCTTGAGCTGCAGCACGTGGTACCCATGCGAAGTCATTGTGTAGCCAGTCGTAAGAAGCTCGAACATACTCATTTGCTTGATCGGCCTCTGGCCATGCTTGTTCCCATAGCTGATGCTCAGCACGGCTGGCTCAGGCGAATTCGCGTAACGACCGCGAACTGTGTCGAGCGCCTCCAGGAAATTTCCGACTAAATTGGTATTAGAATTGGCATTAGAAAGCGGAACACCTTAACATTACTGCGAGGTTTTTTACCAGCAAAATCGAGGCGATTGTTTCACTTACCGTAGATGCAGATGCGTTGCGGCGCTAGCGGGAAGAATCCGAACGGACAGTCGTCCTTCTCATTGACAAACGTCGCGCTGGTCACAGGGAGCCTCACCGAGAGAGACTTCATCCTCTGCACAAATATCAATATACCATTGGCAGCTGCCAAGCGACCATCGGCGAATCCAAGGTGACTCATAGCCCGCTGCGCGCAAAGGCCCTTATATTTAATCTCGAAGGTCAAGGAAACCTCGATCTGCAACGAATAGTTGGTCGAACTTCAAATTATTAAATACTACTATCAACGCGAACATTAAGTTTTAACTGGCTACCTCCCTTGCTTATTAAAGTATAACAACCAACTGATAGTGGGCTGCTTACCGTATCTTTCTTATTTTTGGCTGACACTTTCAAGTCATCTGTTTTCAGGACGCTTCCGTCTCCTGAGCAACCAGTCAGACGCATGATGGTGGTGATATTGTTTAGATATTCTTTTAGGTCCTCGAATCCCTTCTCATAATCTTTTGCATCAGAAGATGACAAGCCGTCCGTGGAGACAATGAACTCGAAGCTGAACTTCGACTCCACCTGTCTCGAATCGCCGCAAGATTTTTCTGCGAACTCTGGACAAGGAACGGTCAGGGCGTTGCAAGCCTGGCCTTTGCAGCACACCGTGCAGTCCGCTCCACTGCCCGACGACGTTCCATTGCACTTGTTTAGCCTCTTCGAATTTTCGCAGAAGTCTTCCGTAGTGCAGCCTTTGCCGGTAATTGAGGCCTTGTTTTTGCGATCGTCTTTCCAGGATGTGTAGCAAACATGCTGTTCAACAATTCGGGGAGGGCGTTCTTGCTTAGATTTTCGGCTTTATTCTACGAGGCATATTGGAATAACAATTAAAAATACATTTTATATTGGGTAATTCAGAGGTTAACCTAAGCTACAAGCAGGTATGACTGAATCTGCTTCAAAGTTTATTTTGTAAGTTTCAGCTCACCGAAGGCGATGGGCACTGAACCAGTGTGTCGCATTTGTCTTCGTCCCATCTATTGCCCCTGGAGGAGCAGGTGTAGCACATGGTGTTGAGCATCGGCACTGGTGGCTCATCTTTGGCTGAAGGGGGATTAAAGGATTGCTATTGTGAGAAGATATTTACGGTAGTTTTTAGGACAAAACCTTAGAAGAGTTGTTTCTTATATGAGCGTAAAGCTTCAAAATCTGTCACTCTTACCAGGTCGAGCGGCAATTAGTAGCACCAGGCTGAGGCTGTCTCCAGCATTCAACCCCACCACGTTGAAAGAAAGGCGCAATCCGAATGAGTTGGTATCCAAACTGAACATGGTCTGCAAGATTACGATACAATGTTTTGTGTCAGTTTTTAAAGCAAGCCCATGACAAAACACTAAAACAAATCTAAAAGATTACAATATAAATGATAATATAATGGTGATTTTAACTTACAGAAAGTGTCTCAGTGCTTTTCGGTTTGAGCTTGATGTTTGTCAGACTGTCTCCCTGCCTCTCTGCATACACAGATGCGGACAAAAGACTGACTCGCCCGCGTCCATTGACTGACCAGAACTGGAACATCAGCATTCCGAACTGCATGTACTGACCATTGGTTCTGAGCACCAGCTCATATTGACCATTGCTGCTCAACACGAACTGTGGCGCTGACCCTTTTGGCAGAGGTGAGCCAGTGGGGTCGTTAAACTTGAAGCTATCTGAGTTTATGATGGTCCGGTTGCTGAACAAATCGCTGAAGTCATCGTCCAGTTTGATCATGCAGACGCCTTTGTTCGAGTCGCTGGTCTCAAAGCCGGCGGGGCACAAGGGCTCTTTGTAAACCAGCTTGGGAGGGTCGAATTGAAGGATCTGACCGACGCAACCAGTCACAGATACCGTCTTCAACATATTAGCCAGCTTCTCCAGCAGTTCCAGGCCTTTCAGAAGCGTGCTCAGACAGGCGGGAGGCGAATAGGCGTTGTATGTGACCAACAAGCGCAAGCGGATGGCGCCAACAGCGCTGCCGGAGTCGAAGGAAGCGATGACGCGAGTATCGATGGTGGCACCTCGGCACACAAGAGCGCCCTGCACACGAATCAGGGCTTTGAGGCTTAAATCGAATGCAGTGCTCAGTGCGCTGGTGCAGACGGCGTTCGGTGCCGAAGAAGCTCGAGTGCCGACAGCGAACTCGACAGCAAAGCGGCCGGTTGGCTCGGAGCAGCGGGGATAGAAGGCCGACGGACAAACAGACGTCCTGTAGGTGTTGCAGTACGAGCTTCTGCAGTAGCTGATACACGAGTCGCCGACCTGGCCCCGTTGGCACTGGTTGGCAGAGGTGTTTGGCGGCGAAGCCGAGCAACCAGCGGTAAAGTTCAAAGCGTTGCTAGATTTGATTGCGAATTGGGTCGTGCAGACGCCCTAAAATGTATTATGCATTTGGGTTTTAATATACAGACACGTGGACATTTTTAATCATAAGAACCTTATTTTTTCACACAAAGCTCACATTGCATTCAACCGTGTTGATACATTCGTCGATATTTGAGACTCCAGAGCAGCTAAAGCATCTGATACTTGGTGGTCCGGCTGCAATATCGATCAATATTGTTTTAGCAAACTTAATCCAGTCTACATGTATTTATTTTAAGTCAAAATCAACATTTCAACTGCATCAAAGCTCTATAAACTTACCTCTAAAGTTTACGCCAAAGACCACAGATAGAGGCTTGGCAACCGTCATCATTCCGTCAGCTTCGATTACAATCCGCAGGCCGTATGCTGAGGCGCCGTTCAAGAAGGTGGCAAGCTGGAGTTGGATATGGACGCGGCTTAAAGTTAAAACTCAAGCAGTGTGTTGTTAAGTTATTGCTGAAAAAAGTTCTCTACGATACTAAGCCTTACCAATGATGAATATTTGTATTCAGCAGATGTTACTGTCTGCCGCTGCACAAGAGCCCAAGAACTGGCATTTTTCGGGTCCACAAGGCTGTAGACCTCGAAAGATTTGATCCATCCGTATCCGCTGCCATAAAGGATGAGGCTCTTGAGATAGTTTAAGCCACCAAACAGTTTTGACGTGGTAATCACATAGCGACCTGGTGCTGTGATTTGGAGCCCCCTCGATGCCAAATCGAGGCCCAGCACGGTGACCTTTGTTGATCCGAATTCAACAACCAGCGAGAGATCGATTGAAGCCAGAAGGTTAACCGACGCATTCGTCTTGATGAAATTATCGTAGAATTCTCCTGAAAAAATGTAGGGAGCATTATAAACACTGCCGTATTAGGACTTGAGAGCTACTATAAAATAAGAAAATCTACTCACTGTAGACGCACACTCCAAGCGACCTAACAGGAATAGTCATGCCCGGGCATTCGTACCGGGGCTGCAGTTTGCTGTAACCGGCGAAGCTCAGACCAGAGCAAGTCTCAAGCAATTCTTCACGCACAGAATTCAAAATATTCGTCAGATTGGTCTTCAATTGGCCCAGTGTGTCTAGGGCGCAACTGGCGTTCAATACTTTGTACTCGAAAGAGATGGTCACGCGGCTTCTGATTTCCGATGAGCTGGGATCGACTTGGACAACTGGTTCAAACTTGATGGACTTGACTCGGACAGCGGGGCATGAGGTCTTCAGCCATCGTGTGAATGGCATACTGGTCAAAATATCCCTGAACTTGTCGTGGCGCAGGCGGAGGCTGGAAACACAATCGATGATGTCTAGCGCACTGATGCGGAGGTTCATATCAATAATCCAATCCAGTGAGGCCTCCGGTTCCCGGCAGCGGTCGGCTTCGGCTACCCAGGTGGGGCAAGGTGTTGAGTAATAATTGCCCATGTAACGATCGGAGCATTGGGTGCAGAAGCCGTTCTTCGGGTTGCCGTCGCACTCATTCTTCCACAGCTGGTTTCTGCAGGAATTCTTATTTCGACAGCTCTTGCTCACCCGAGGTCCATGTCTGTTCTGATTCTGCCAGCGCGTCATGCAGACTTCATCTTCGTCGCACTCCTCTTCACCCCGGCAGTCGTTTTCATCTAGGGTCCAAGAGCAGCTGGAACACCTTTGCTTCTCCTTCAACTTCGGCAGTTCAGGAGCTGTAAATCAAGTACGTAAACAGTTTTAAAGTTTGGATAGGTAAATGCATTATTTGAATTAACTCTAGAGTGTGTAATTTCTGATTCGCCTACCACTCGCTTCATTATCCTCGCTTGAGTACCGCACTCGAATTCGCAGCATGCCCTTCTGTGCCGAGGACAGTCCGGGTGAAGACAGGCGAATCCTGAAGCCAAAGGCTCGCACAGGCTTCTCGATTTTAATTTCAATCTGGTCGGAGCGCTCCTTGTCGACATCAGTCTCAACATTGAAAAGGCTTGAAATTGAGTCGCTCAGCATGATCTGCACCTCGCCGAGGCTGACAGGCACGGGACTCTCGAAGCTCAGGAGGAAGGATCGGATTGTGACGGCTTTCACTGTACGAACCGTTATTACGGAAGTTGTGTTGAACAGTTCGAACGATCCATTCACTAAGCTGATGACATTCATGCCATTGATAACAGTGGTATCCATCGAGCTAGTGTTGTATGACTCGTATTTCCTGTAGCTGATGCCAGCGAATTCTAGCGGGGCCAGCTCGTAATTAGCAACCAGGTTCAACGAGGCGTCCAAGAACTCAGTTTCGTTGGTTTTACAGGCTTCGTTCATCGTGGTTTCCCAGAGAGCGCCGTCCTCTCTGTTCAGCATGGCGGCGCAGTTCCGCTCGAACTGATTTCGTAGAAGACTGAAATAAAAAAATGGAATCATTCTGATAAACAGTCCTTGAACTTTTGCATATGGACTGGATCCAGAAGTATTCGATGGCATTTTGATTGATTTAAGCCTTATTTTGAGGCTTAAGACAAGTAGCGATTGAATAACTTACCAGAAGTCAGAGAAGCCCTTCTGCTGTAGCATAGTGGCTTGAATCCATAGAGGAACGCACTTGGCCACCGTACTCGCCAAGCTTGCCGTGCAGATGGAGCGAGAGAAGGCGCGGAGCGCAATGCCCACCAAGCGGTCGCTGGACGATTCCATCCGAAGTGAGCGAACCGATAAACAACCATCCCTTAGCGCCGCTCTGTAGGGAACATTTTACGATTCTACTCTGTTTCAGGCGGCTGGATATATTGAAAATAAGAAGTGCACCTAAGACATAAATATTTTATACATACTTTTCCGACGTGCAGCCCGTTGAGGCGAGGCTCACCAGCGAGCTCACAAGAGTCGACACTGAAACCTCTGGCTTGAACGCATCGAGCAGCATAGATGGCAAGTTAGATGCAAATCGGTCGCAACTTCTGTACAGTTCAATCGCGGTCTTCGAGGGCATCTTGCCCTTCTGACATACGTAGTTCACTTCGAGATATCTGGACCGGCCCTGGCAGAAGTCGGCTGAAGCCGACTGGAAGGCGAGAGCGTACACCGGAATCCAGCAGCTAGTCTGGTTGTTGCACAGCTTCCTCACGAGATTAGTTGCGTAGACAGGATTGCCGCACGGAGCAGTCTGGAAAGCAAATTTTATTCAGGTGATAATACAGTGGCCTCTAAAATTTTTCAATCCGTTTCAATGAATCATTAGTTGGTTTGATTGCTTACGGGATAGTTTCCAGTCGGGCAGTTGTCAGGACGGATATACTCGTATCCGTAGTTGGCGCGGTAGATCCACAACCGGGAGCCAGCTGGGCAGCCGAGCATTTGCTCGATGCCGTCACAAGCGAATGCCGTGAGCAGACGGTTTGTCGGCAACGACGCAAACTGCATCGCGTTTGCGCTGCACACAGCCGATGCGTTGCCATTCAGCTTGTAGCCCCGGAGGCGACACTGGTACGAGATAAGGTCGTTAAAGCGCCACGGAGGGGACGTTGAATTGTCGATGCTGACCACACTGTCAGTGATGTTCGGCGCTGCGCACTGCAGAACTGTACGTAAAAATAGTTATTTATTGTAATTTGGCATTGATTTTCGTTAAATTGAAGACAAAGGCCAACAAGCTACCAATATAGTAGCTACTCACTTTCGCAGGTAGGATCAGCGCCAGTCCAGCTTCCATTCGTCAGACAGAGGCGAACCGACTTGCCGTTTAGATAGTAACCAGGCTCGCACCGGTAGACAGCCAGCGACCCAATGAAGTAGAGAGCCGAATAGCTCACGCGACCATTGGCCGGAGCGCTCAGTCCCGGGCAATACCGAACCTGTGAGCACTTTCCACTCACCTTCCAGTCATAGACTACACTTCGACGGTTGAGAAAGTTGCGCCCGAAAACAGTTGTGCACGTTACTTGGCCGGGTCCATCAACTGTGAATCCAGCGTTGCAGGAAAAGTTGTGAGTTGTCCGAAAGCTCCGAGAGAGACCTGCGAGGTTGAGGTTTCCGTTCAACACTGTCACGCTGTTGGGGCACTGAGCCACAGTGGCGTTGGCAAGGGATCCGTAGAGTGACACCCATGACACCATATTGGTGGATGCAACTCGTCGACACTGGACCACAGCCATGTTTAGAGTGTTGTTCTCAAACTGATAGCCCAGCCGAGGAAGCACAAACAGGATTGTGCCGTACGGGAACTCATTCCGAGACCTTAACCAGTACCAGCGACTAGAAATCCAGTAGACTGTTGACCCATTCAGGTTTGGTGCAGGGCACGTTTGCTCTGAAATTGGTTTGCCGGGTCAGTAATAAACTTTATGCTAATATCATAGAAAGCTGCTGACCATTAGGAATCGAGAACACTTACCCACACACGAACGATTTAGCTTCAGACCCCTTTGCGAGATGCCTTTGCTAGTCATGGTGTCGCTCAGTTCGCTGGTGTAGAGGCTGTATCCTGTGCGGCAGCGGCACTCATAGCTACCCTCGGTGTTATCGCAGTAGTGATCGCAATCGTTAGTCCAGCGTGATCGGCACTCGTTCACGTCTTAAGATGTACAATAAAAATCGTCAATGAGTCATTAAAATCGAGCTATAGCTAGGTACGAGCGTAGTTACTAACAATAAATAATAGATGAAGCTCAGGAACTTACCGACGCACACATTCGTACCACCAAGCTTTGCGTAGCCGTCTCGGCAGCGGCAGGTGTACGAGCCGATTAAATTCACACACGTGGCGGAGCCGCAGATGTCCTTGTTGACGGTGCACTCGTTCACGTCCAAGCATCTGAGCGAATCGCGGAATGAGCCGCTGCTTTCGCATGTAGTGTACGGCAGGGAAGGCGAGTAGCCTCGGTCGCAGAGCAGGGTCAGGTTTTGGCCGACAGTCAAATAGCCGCTATAGGGCATGAAGCGGCCGGTCGATGAACTCATTGGCACCCGACACCTGGGAGCTAAATAAGCGCATTTTTTGCTTGTTTAACGGCGTTTTATTTCCTACTTCTGAATAATAACAATCGGTAAAAATGAATATCAAACAAGCGTTTAGTAAATCAATTTTGGCTAAGAATCTGACGGTCAGGATGAGAGGGGGTGGTACTCACGCAGACAAGTCGGCCAGGGAGAGGACCAGTTGCCGCTAGCATCGCATAGCAAAGTCCTGGATCCGCTTATTGTGTAGGGGCTCTTGCAGCGAACAATGGCCAGGCCGCCAAATTTGAAAATGGTGCCGCCAAGCAGAATCTCCAGGTTCGGATCGCGATCCGACGGAATGCTGCACTGGATGGCTGAAATACGAGACATGCACGCGGATGAAATATTGGTGCCGGAATTTTGAAATACTATGATGGACGTAAAGGGATTTTCAGGCCTTACTTCGAAACTTTGCACTTAACTCGTAGTTAGCATACTATAATAAAAAACTGAAAGAGTATCCTATGGCTATTAGAACAGTCAAACAATACTTACATCTGCATGTCGGCGTCGCAGTCCAACCGTCCAAGGTGCACTCGCTATAGCTGGGGCCTACCAGCTCATAGCCAGGCATGCATTCGTACTCGGTGCGGTTACCAAGGAACAGGCCGCCAACCCTGGCGATGCTGTTGGCCGGCAATGATGGCCTGCCGCAGGTCTTCGCTGTAGAGTGATTGAGACGTGTTCTTTAGTATGCTAGTCAGACTGACAAAGGACTCTATCAAACCCCACCCTCAAGCTACTCACGAACGCAGAGCACGGCGCTGGGTGAAAAGACGCCATCCATCGTGCAGGTGACCTCAACAAACTCCGTTCTCAGACTGGCGTTGCCCAACACTGAGCCAAAGGGGCAGGTGTAGTTCATCATCATGCCGTAGGCGAGATTGCCCAGCGAACCGACGCACGGCGTCGAAAATGAGAATCGGAAGCCTCTTCTCTGGACGCTGAAGTCGGATTGGAACGTGATGGTAAGCTGGGTGCTGGAATTGAAGCTGCCCAGAGCTTTCAGGCTCTGCTGCACCGCCTCGGGCGTGCTCAGCAGGCTGTAGGCAGTTGAAGGCTGGTTAGTGCTGATGTTAACGGAGTCGTAGCCAACCTCCAGTTCGAAGAATTCCATGTTGAGCTTCCACTGAGGCACCGAGGCCATGACAATATACTGACAGTTGGCATAGTTGGGGTAAGCAACATCGTAGCCGGGTGACTCGATGACGCCGCTGCTGGCGTAAATCTCAATGCTGCATCCGGGACGAACTCGGCCAGAGAGGATGCTGCCGCTGAGGCCAGTGAGCACCGCGGAGAAGCTGCAGTAGGACTCAACTAGCACTGCCGAAGTGCTGGACACGATGGAGCTGGCGTAGGCACGAGTGCCGGACAGCTCGGCCAGCAGGGAGGCATCGCTGCTGGCTGTGCCGGAATAGAATTTGATGCTACAGCCGGCCGGAATGCTGAAGGCGTCCAGACTGAAGCTCAGGTTGGCGGCCGCAGACACCGAGCTGGACAGCTGCCAGGAGCAAGTCTTGCCGGCAATCAGGTTGGCCGGGGTGATCGACAGAGAGTAGCCTGTGCTGTTGATGCTCTGGCTGAACGAGCACGAGGCACTGGCTGTGTTGTGGTTGGTTTGTGGTCCCAGTCAAATTTTGTTACAAGGGTTGCATGGTTAAGGCAAATATGAGTCATCATTGATAGTTTCAATAAAATTTTCCTCTTCTCCTTGCAGATAGAAGCTAAACTTGAGCCGGTCAAACAATGTTTGTTGTGTTGGTTTCCATAGTGCCACCCACTCTACCCTGCAGCCATCTTGTTGACGCATCAGCAGCAAAATAGTTTTTGTGCAGAGACATTTTTTTCATTGTTTCTCCACCCACCTACTTAGAGTAGACAAAAGCCGAGGCCCTTTACAGCCACTTAATGAAGTGGCCTAGAGCCAAGACCCACCCAGTTTTCGTTTTGTTCCTAAATTTAGAAACAAGGCAAGGTGATTGCACAATAGATAAAAGAGCTGAGTGAAACACGAGGTCCTCTTGAAGCGCTTTTGGCATTTTTGCAGGCTGAAAATAAAATAAGTAAAGGGAGCCGTCTCGGCCGCACCCAGTTTTAATGCAAACAATCATGCCTGTCCCGCTCAAGATGCGCTTGGCCTGCCCACCCGACGTCAAACCATCTCTCCGTCTTGATGCACCTTTCAAATAGACGGAATGCCTCTGTGCTCTTAATTAATGATGCCCAAGCCAGCTGGGGGCAGCAAAACTAGCTGTTCTCATACAGACAAATAGCCTGCGTGAGTCTGTTTGCATGACGTGACTATTCTATTTTTTCTTAGCACTGTAGAGACACTTTTTTCATTGACGCAGATTCGTTTTAGTGAAGAGACTGGCTTCCAGAGAAACTACTAACAATAAATCATGTGTGCATAGCCATCCGCATGAGATAGAATAGAATCTCAGAGAAAGAATTTTGAATAATAATAACTTACAGACTTCGTAGGTGATGTTGAAGCCTTTGTAGACCATGCTGAAGTCAGAGGTGAAGACCAGAGAGATCATGTCGGCGCCCTGCGGCATCTGCCACGAGTAGCCGCTGACCAGTGAGCCGCTGAACGGCAACCGGACTTGAAGCAGAGCGGACGGGTCGCCAAGGAACACATGCAGCCTGTCGAACAATCGCTCCGTTTCGAAGAAGTTGAACTGCAATGAAGCGATAAATTTTGTGATTGTTCATTCAATCATTTTAGTGTTTTTATTTAGCCAGTTAATGAAGCAGAAAACTTACGTTCAGCTTAAGAGAGTCAGTAGCATCCATCTTGATTGTCCAGACGCACTTGACATCGTTCTGGTACTTGTTCGGATAGCCTGGCGACAGCAGCTCACCCGTGGTATTTACCTTCGCATCGAAATTGCCACCGCAGGACACTCGGCGAGCTAGTAAAGAAAAAGTTATTAAAATAATAATGACAAATGGCAAGAATATTGTCACCTACTGGTTGTAGCCTAGTGATTAGAGCGTCGGACCCATGGCTTGAAGGTCGGGGGTTCGATTCACGATCCCGGTGAAACTATTTTTGTCTTCAACTCTGCATTGCTTCCCAGCTGTAAAATGGGTACCACCATTAGCTGGGCTAATTGAGGGTGTGTGGCGACTCCCCAGTCCATGCACTGAACAGCCGTACGCAGCCTTCAGACGCGCCACGCAATAGCTGCGGCTGAGCTGTCGGCTACATATCTGCCCATTTGGGCCGGTGGAATTATTTTTTTTGTTAATAGGAAGGTTGTGAGCACCCTGGCTCGCAACCCGGCGACATCGTCCCACAACCAGCAGCGCTGAGGCAATGCTGTCCATTCCGCTGGCTCCTGAGCACAACACAAGCGAGCCAACGTTGTATGCAGGCGCGCACTCATACACACGCTCACACAGGTGTACAGGGCAGCCCTTTGACTTTCTAATCATCCAGGCATGTACACTCTGTGCCTTTGGGGGGCTGGCCCTAATTGCTGCAAATTGGGCGACTTCCCCTCGGCAAATATTTCGTGCACAGGCCTCAAATTAATGCAATGTAGCGGCCACTAAAGTCAGACGCGTTTTAAAATTTAAAGTCAAAAAGGTTTCTAATGTTCAATATTAAACGACTTCTTACGGCACTGCGGTTGATCCTCGTCGTCACCGGCTGGGCAGTCGTTCCGGCCGTCGCACAGCTGGCAGCGGGTGATGCGCCGGCCGCTGCCGTTGCAGCGGTACCAGCCGCGGGTGCACGGCTCCGCCTCGCAAACGAACCGTCGCTTCCGGTCGCAGAAGCTCAAACTCCAGGCGTCGTCGTTGTCCTGATCGGCGTCGAGCTCGGCGCATTGCTCGCCTGCACAAAGTTCCATTTCGAATGAATTCAAAGTGCTAAAAATGACAGATGCTTACTTCCACACAAAAGTACATTATAAAGTCATACCAGTGCCCGAGTCCATGATGCCGTAGTTCCAGTAGCCGCGGTACTGCGCCCTCCGGCGGCCCCTGGACGATCGGCAGTCGCGATCGAAGCTTCTGTGGCAGCGCAAGCCAAACCAGAACCGGAAGCGGCGCGAGAAGGCGGCACCGCGGAACTGGCGCACCAACCATCGGGTCAGGCAGCGACCCTCCACTTCGGCTAGGCGGCCGCCAACGCTGGAAAGTCGGGGGGGGGGTAGGTATGAATTGGCAGCAATTTATCTTGAGTTTTGCTACTGACGAAAACTAATTAGCTGGCGAGGCCTATTTTCAAAGTCTTTCGCCTTTTACCTATGATTTGAACAATTAGATACGTTTAACAAGTCTTCGCTAGACTAAGCGAAATCTCCTATCAGGGAATTAATCGAACGGCAAATTAAACAAGTGGATAGCAATTAAAAGATTACCTGGCGCAGGTGCTGTTGGCCTGATCCCAGCGCATTCGCTGTGAGTAGAATCGGTAGCACATGGGACCTCTGGCGAACAGCTGGTAGCCTAGTAAACATGAGAGACAGTTTAACGTTGTCAATTGGACTTTCTTAGCTGATTAATTTTCAAACAGAGTCGAATAAAAAACCCTAAATCTTACCCGACGGGCAGGTGTAAAACTGCGCGTCGCCCAGCACCAGATTCGAACAGCTGTAGCGGAAATTCCACCTCTGTTGGAACGAACGGCGAGCGTCAGTGAGGCTCACCGACGCCACGCACAGGCAGGCAACAATGAGGGCGACTGTTGGCCTCATTGCTCTATGGGCTCAGGTGGATAGTTGCTAAGGGGGAGTATGCTAATCTCAGCAGTGTATTTTTCAACAGAAGTTTGCTAAATTAACAGATACGCTTCGCTCTACAGCGATGCTTGCAAAGAAGGGCCAAGGCCCATTCAGTCTGCGACTTAAATAGGCGCTGGTCTGACTGACCCACCCTGCAGAATTTGTTTACTCGGTGTCTACCCCAGCTCTCCATCAGGCGCTGGGTGGGTCTCCTGGGGCGGCCCGTCAGGCCCTCACCTATTTTTCTTTTGTTCCATAAACTGTCTCTCAGCTATTGAGCTGCTCAACCGCTTCTTTCGAGTATAACAGCAGCAACTTGAATGTTAAGCTGCCTGCTTGGACTTTAGGACTGCAGACTCACCCAGTAAAGCCATCATAACAGAGGGAGGGGGCTCAGACCCCTGGTTGCTAGCTGTCACATCATAATTCAAAAAATAAGATAGTGTTGGCTCTGGTTAACCCCTCAATAATTAAGTGATGACTTAAGAGGCGAGTAGAAGGCCATGGCCCACATATACTGCCACTGCTTCAGGCCTCTGCAACTTCGTATGGATTTATAGTAGGAAAATGACCTTTACAAAGTTTCGATGCTAAATAAGCTCGAAGTAAAGGAGCTGAAACTTTAAAGTCCATCCCATCGTTCAGTGGAGATACAATTTGTAGCTTGACTGTGCATATTTTTTTTTCAGCTAAACGAGTTTTGACCTTGTTGTTCGTAATTTAACAACAACAACAACAACAAAATACGCAGCCCCGCAAGCAAAGTCACAGAGCAGGGCGCGTCAGATGGCGCGCCGCAGAGCCTGAGAGCGGATGAAGTCCGCCCCGTTCGCAGTGTCGGGCGCCCCGGCGTCGCGTGGGAGTCCACATATCGACGGGTCTGGGCCTGACCCCGTCTGAACGGACCCTGCAAGGTGAGCAGCAGGACGTCCTGAAAAGGCTGGGGGCAGGTAGCCCTCGGCCCGGATCACGTGGCCCGCCAGTTGAAGTCGCCGCCGGCGCAGGATGATGGACGGGCGCTGCAGCTTGGCAGTAATTTGTTATTTTTTAATAATTATATAAAATTACTACACACAGGCACCTTTTCGCACAATGCATTTGCTGCATTGACGTTTATTCGAAAGTAGTATACACGTCTCATATATGTATATAATTAGAAGTCAATAAGCCAAGCTAATGAGCAGTCTACAGTGATTCATAAGGCTAGTTGCGGTTAATGCAAATTTATGCTTAGTCAAGTTTAGTCAATCATCAGCTCGAACGCCAATCGATCAGATCGCAAATCGTTTGTTGTTCGCACGTTGCGAACATTGTACACCCGGCACTCCACCATGATGACCACGTTTCGCTTCGGACTAACGAATCGAGCCGCCACGAGTGGACTTCTGTAACCAACCTGCGTCAGGTAGGGATAAAACAGAGGGCTCATGATGCCGTACTCCACACCTTTGATCGTCTCCGAAGGGTAGTACTTAATTTGGCCCATGTTCTCCCTGTCCGTGTCCGTTCTCCCGTCACAGCGCACAAGCATATTGTACGAGGTGCTGTTGCTGATGATGTCGGGCACCCAGCCGAACACTCGGTTCAGCTTCAGCAGGACGCAGGGCGAGCCGCGCGGATAGCCGAAGAAGCCCTGCTTGCTGCACGGGTCCAGCCAGCTGAGCTCGAAACGGCACGGATCGTTCGGGTCGGGGCTGCCGCGCTCCTGCGTCTCAATATTGCAATCCACGATGTTCACATCGCGCTCGGTGTTGTAAAACAGCTCGTACTGATCCAGATAGGCCTGCAGGTGGGTGGTGTAGATCAGGTAACTCTCCGGCCGGGTCTGCCTGAAGCGAATCAGCGTGCCCATGAAGTCAGGCACCGGTCGCATGGCCAGAGCTGGCGAGAGGCGCAGGACGTTCTGCTCTCCAGTGAGGTGCGGCGTGTCCTCATTGATAACTAAGAATGAGAAGATCACGTAGCTGATGATCAGCAGAATAATGATGAGGGAGTAAAATATGAAGTAGGATAGCATCAAAGCGAAGAATTGCGGCAGTGTGCGGTCGAGAATGGTTCCCGACTCAGGGTTGTACAGGTACATCAGGAACGCTTCGGCCTCGCGCACCAGAGCCGGCCGACGGTCGGGCAACTCGCTAGCGGTATTCGTGAATGTCTGCTGAGTGTAGCGGCTGGCCTTGGTGATGTGCGAGCGGGCGGCGACGCTGCCACCGGCCGCTGAGCTGGCGCCGGTCACGCTTGGCGCCGTCCTGCGCGGCTGCGCGTCCAGACTCCCGGCTCCGTCATCTAGTTCGAAGCCTTTGGACTCGCTGGGCGCCCGGAAGAAGGACATAACTGCAGCAGTCTGGCTTAGAGCGGTTGACTCGAATTTTTGCCTCTTGACGCTTCGCTCTGCTGGCTTTTCTTTGATTTCCTAACTCGATTTGTTGTTGAGGTTGGGCCTTAGTGAGATAAGAACCCCCCCCCCTGAGTAGTGCCCAGCCCCAAGCTGCTCCATGCTAGCTGTTCCAATCGCCCCTTTTCTTATCAGTCGCTCGTTCGGGCATCGATAAGCGCTGGAAGAGACGCGAATGCGACTTTCAGGCACATAGGCAGGCAGGTGTGTGTGTGTGTGTGTGTGTGTCTTCAGCTGACCTACAATATCTACAGTATACCCGCAACTATAGCTCTGCTGCTAGGTATGACTCATACAACTGCACTGTACTCGACTGAGTACTCAATTTAATACTCTTTCAGGCTCGGATTTTTCAGCAATGTCCAAAGCTAATTGAGCAAAGATTTTGGACGAAATAAACGACAGACAATACTATTCAGTAGAAACCGAGTAGAATGAGACCTGCGTGCTTGTGCGCGAACAGCTTTGAATACGTTGCCAAATAATTAGACTTAGAACTCCTTGTTTGCGGCTATTCAATCAGTTTGAGCAGCAGAATACGAGTGTAAAGGCCAAAGTTGACAATAGAAAAACTGCCAAAATTCCACTGGGAATTTCTGCCCTGACTCGCTTTGTCACGCGCCGCAGATCGGGTTTTTACTAAGCAAATTCAAGCCGTCTGTGCGCCGCCTTACTCACCCAGCAGCCGCGTGTTCCTACGGCTTTTTGAAACGGCGAGCATGGGCCGATCCAGGGGGAGGGGTCAAGGGGGTCGGCTGACCCCCCCGGGAAAACTCCTGGATCTGCCACTGACGGCTGTTCTGGGATGATATAATAGCTAATTAATTTAATCCATTATGAGCCGCTTCCTGACATTCTCGACGCTTCCTGACATTCTCGACGCTTCCTGACATTCTCGACGCTTCCTGACATTCTCGACGCTTCCTGACATTCTCGACGCTTCCTGACATTCTCGACGCTTCCTGACATTCTCGACGCTTCCTGACATTCCAAACGCTTCCTGACATTCCAAACGCTTCCTGACATTCCAAACGCTTCCTGACATTCCCAACGCTTCCTGACATTCCAAACGCTTCCTGACATTCCCAACGCTTTCTGACATTTTTGACGCTTCCTGACATTTTTTAAGCTTCCTGACATTTAATGCTTTCTGACATGTTTCTTTGTCCTGACATTGCTAATGCTTCCTGACATTTTTATGCTTCCTGACATTCTCGACTGCGCCGGACGATGCCCCCTGCAGCTAAGTCAATATATCCTCGACGCTTCCTGCCCCCCCATTAGTTTCG
>NIVC01001481.1:40000-60000 GCA_002269645.1 Macrostomum lignano
TTTTATATCCGCTAAAAGATTATTAATATTTTATTGCGACCTCCCCCTCCTGAGACGTCTGTCCACCTCGATTCTGCTGTTTCTGAGCTGCAATTCTCAAACTACTTAATGACTGGATTCTATAAAACTGAAACTTATATTTTCATGGAAATGGGATAAACATTTCAGTCTCGAAAGTCATGACACAGGAAAGAAGCACTTTTCCTCTCACCTTTTTTTGATTGAATGATGACCTAAATGGGTTTTCAAAATGGTGAAATTTTGTATCGATTCGTTTTTTTTCGCCATCAACATCCTTTCCATTCTACTGACAGTGGCGTGAACAGAATATTAGGTAAATATCCATGAAAAGAAAAATTTTTTTTTCTGATTTTTAGCTAAAACAGAGTCCAAGCATCGGGGCAATAAATTATAGACTTGAGAAATGACTGCCGCGAAAGGTGTTTTTTGGCTTTTAAAGTAACAAAGAAAAACACTTTTCTCTTTTGTTGGCGGCACTTCTCTTTAAATATTTTACAGCACAGCGGCAGATTGTGACGCACAAGAATAACGGCTTCTTTTCTTCTGAAAGCAAGAGTGGAAATTCTTTAAGTTGAAATCTCGCGCCTCTGCCCAAGCAATCTCCTTCCTGGTTTTCTGGCTGTCTGTCTTGGTCTCCCTCTGGACATTGCGCTTCGATTCTGTTGAACAAGCTGGCCTGAAAAATCGATTGGAATCCTGGAGTCCCCTCGCCTCGGCTCCTGACCCCCCCCCCTGAGGCGGAGGTCCCCAGCCGGTGTCGGTGTCAGCCGCTTCCGGGAGCAACGAGGCTCTTTTCGCAATATATGGAACTTTTTTCAGGCGCCAATTCCAGGGAGAAAAATTTCCATTAATTTTTTCGAACCGGGGAAGTCGCGAGCTTGAATAATACAGAGGAGACTGCCGGGTAGCTTTGACGCGAAATTGACATGGGAGGCTCGTTCTCTCCGCAGATCCATCTGTGCAGCATCTATTTTTGCCGAAACGCAATCACCAGCCCCAGATGGAGATGGAATCTGCAACAGAGGATTAGTGCAAAGGCCATGCACTGTAAGGACATTATTTTGTCTGCGAGTAATGCACTGTCGGATCTGCAGTGCTTTGCAGCTCAGACTTGGCCATATCTAGCCCATGAAAGAGCGCTCACTTTTAACCTAATTTTTGGCGATTTCGCGACACTTTAATAAGTGCATTCGAGTGGGGAAGAAAAGGGGAGAGGAGAAAGGGGATTGAAGTTAGCTTAGCTAGTGAGTAAACTCAAGCACAGGCTGGGATTTTCTTCGTAGTGGGATCAAACTTGCAAACTTTTCGAGCTTTTCTTCTCGACTCGAAGTTTCTATTCGAGCTCAATAATATTCGGTGCGGAGCTGGTGCAAGGAAGAGCTTGGCTGGATCAAGGCTTTGAGTAGGACTATAAAATACTCACCCCAAGTGCTTATCTATCCCTACACCTCAGTTCAGTCTCGATCCGCTCCTCTTTTGATAGCGAGATAGCAAGATCGTTAATAACTCGGCAATTCATTTTTGTCTAGCCAACTTCACACTTTTTCTGCTGATCTCATAAATGGGTGCTTGAAGAAAGCTTGCTCATAAAGTCTTTAATCTCTGTATCGTGATCTGCTTCGGAGTCCGCGGTTCCTGACCCACGTCCGAGTCCCCGGTTCCTGACCCACATCCGAAACCTTCAGTTCCTGACCCACCTCAGAATATCCGGTTCCTGACCCACCTCAGAATATCCGGTTCCTGACCCACCTCAGAATATCCGGTTCCTGACCCACCTCAGAATATCCGGTTCCTGACCCACCTCAGAATATCCGGTTCCTGACCCACCTTAAAATCCCCGGTTCGTGACCCACCTTAGAATCCCCGGTTCCTGACCCACCTTAGAATCCCCGGTTCCTGACCCACCACCTCCGAATCTTCAGTTCCTGACCCACCCCCGAATTCAGAGGGTAATTTCGCTTAAAACTTTCAGTGTGTCACTGTTTTGCCGCTAACTAATACCCAGTGGAGTAACAACAAGCACTTTTGGGTCAATCTGCACTAAAAGTGCCACCAAGCCGCCCCATCCATCAGCTGCGGACTTCTCTGATCCCAGGAGAAAAACGGCAAGGAATCAACTGACTGAAATGGACACCTGAAGCAGCTTAGATTCGCATTTGAGATCAGGTTAATTAAATAAAAAGCTTCTCGGCCGAATGAGATTTGTTGAAAATCCATCCATCAGTCGGGATCGCTATTCCGACTCACTATTCTGAGAACTCCCCGTTCAGGCCTTGAGGTCTAATTGAAGTTGAGTCCATCCGTCAACTGCTACTTTCCAATGGTTCATTTTCGAAACCTCATTGCTTGTATGTCTGTTCTTATCAGTATGGACGCAAATTTAATCCCCTGGTTTCTAAATATATACTGAGGAGGTATTTGATGAATTTTTGTATTACAGACGCTTGTTTTGTAAGTATTATTGAATCGCATTCTGTCTCTCTATTCCTCACACCCTCAGCTGCTATCTCTGTCTCTCTATTCCTTACCCCCGATGGCCCACCTCCCCACCTTACTCCCTCAGCTGCTATCTCTGTCTCTCCATTCCTTACCCCCGATGGCCCACCTCCCCACCTCACACCCTCAGCTGCTATCTTTGTCTCTACATTCCTTACCCCCGATGGCCCACCTCCCCACCTCACACCCTCAGCTGCTATCTTTGTCTCTCCATTCCTTACCCCCGATGGCCCACCTCCCCACCTCACACCCTCAGCTGCTATCTTTGTCTCTACATTCCTTACCCCCGATGGCCCACCTCCCCACCTCACACCCTTAGCCCCATGGCCCCACCTCATCGATTTTTGACGGAGTAGAAATCAGCATATTGGCAATGCTATACTACGCTCAAGAAAAATTGAAACGCCCCCAGTGAACCTCATCAAGTTTGACAGGCAAAGTCGATCCGACGGTTTTGAACTGTCTGGGCCCCTAGGCTGGAGTGCCACTTTTTAGTTTCAAGCGGACTCGCCAACGAGCAAATTTCCATTTCATTTTATTGGGCAGCATCCTCCCAGCTTGCCAGTTGGGAGAGCGTCTAGTCGCTATGCTCTCAGGCTGATGCATTCTCTGGATGAGGCAGCGGGTCTGTTATCTAAGCGGCGCTTTCATACCGGCCCAGCTGCAATCTGTCAGCAAATAAAATCAACGACCAAATATTATTTTACTGCGCGCAGTCAGCTTTGACAGCTTCGATGCGAACAGTAAATGTTGAATCTTCCCTATCTGTATCGATTGAAGTATTTTAGCCTCATAGCGCGCTCTGCTATCTGGTTCTGGATAGAATAAGGCTCGTCTAAAACCAGATTTAGTCAAGACGAAGGCCTGACAGATTCGAGACGTGACGGGACTCGGGGGTGTATCGATTGACAGCTCAATTAAATCATGACCGGCTGGCACAGATGACGAGCCGAGTTTATTAAAAAAGCACTAGTACGTAAACTCCTGTGACTGGTGCTTTGAAGGGGCTGCCGATTTTGCATAGTTTCAAATATTCAGGGACTCAGGGATTTAGGGGCTCATGGATTCAGGGACTCAGGGATTCGGGGACTCAGGGATTCAGGATTCAAGGGTTCGTGGACTCGGGGACTCAGGTAATCAGGGACTCATGGATTCAGAGACTCATGGATTCAGGGACTCAGAGACTCAGGAATTCAGGGACTCAGGGATTCAGGAATTCAGGGACTCAGGGATTCAGGAACTCAGGGATTCAGGGACACAGGTATTCAGGGACTCAGGGATTCAGAGACTCAGGGATTCCAGAGCTTCAAAGCCTTTTTGAATCCAATTTTTCTGGCAGCACTAAATAGATTATATAACTGTGATCCCGCTTCAGAAGCCTAGTATGGGACCAGCATATAAAATATCAATACTGGAAAACACACAATGCTAAAATAGGTATTTCATTCGCATTGTGATTTCCTGCAACCAGCAGGCATAGTTAATCGGGTAATTCAAACGAATCGCTAGGCGGACAATGCCATCTGCAGCAATCTGTCTCCCCGAACTCTGCACAGGGGACTCGGCCAGCAGACAGTCATGGATTGTCTATACGCCTGGCACTGCGCACTTTCCACTTCCAAGACTGAAAAAACTCACAACAAGATGTATCGAGTCAGAGACAGAGCGGGCGGTCTGTGATAAGTTGCTCACTGCATGCAGGCCATGGCCTTTATCGTTCATTTGCTTGGCAACTAACTACAGTAGCTTAGCTCACTCACTCACTCATGAACTCACTCATGACCTCACTCATGAACTCACTTATGAACTCACTCATGAACTCACTCATGAACTCACTCATGAACTCACTCATGAACTCACTCATGAACTCACTCATGAACTCACTCATGAACCCACTCATGAACTCACTCATGAACTCACTCATGACCTCACTCATGACCTCACTCATGAACTCACTCATGAACTCACTCATGAACTCACTCATGAACTCACTCATGAACTCACTCATGAACTCACTCATAAACTCACAAACTCACTCATAAACTCACTCATGAACTCACTCATGAACTCACTCATGAACTCACTCATGAACTCACTCATGACCTCACTCATGAACTCACTCATAAACTCACTCATGAACTCACTCATGAACTCACTCATGAACTCACTCATGAACTCACTCATGAACTCACTCATGAACTCACTCATGAACTCACTCATAAACTCGTGAACTCATGAACTCACTAATGAACTCACTCATCAACTCACTCATGAACTCACTCATAAACTCACTCATGAACTCACTCATGGGCTCACTCACTCATGAACTCACTCACTCATGAACTCACTCACTCATGAACTCACTCACTCATGAACTCACTCACTCATGAACTCACTCACTCATGAACTCACTCATGAGCTCACTCACTCATGAACTCACTCACTCATGAACTCACTCACTCATGAACTCACTCATGAGCTCACTCACTCATGAACTCACTCACTCATGAACTCACTCACTCACTCTCTCAATTACTAATGAACTCACAGACACACTCGCACAATAAATGTACTTATTCTCACATATACGCATAAAAGCGAGGCACACTCTCCAAACGCAATATGTTGCTTTTCGCCAGCTGAAAATATGAAAAGCCCACGCCACCATCAAATGTACACCCAGCACCAATACATTCGACATGCATGCATGTACGTTCACTCACCCACCAGTCTGACTTCTGATTTAATGCATGGCCGGCCGCTGGCAGTCTGAAATCTCAAGAAGCTGTCTGAAAAGGATCCGAGAGGCAGGGAGGGAGAGATGAGGCAGACGGGGGGTGGTGAGAAAATGCTATCCCCCCTGTCAGCTCTTCCGAAGCGTCAGTCTCCATGCAGGCTATTTTTACTGGGCTACCAAAAACACTCCTCAGAGCCGGCTGCCAACTAAATTATAAGTTCGCGTGTACTTTTATGAATTCTACGCGGGTTTTTATTGCCTCACTCCCGCCCCTGTGCTCAAAGTCTGTGCTCAACGAGTTTTACCATAGACTACCATTACCATTCTCTAGGATATCCGATTGGTCACCCAGTCTCCTTGCTACTACTGCATTTTCAAGAGCTCATGAGTAGCAGCAAGCAATAAATTTCTTACTGGGAGAGTCCAGCTGATTGAAGACTGGCTTCTCATTGTCTATGGCCCAAATGGAGGACTGTGGAGCAACCAGTTTGAGTATTCGAACGCACAATTTATCCTTTTTGCAGCACAGATCTTTCATACAATCATGAGCTCAATAGCTCATAAATTCACTCATGAACTCATGAACTCATGAACTCACTCATGAACTCATGAACTCACTCATGAACTCACTCATGAACTCATGAACTCACTCATGAACTCATGAACTCACTCATGAACTCACTCATGAACTCATGAACTCACTCATTCACTCACTTGTGCTGGGATGAGCTTGGAAAATATGATACCTGCTTCATTTTCTATTTGTAACTTCAGAAGATAAACTATGGCTAATTTAGTGCCCCAAAGAAACTGAAAAGTTTCCCACTGTGCAGCCGTGGACACCATGTTAACACCATAGCATTCAGACCGGTTGGCAACCAAAAATATAAAAAAATTGCCACTCCAACTTGTTGGCTATAGAAGAGCCATAACAATCTGCATACAAACCGCAGTATTTTCTAAAAGTTATTTTCCAAGACAAAAGACGGGCTTAGTTGAACAGAGAAGAGAAGAGGGTTGTGGATTGCTAATTTTCAGTTGGCAAATACATACGACAGCAAATATTGAAGCACAGGGAATCAAGCCTGAACACGTCTTCGAAAATCTTTAAATAGTAACTTTAACCATAGTCAGACTGGATGCAAATCTCTTTGGCACGTTTTTACAGACATTTCAAAATTATAGAATAGCAGCTGAAACTGATGCAGGCCTGCGTTCGTTCTAACAAGGGCAGGTTGTTCAAGTAAAGGCTCTTACAGTTATTTTTCATTTGTCGGCTTTTTGACAGAGAATTATTTGTCTGGAAAATATATATTTTAGGGCCACACTAGCCATTTGAGCGCCACACTAGCCATTTGAGCGCCACACTTGCCATTTGAGCGCCACACTTGCCATTTGAGGGCCACACTTGCCATTTGAGCGCCACACTTGCCATTTGAGCGCCACACTTGCCATTTGAGCGCCACACTTGCCATTTGAGGGCCACACTTGCCATTTGAGCGCCACACTTGCCATTTGAGCGCCACACTTGCCATTTGAGCGCCACACTTGCCATTTGAGGGCCACACTTGCCATTTGAGCGCCACACTTGCCATTTGAGGGCCACACTTGCCATTTGAGCGCCACACTTGCCATTTGAGCGCCACACTTGCCATTTGAGCGCCACACTTGCCATTTGAGGGCCACACTTGCCATTTGAGCGCCACACTTGCCATTTGAGGGCCACACTTGCCATTTGAGCGCCACACAATCCATTTTAGCGCCACACTAGCCATTTGAGCGCCACACTAGCCATTTTAGCGCCACACTAGCCATTTTAGCGCCACACTTGCCATTTTAGCGCCACACTATCCATTTGAGGGCCACACTTGCCATTTGAGCGCCACACTATCCATCTTATCGCCACACTATCCATCTTATCGCCACACTATCCATCTTATTGCCACACTATCCATCTTATCTCCACAATAGCCATTTGAGCGCAACATTAGCCATTTTAGTGCCACAATAGCCATTTTAGCGCTAAAATAGACTATTTAGGTGCTAACATAATATTTTAGCACCACAACAATTAATTTCTCTGTTTCCAAATCTACCGAAAACTTTTCAGAGCCAGATATAGTTCGAGTCTTTCGAGTTCAAATTTTCTCTCACGGAAACTTCTTCCGGTTTTCAAGGTCCTAATTAATTAAGGTAGAAATTTGATATAGAGTTGGCACTGGGAAAATTTCAGTTTCAAATATCGCTAATTTTGGAGGGTTTCACGCGCCAAGAAGCTCAATTAGATTTGTGGAGATTTTTACAAAAATACAATTTTTCACTGCAGACAGGGCTCGGGAACAGAAGCTGGACTCTGTTGCTCTATTTTACCGGCCAATACTGTAGCCGGTATTTTGGCACTCCCATAGCCGATATTTTGGCACTCCCATAGCCGGTATTTTGGCACTCCCATAGCCGGTATTTTGGCACTCCCATAGCCGATATTTTGGCACTCCCATAGCCGGTATTTTGGCACTCCCATAGCCGATATTTTGGCACTCCCATAGCCGATACCAGTATTTTAGCACTCCCATAGCCGATATTTTGGCACTCCCATAGCCGATATTTTGGCACTCCCATAGCCGATATTTTGGCACTCCCATAGCCGATATTTTGGCACTCCCATAGCCAGTATTTTGGCACTCCCATAGCCGGTATTTTGGCACTCCCATAGCCGATATTTTGGCACTCCCATAGCCGATATTTTGGCACTCCCATAGCCGATATTTTGGCACTCCCATAGCCGGTATTTTGGCACTCCCATAGCCGGTATTTTGGCACTCCCATAGCCGGTATTTTGGCACTCCCATAGCCGGTATTTTGGCACTCCCATAGCCGGTATTTTGGCACTCCCATAGCCGGTATTTTGGCACTCCCATAGCCGGTATTTTGGCACTCCCATAGCCGGTATTTTGGCACTCCCATAGCCGATATTTTGGCACTCCCATAGCCGGTATTTTGGCACTCCCATAGCCGATATTTTGGCACTCCCATAGCCGATACCAGTATTTTAGCACTCCCATAGCCGATATTTTGGCACTCCCATAGCCGATATTTTGGCACTCCCATAGCCGATATTTTGGCACTCCCATAGCCGATATTTTGGCACTCCCATAGCCAGTATTTTGGCACTCCCATAGCCGGTATTTTGGCACTCCCATAGCCGATATTTTGGCACTCCCATAGCCGATATTTTGGCACTCCCATAGCCGATATTTTGGCACTCCCATAGCCGGTATTTTGGCACTCCCATAGCCAGTATTTTGGCACTCCCATAGCCGGTATTTTGGCACTCCCATAGCCGATATTTTGGCACTCCCATAGCCGGTATTTTGGCACTCCCATAGCCGATATTTTGGCACTCCCATAGCCGATATTTTGGCACTCCCATAGCCGGTATTTTGGCACTCCCATAGCCGGTATTTTGGCACTCCCATAGCCGGTATTTTGGCACTCCCATAGCCGGTATTTTGGCACTCCCATAGCCGGTATTTTGGCACTCCCATAGCCGGTATTTTGGCACTCCCATAGCCGGTATTTTGGCCCTGAATTTTGATGTTGATTTTGATTTCGCAATTCCTGAAAATTGTAAAATCAGTCGCAATCTGCATAGGAAATTGGAGACGGACAGGCACTAACGCCATGCTTCACATCGTAAATGAGTTTCGATTGGCAGGTGACAACTAGTAATCTCTGTCTCTACATTCCTTACCCCCGATGCCCCACCTCCCCACCTCACACCCTTAGCCCCATGGCCCCACCTCATCGATTTTTGACGGAGTAGAAATCAGCATATTGGCAATGCTATACTACGCTCAAGAAAAATTGAAACGCCCCCAGTGAACCTCATCAAGTTTGACAGGCAAAGTCGATCCGACGGTTTTGAACTGTCTGGGCCCCTAGGCTGGAGTGCCACTTTTTAGTTTCAAGCGGACTCGCCAACGAGCAAATTTCCATTTCATTTTATTGGGCAGCATCCTCCCAGCTTGCCAGTTGGGAGAGCGTCTAGTCGCTATGCTCTCAGGCTCCCATAGCCGATATTTTGGCCCTGAATTTTGATGTTGATTTTGATTTCGCAATTCCTGAAAATTGTAAAATCAGTCGCAATCTGCATAGGAAATTGGAGACGGACAGGCACTAACGCCATGCTTCACATCGTAAATGAGTTTCGATTGGCAGGTGACAACTAGTAATAAAACATAATAATGCTTTGAGATTGGAAACCCGAGCTGAAAATCTACCAGCCAGAGTGTAGGAGCGACTGACGGAGTCCAGCGCAGCTCAGGGCGCCATTTGCATAATTCAAAACGGACACGAATAAAAGTCCGAAAATGACTGGCCTGCACTTTACCGCCTGACAGGAGCTGGGTGGGCAATGTGGGAGCAGGAAGTTAATGTGCTATCTATCTATCTATCTATCTATCTATCTATCTATCTATCTATCTATCTATCTATCTATCTATCTATCTATCTATCTATCTATCTATCTATCTATCTATCTATCTATCTATCTATCTATCTATCTATCTATCTATCTATCTATCTATCTGTCTATCTATATATCTATCTATCTATCTATCTATCTATCTATCTATCTATCTATCTATCTATCTATCTATCTATCTATCTATCTGTCTATCTATATATCTATCTATCTATCTATCTATCTATCTATCTATCTATCTATCTATCTATCTATCTATCTATCTATCTATCTATCTATCTATCTATCTATCTATCTATCTATCTATCTATCTATCTATCTATCTATCTATCTATCTGTCTATCTATATATCTATCTATCTATCTATCTATCTATCTATCTATCTATCTATCTATCTATCTATCTATCTATCTATCTATCTATCTATCTATCTATCTATCTATCTATCTATCTATCTATCTATCTATCTATCTATCTATCTATCTATCTATCTATCTATCTATCTATCTATCTATCTATCTATCTATCTATCTATCTATCTATCTATCTATCTATCTATCTATCTATCTATCTATCTATCTATCTATCTATCTATCTATCTATCTATCTATCTATCTATCTATCTATCTATCTATCTATCTATCTGTCTATCTATATATCTATATATCTATCTATCTATCTATCTATCTATCTATCTATCTATCTATCTATCTATCTATCTATCTATCTATCTATCTATCTATCTATCTATCTATCTATCTATCTATCTATCTATCTATCTATCTATCTATCTATCTATCTATCTATCTATCTATCTATCTATCTATCTATCTATCTATCTATCTATCTATCTATCTATCTATCTATCTATCTATCTATCTATCTATCTATCTATCTATCTATCTATCTATCTATCTATCTATCTATCTATCTATCTATCTATCTATCTATCTATCTATCTATCTATCTATCTATCTTTGCTACAGGCTCCCAGTGGCCCACCGCATGCAAAGCAGGCAGCCGCACTCCCCAAGCTCTCAAGTTTCCAAGCTCCCCCGCAGCCCGGACACGAAGCGAGTGGAAGTGGGCAGTGAAGAAGAGCGGCACAATGGGCTGCTGGAGTCAGTCAGCTGGAAGTAACAATTTTTCTTTGGGCTGCCCCGCTCTGCATCCTGCACAATCCGCAGCTCATTATGACAAGCTCGGCAATTCTAAAGCAGTTTGCCTATTCGAGTATTCACAGCGAGAACAAGCTTCGGCATTCATGTATGCAATCAGCTATACTAAAGTGCAAGCCGAACTAGACAAAATGCCCGTCTGTGAACTAACAGAAGTGGTGCACTTCTGAATATCAGGCATCATGTTTGTAAAATCACGGACACAGTGGGCCAACATTCAACTGACTCCGGGACACAGCTCGAACAATCGGAAAAATTAAAATGCAGAAAACACGCAGGAGAGCTATGAGAAGAAATCTTTAATCTTTCAAGATTCGTTGCGGACTTTGCCTGTTGTCAAGCCAGCGATTCCGATTGGCTGAGGCTGCGGAATCCATGCATCGTTTGGTTGGCTGGGTGACAATAAAACTCTGCAGCAAAGCGGGTTTTTAAAAAAAATCTGGATCAGAGCAGGAGCGTCACTCCGACAGTCTGGCTGAAAAGTTTCAGATTATTCAAAATCAAGGTCAAGGTCAAGTTCGAGGTCAAGGTCAAGGTCAAGGTCACGGTCAAGGTCACAAAGACAATGGAGCTCAGTCAGCCGCCGCGGCCGAGGCCGCAGATGTCCCGCCCGACAGTGCGGCCCACCGTGCGGGCCCCGATGCAGAGCCAGCGCTCCGCCCCCATCAACATGACCGCTATGACCTCGACAGCCGACAACACCAAGTCGCAGCGGAGGCGGCACGCCCGTCGGCAGCGTCGAAAGAAGCGAATCAAAGAGACGGTGACCTGCTGCAAGCATTTCCTGGCATTCATGTTCTCCAATCTGGGCCTGTCCAGCCTCATTATTCTGTACGTCATCATTGGCGGCGAGCTGTTCCGTCGGCTTGAGCAGGGCGACGAGTTGCGAGTGAAGGCCGCCGCCAGAGACCACCTGGACAGCACCGTGAAAAATGTCAGCGGCCAGCTGCTCGACGAGGCTCAACGGTGGCTGCGTCGGTGGAACTCCAGTCAGACCAACGTCGCTCTGGCAGCGGCGGCGGCAGACGGGGCAGCCGGCAACATGTCCTCGCAGGCGGCGGCAGCCGTGCAGGACTTTGAACGGCGATTCGCCGCCCAGATGCGCGAGTTCAGCCGGCAGCTGATCAAGCGGCTGACTGATGACGGCTGGAACGGCCGCTACGATGACGCCGATCTCAACTGGAGCTTCTCCGGCGCGCTGCTGTACGTGGTGACCGTGATCACCACGATTGGTGAGCGGCCGCACCTCATTGCTGAGCAATAGTGTGGGAGTGGCTAGGGTAAGGGTTAGGGTTAGGGTTGGGGCTAGGGTTAGGGTTAGGGTTAGGGTTAGGGTTAGGGTTAGGGTTAGGTTTAGGGTACCTCTGCTCACCCTGTATGACAGACAGTGCCAATATAGACAGTGCCGTGAGCTGAGTACGAATCCCAGTTCTTTATGCATGCTCAGGGATCTACAGAATGGGCATGACTGCGGTGCAGTGGCTATAGCCCCCGTCGCTAGCGAATTGAGTGGCGGTTTTTGATTATCTATAAATTAAGAGGGCAAAGTTTCATTGGATATAAAAAAGAAAGAAAGAGAAAGGACAAGGAAAGAGAGAAAAAAGAGAGTAGGGAGAGGAGAAGAGAAAGGATGAGGGTAGAGGGGTGAGAAGGGAGTTAAAATGGAGTGAATCCCTTCCTTTGGCTCCCTTCCATTGAATGGAGGGAGAAGGGAGTGAGACAAGGGTGAAAAGGGAATGGTAAGGGAGTGAAAAGGGATTGACAAGGGAGTGAGAAGAGAGTGACAAGGGAGGGAGAAGGGAGTGAGAAGGGAGTGACAGGGAAGGAGAATGTAGTGACAAGGGAGGGAGAAGGGAGTGACAGGGAAGTGAGAAGGGAGCGAAAAGGGAGTGAGAAGGGAGTGAGAAGGGAGTGAGAAGGGAGTGAGAAGGGAGTGAGAAGGGAGTGAGAAGGGAGTGTGAAGGGAGTGTGAAGGGAGTGTGAAGGGAGTGAGAAGGGAATGAGAAGGGAGTGAGAAGGGAGTGTGAAGGGAGTGTGAAGGGAGTGAGAAGGGAATGAGAAGGGAGTGACAAGGGAGTGTGAAGGGAGTGAAAAGGGAGTGAGAAGGGAGTGACAGGGAAGGAGAAGGTAGTGACAAGGGAGGGAGAAGGGAGTGACAGGGAAGTGAGAAGGGAGCGAGAAGGGAGTGAGAAGGGAGTGAGAAGGGAGTGAGAAGGGAATGAGAAGGGAGTGAGAAGGGAGTGAGAAGGGAGTGAGAAGGGAGTGACAAGGGAGTGAGAAGGGAGCGAAAAGGGAGTGAGAAGCGCTCAGTGAGAATAGCAATGCACTGTTGAACGGCAATGAAAGCACTTAAAAATAATTACAATTGGATTTGTCAACCCATCAATAAATAATAGATGCAATGGCGGTCCGTCTCCAGGGCTCGGGGACCAAACCGCAGTCCAAATGCCGAGTGAAGCCTCATTTTTGAAGAGCCAGCTGGCATCCAGACTAAAAAATTAATCCCAAAAATGAGGAATAATCATGGACTCGCAAAAAATTTCGCTGCAAGTGGGAATTTTCAGTTTTGTTTACCATTAAACTGACAAACCACATTCAAATTCCGCGCGACGGACCAACGGACCTGTCTGTCTTCCATCTGTTTTCCGCTTTTAAATGTAACTATCCAAGAATTCCCCTGCCTAATCCCAGAGTATTCGGTGAGCAAATAAGCGCCAATATGAGTAGTCGGTTGCTCGAAATCGTGCATTTTTTTCTAATTTGCAAAACCAAGTTGAATTGAAAGCACAGAGGACTAATCAGGCAGTCAATTACGGCTGGCGGGGAGGTAATCGTCGGGATAATTTCCCAAAGCGCGGTTCATTCCCGTGGCTCTACTATAGGACTCCACTTGTTCCAGCGTCCTCTCCCTTCCCCCCCCCCTTGGGTCGCTCGCGAGTGAACTGTGGAAGTCAGGGTCAACAATCTCCAGGCAAATATTTGATAGCGGCATTTGGATCTCGAGGCTAAGGAGAGAATCAGCCTGGATAAAAAGGCATCGGGCGGCGGCGATTTCTCACGTCTTGCACGAGAACCTCGCAACCCTCCTTGGCGTGAATTGCTCGGCATTGGCGAGTCGGCTGTCATCTCTCTATGTATGCGACTCTCCCCAGTGCAATGATCCATCCTCCCAGTTTCTCCATCGCATCAATCATGCCGTTCTCTCTCTCATTCTCTCCCTGTTCTTCATCTTGGAAGAGCTTGGGGAGCAACAGCTTAGAGAATGCTTAGAGAGGCCAATGCACCCGCTTCATTGGCCGCCGCTTATTCATTCCGCAATGGCGTCTGAATATTCAGGCACACGAGCCGTAACTGAATTCAATTTTTGTAAGTTTTGGAAGTTGTAATATCTAAAAGTAGTGTCAGGAGAGAGACTTACAGTGTCAGGAGAGAGATTTATTGTTAGAAGAGATATATTCACAGTGTCAACAGAGAGATTCACAGTGTCAGCAGAGAGATTCACAGTGTCAGCAGAGAGATTCACAGTGTCAGCAGAGAGATTCACAGTGTCAGCAGAGAGATTCACAGTGTCAGCAGAGAGATTCACAGTGTCAGCAGAGAGATTCACAGTGTCAGCAGAGAGATTCACAGTGTCAGCAGAGAGATTCACAGTGTCAGCAGAGAGATTCACAGTGTCAGCAGAGAGATTCACAGTGTCAGCAGAGAGATTCACAGTGTCAGCAGAGAGATTCACAGTGTCAGCAGAGAGATTCACAGTGTCAGCAGAGAGATTCACAGTGTCAGCAGAGAGATTCACAGTGTCAGCAGAGAGATTCACAGTGTCAGCAGAGAGATTCACAGTGTCAGCAGAGAGATTCACAGTGTCAGCAGAGAGATTCACAGTGTCAGCAGAGAGATTCACAGTGTCAGCAGAGAGATTCACAGTGTCAGTAGAGACACAGCAGCCAAGAGTGCAGCACAGAATTGCAAAGAGAACACAGAAGAGTTGTTCTCAAGCACAGGCACGGGCAGAAGTCACTTGTCGGACTTCAATCTGCGTTTTCGTTCGTTCAATTCTGTGGCAGCAAAATGTCCTGCAGGGGGCTGGGGGCGGGAGGGCGGCCTCGTGTCGAACAACTCGCGGAGCAACGCGCCAGTCAATTTCCCAGCCTCCCATGGCGGCTTCCCTACCGCCCCCTCCCCCATCAACCGGCTTAGCAGCGGGGATTCCTGCAATTTCTGGCCGTGAACTTCCTTTCCTCTTTATTTGAATGCAAAGGGAGAAACGGTAGATGGGAAAAATGAAAGAGAGAGAGAGAGAAGGAAAAAACTCATTTCCCGCATTTTCAGGCATCCCCAGCGCCGGTGTGTCGATCAGTCTTGAGGGTCGCTTCTCCGCCTGCTCAGGCCGCTCCATCTCCCAGCCTAGCATATGTTTTTCGGCGATGCTGCCAAGCCGAGAGGGCGGGGCAAGCTGCCAGCTGGGGGGGGGGGGGGGAATCCGCTGCCCGAGTGCCCCGACGCGGTCTCTCAGGCTCAATCAAAACTGGCAGTCCCCCCGATGCTCTCCTCGAGAGAGAGAGAGAGGGACCCCAGCTTCCTCAGCCCTCTCTCCATTCTCCCCGCTGCCCAGTTCAAGCCACCGTTTCGCTCCCAAAAGGGTTAATGCTCTTCCCGTGGGCAGGTCGCTTGCTGCTTTTGTCGTTTCTCCTGGAGGGGGGAGCTCTCTGCCTCTCGACGACCAGCACCGGATTAGACAAAACTGAGATAAAGAGGCTCGGCGAAATAGAACACCAGTGCAAACTGATTGAGATGGAGAGAGGGAGGGAGTGAGCAGCTGGTTAAAAATAAACCGATTGCCTCTGTTGATGCCGATTTCCACTTGAGCTGATCGACTGGACTGCCATCAAAAACAGTCTGCGGAAATTTTGTTGATGCTGTGAAAAATATTGCAACGAACCGCACAATTTGCTTCCAGGCTACGGGCAAGTGGTCCCCAAGACAGAGGGCGGCTACATGCTGACCATGCTCTACGCTTTCTTCGGCATCCCGCTCACCTTTCTGTACCTCAACAACGTCGGCGACTACTTGGCCGACGCGTTTCGCCTCTTCTATCGGGACGCCTTTCGCCCGTTCTGGCGCCGAGTGTTCCGCAAGCGGACGCGCCAGCGCGCGCGCACCCTGGCGCTCGAGTGGCAGCGCGCGGTGGCTGCTAAGATTCCAATCTCTCTGTCGCACGTGCGCCTGCACCGGCTCACCGAACGGCTGCAGGCTTGGACGGCCGAGAACCTCGGCGACAGCGACGACCGGCAGGACGATGAGACGACGACGGGAGCGACGCCGATGGTGCCGACTGTCGGGATGCTCGAACAGCGGCCGCTGCTGCCGCTGACGCCGCAGCACACGGCAGCAACGCCCGTTCGGACGCGACCGCTGATCGAGTCGAACCCGCTGCACCTGGCCAGCGCCGCTGCCACCATCCGGGTGGCCTACGTGATGGCCCGCGTGCTGCCCGCGCACGAAACCTCCTTGGCCTCGCCGCCATCGCCACCGTCCGGCGGCGTCGCCCCGCTAGTAACGGAGAACGGAGACTGCTTCGCCGCTGTTAATCCGCTGATGGACGAGGTGCAGACGCCCATCTCGCAGAAGGCCATCATGGATTGGACCAGCGACGAGCTGCAGCAGGTGCCACTAATCGACTGGGAAGAGTTCTCAGAAGCGCCCGAAACGGTAGCCGAGCCTCCCGTGGCGTCAGCGGCTGCGCTGGAGCACTCCGAGGCGGTTAACGTCAGGCGGACTCGATCCGCACCCCTGGCGATCTCCGCTGGGCTCGCCGCGGCCGCCTCGCCGGCCGAGTTCGCCGAAAACCCGGATGCGGCGTCGGCGAAGGTGACGGCCGGGGCTGGGTCGCCGATGACAACTATCACGACGCCGTCTTCGACTCCACCGCCGCCGCCGCCACTACCAGCGCAACCGTCGCGAGCTCCGTGTCGCCCATTCAGCCTGTCGATGTCGGCGGTGGGGGCCGAGCCGCTGGCCAACGCGCCGTGGCTGCAGGAGGCGGCCGGCAGCAACCCGATGCTGCGCCGGTGCAGCTACGTGTCCGTGCACGAGCCACCAACGCCGACAACACCGACTGTGGTGGAGGAGGAGGACGAAAAGGACTCGATGAAGGGCCTGTCGCTGCACCAGGTCACGGTGCCCCTGTCCCTGTCCGTCTCTGTGATGATTCTGTACATCATATTCGGCGCACTGATATTCACAATTTGGGAGGAGGACAAAAACTACATCAGATGGTCATACTTTTGCTTCATCACGTTGAGCACAATAGGCTTCGGTGATATTGTGCCAGGTGAGACAATCTTGTGTCGAAGGGCTCTAATGAAGGGAATAAATAGGGGAATCATCTTGAACCTCGAAGGGGAACTGTACTACAGGGCTATGAACTGGGACTAGTTGTTTGATAATGCAAATTTGGAGCTCGTAAAACAATGAGATAAGCCAGCTAGGCTGAGAAGTCTAAGGTAAGCTAATCCGAGGGCTGCATCAAAGGGCCAAATATAATTATCAGTTGCCGTCAGTTTTGGAAACAGCAATTAATATATTCAGCCAGTCAGCCGAAAGCCGGCACTAAAAAAGTGAAATTGAGAGCTGCAGAAGAAGGACCGCGGAAACGGTTCAAGTGAAAAATCGTAAACTATACCGTCTATCTGTCTCGCTATGGGCGCGGGCCCCGAAGTGTCCCAAAACCCTGCCGCCTGCACCCAAAAAAGCGCCGGAGTGAAGGTGCGTTAAAAAATCGAGGCGAAAATTCATCCCACCAGCACAAACAACGGGAGAGAAAGCTGGCCTTCGTATGCAGAGCCACGAGGACAAGTGAGCGATATGGGCTTGTGGGCGCGCGAAAGTCTTAGAGACGGCCGCAGATGATTTACCGCCCCAAACCCGGGCCACTAAATTGCGGTGACACGCTCCGGCGCACGCATTAGGCCTGATTATCCTAGCAGAGCCAGTAAATTTGCTGGCTAGGCCCTCTTAACACTGCCGGGCCTTAGCTGCTCATGGCGTCGGTTTTTATTTGAACTTATTATGGTTTGACTGACAGTGCAGCCCCTTGTCGCCGACATGATAAGGGCGCTTGAAGTGCTTTGCAAGTAACTATGTTCATTGCTGACTGAAAATTCAAAAAGCTCAGACTTTCCTGAGCTGTTCAAAGCTGGCAAAGACCGAGAGTCAGAATAAGTTGGGGTGTCAGATTGTCAGAAATCTGCGTGCTGTCTATGGCCCGACCTGTCTTCATTATGTAGGCTTTCAACTTTGGATGCCCGCCACGCCCCGCAGGTACAACGGTGGACAGCGAGAATCCCAAGGAGAAGCTGATCGCCACGGTGTTCTACGTGGCCATCGGTCTGTCCGTATTCGCCATGTGCTTCAAGCTGATGCAGGAGGAGGTCATTCAAAAGGTGCGCCGGCTTGGCCGTCGGATAGCCGCCATCAGGGATCGGTTGAGCGCCGGCGGCGGCGGCCGGCGGCGGGGCGGCGACGGTGACGGCGACGGCGGCGGAGGAGAGAGTTCCGGCAGCAGACCGATGCAGCGGGTCAATGGGTTTATTGAGCGGCTGAGAACTAGGCCCACCGTGTGACTGCAGCATCTTGCATGTGTACATGTACATGAGCTCGCGAGGGCATTTTGTGTCATCTAGGACATTAATTGGCGATCAAAAACATACCCCCATCTCGGATACCAAATACTTAACTGATTGGTACAATTGTTTCTGCTGGTTCCAGGTAAAACAAACGATAGACAGATTAGATAAGAGCCCGAAACCTAGCCCCACCCTAGCCCCGGCCTTAACCCTACCCTAACCCCAGCCCTAATCCTACCCTAGCCCCAGCCCTAACCCTACCCTAACCCCAGCCCTAACCCTACCAGCCCCAGCCCTACCCTACCCTAACCCCAGCCCTACCCTAGCCCCAGCCCTAACCCTTAGCCCTACCCTAGTCCCAGTCCTAACCCTTAGCCCTACCCTAGCCCCAGCCCTAACCCTTAGCCCTACCCTAGCCCCAGCCCTGACCCTTAGCCCTACCCTAGTCCCAGCCCTAGCCCCAGCCCTAACCCTTAGCCCTACCCTAGCCCTTACGCCGCTTCTTGACTTGACAAAAGTATACGTACCTGTATATGCGCCACCCCTTGAAGTAGCTTTGGCGATCCCTCAAATGAAATCTACAAAATTTTTGGCTCAAGATTACAAGTTTAAAGGTTATAGATCACCATGCTTTTGAGGATTTGAGCGATATATTTTTAGCAAATATCGAAATTTTAAACGTGCAATTGCGTAACAAAATTGCCTCTCATAAGTCCATGCCCACGTACAGCATTGCTGGATTGCATGCGCACGATATCATATCTTTCAGTATGACTATTGTAGATCCGTGTTCATGTATAGCCGTGGAACTCCGATAATTCATGAATAGCTAGCGCCTCCTCCTCCGCCCTCGAGCCAATGAGAAACAGATTATATTGCTCTCATTGCAATTGTGTGCCTGTCCTGTTTCTATTGAGTACATCGTTACTACAAAAGTACTACAAGTACTCTCAGCAACACATTAAGGTTTCCGCCCCATCAAAACCAGTGGCCAAAAAATTGCATCTCCGATACTTCATATCGCTGACACTTCACATACCCGACACTTCATATTCCGGACACTTCATCTCTCCGACACTTCATATCGCCGACACTTCATCTCTCCGACACTTCATATCGCCGACACTTCATATTCCGGACACTTTATATTCCAGACACTTCATATCTCCGACACTTCATATTCCGGACACTTCACATACCCGACACTTCATATTCCGGACACTTCATCTCTCCGACACTTCATATCGCCGACACTTCATCTCTCCGACACTTCATATCGCCGACACTTCATATTCCGGACACTTTATATTCCAGACACTTCATATCCCGACACTTCATATCCCCTACACTTTATATCCCGGACTCTTCATATCCCCGAGACTTCACACCCGACACTTCATATCCCGGACACTTCATCTCTCCGACACTTCATATCCCGGACACTTCATCTCTCCGACACA